>CANTUZ010000001.1:65199733-65603522 GCA_947846985.1 Fratercula arctica
GCTACTCCTGTAACAATACTGTTTGTTTCTTGTAAGTACAGTTTAACTGTGTCTTCAAAATGCTTTCTGGAAGACAAAAAATGTTTGGAGTATGGGGAATACTGACATTCAAGATAAAGCTACTGCTGCAAGGGCTTTTGAGAAATAAAAGAAATCTTTTCCCAGTTGATAAAAATATATTAATTAAAGAACCCTCAGTACATTAAAACCACTCCATTTTATTTCCTACAATATTTTTGTTTACTCCTTGCCAAGATCACAGTGATATGAAATTACTAGCAAAACAAAGTTAACACAACTCTGTTATGTTGACGTAAAGAAATCACAATCCAGATAATGGATAGTGGATCATGAGGATGATCAGAGGACTGGAGCACCTATGCTATGAGGACAGGTTGAAAGAGTTGGGCTTGTTCAGCCTGGAGAAGAGAAGGCTCCGAGGACACCCTATAGCATCCTTCCAGTACCTAAAGGGGGCCTACAGGAAGGATGGGAAGGATGGAAGGATGTCCCTCCCCAGGGCAGGGGGTTTGGAACTAGATGATCTTTAAGGTCCCTTCCAACCTGAACCATTCTGTGACTCTTTATCAGGGAGTGTAATGATAGGACATGGGGTAATGGCTTCAAACTGAAAGAGGGTAGATTTAGATTGGATGTTAGGAAGAAATTGTTTACTGTAAGGGTGGTGAGACACTGGAACAGGTTGCCCAGAGAAGCTGTGGATGCCCCATCCCTGGAAGTGTTCAAGGCCAGGCTGGATGGGGCTTTGAGCAGCCTGGTCTAGCAGGAGCTGTCTCTGCCCATGGCAGGGGGGCTGGAACTAGATGATCTTTAAGGTCCCTTCCAACACAAACCATTCTATGATTCTGTGAGTCTATAAGAACAACCGGCAAATTGCATGCCACACCCCACTTGTGTTCAATGGCCACTAGAGTCCACAGGCAAAATCCATACCCCTGGAAAATAAAAAGTATGAGTGTGAACATCATGCACAGAGACAAGAAACCCTTTTGGTTATCCCACTGGTAGCCAAAACCAGCCAAAAATCCCCAGAATGGAAATGAAACATGGCTTCATGACAAATCATGAAAAATCTTTGTGGTTTTTTCATAATTTTTCTAAGAGGTATAGTACTAGTCTGTGCCAATATATACCCTTCTTCAAGAGTTTGGAACAGAAAACAAAGTTTACTGCCTCCATCTACAGTTTCTTCGAGGAATACCATCAACAGTGGTCAAAAGGCCATTGACTGACTATTTCATCCTCTTCTTTTTTGGGATGAGAGCGGTAGATATAGTTAAAGGTCCCTTCCAACACAACACATTCTATGATTCTATGATTCTATGATTTTATGATTCTATGTTTGCTAACTTAGCCAGAGAAAAAATCCTTAGCTACATGCAAAGTTTCACCATTCAGTTGTTTCCCATGAAGCATAGTCTTAGGATTTTTAAGAGCAGGTTCTTCTGTCCTAACTCTGAAGGATGAACAAACTTCCATTTTAGCAAAAGGAAATAACTTTGGACTAAGACCAAGTGCTGAGAATTCCAGGCTAAAAAGAGATCACCTGAGTAAAAACTACATGACTGTAGGAGTGGGGTTACCAGTTTAGCTATATTATGCATTAATGGAAATTATGATCTGTGAAAGTTAGGCTTGAGAAAAATATGCAAGGAAAACCTATTTAAATTAGAGGGAGCAAAGGAAGGAAAAGCCAATAAAAACCCTAATTTTTCTAAAAAGAAACGTAATCTTGGGCTTGAATAGCCAGAGATGTGACCTTCAGTGGCCTTCAAATGATGTTTTGTTGAGAGAGATGATGCCTGGTTCCATCTTTCCATCTCCACAAAATAAATGAATTATCATTGCATTTCACAAATAAAGGAGTATCTGAAATGCTGCCAATAGCCTTTCAAGCAACACCTCACAGAAAAGACAGGAAACATCACTGACATAAAGAAAACAGAAGAAGAAAAAGAATGCTTAAGAATTATTTCTATGGACAAAAGTGCAAGATAAAGTTCTTGACACAGACTAGAGCCTTATTTCAGAGACCACTGGGCTGAAACATGACAAAGAGAAAAGAGTGGTACTGACAAATGCAAAACAGTAAAGTTAAAACCAGAGCAGACAGCGCAGAGGTTACCACCCCTGAACTTAAAAAACAAAATGGAAATCTCATTCTAGAGCAGTGAGTACTCCTGCTGTGTTGACACTATTTGGTATCCCTATTTGGTAATTCCTCCCAGGAAACAAGGGAAGCCTCAAGTGTTTTTTGTTTTCCATACAAGCAAGGCTTAACACTTTCTTTTTATCCTTTTTTTATTCCATCCTTTTTCTGTTTTCTTTTGTTTATTTGTTTTATTACAAATGCTTGCAGGCTAATAACTGATAGGGAAGTAAAATGCCAATGTGTACATTAAGATGAGAAAAGGTAAGACTCTGAGAGACACATTCATTCATCTCTAGGCTGCTAGAAGCTGACCACGATGACAATGATGATATCCCATCAAACGTGCTCTTTTGTTCAAAATGAGCACCATACTTTATTGATTCCCGGTGAAATAGCTCTGAGATGAATCAAAATACCAGCTGCCACATTTATTGAGCTGTGAAATATTTCTATTCGCTGTGCAGCTGTGTGAACCTGAACTAATCTAAAGGGCAGATCATCTACAAGAGAGCTCAAAATAGTTTTATTGCAGGCAGTTTGCCTAAGTATTAAATATTCCCTGCTCACGTGGGATTCTGAGCAAGGGCTTACACTGAAGGAAAAGCAATGTTACTTACTGAACAGAGCACAGATTGTTGCCTGTTTCTCATAGATGCATGGAAATTACAGAAAACTATCAAACACATCCAATTTTGAAAAGAAATCTCATGACCAAATAGTATGTCATGGTGCTCAGCACCTTGCGTGCGGTACTTAGCATTGTGCAAAACCAGAAGACTGGATGGCGATTCAAGTCTTCCTGATAAAACCATGTGTTTCTCTAGTGAGTGTTATCTCTGCAAGGGGTCAGAAGGGAACAGAATAGCCTACTGGTTTGTTTTTTGACAGATGGTAAATGGTAAAACAGCATTAAAATCAGTCAACCAGCTTAAAGTTTTCATTTTAGTGCCAGCGCATATGTATGTTGCTTGGGGAATTATGCTCTAATTAACCTAAAGCATGTAGTATTGCTCTTTTACACATAATGGGAGGATTAAGTGAGCGCAGCAGATTTTATGGTCATTATCAAAATACCAGTGGTAATAAAAATTTTAGAAAACATATAGGAATACTCCGAGAGAGGGACTGAAGTCTCTCTTCTCAGTAACATTTTTTTCCCTGCCATGTTTTGTATTTTTGGACAAAAACAGTTTATGGTTCAGCAAATTCTGAAAACACTTTTCTGTGGTGAATTGTTGAACTCTTCTCAGTTACAAGCCTTGTGGCATATAGCTCCAAAGGAAGGAAAAGCCAGTGGCAAAAAATGAATTTAATTATATCTTTAAAATGCATGGCTATACCACGTACTATGAAAAAAGAGGAATTTCAGAAAAGCTGAAAACAGTTGTAGAAGAGCCCTACTAGCACCACTTTGGGAGTTTTCAGTCACTTGAAAAAAAAAAAAAAATCTGTCGGTTTGTCTGCTTCTTTACTCATGAAGCAGTAGTTTTGAAGATGGTATTCAATCACATCCAGATTTTTCGGGGCTATTCTAATAATTTATGGGTAGAAACTATCGACAAAAAGAAAGATGGAAAAGGGTGTGTGCGCACGTTCCTTGCCATCTGTTTAGCACAATCCCAGGTTAAAGCACTTCTGTGACTATCTGTAGCTCCAATCATCAGTCATTTCACACTTGATAAGGCCATCCTGAAATATGAAGTAACTCCCGGCACCCTCTTGATAGGACAGAATGGATCGATAATGTATTTTGCAGACAAATGATAATGTTATACAACAGGAAGAGGAAATGAGCTGAGGAAGGAAAGCCTGGAGTTGCCCCTGGGATAGAAAAGAGAGGAGTGGATGAAGGAATGGGTGGATAGGAGGAACAGGGAATGGGGCAAGGCAATACTCAGGGCCTCTGGTCTGAGAAGAGAGTAAGGAATGCTGCTGCTGGGGAGGAAAGAATTGGGGCAAGATGACCCAGCAAACAAGACATTTGGCATTGTGGGGCTGAGTTAACAAACTGGTCTGGTCTGCTCTTAATGGAACAAGGAGAATGACAGAGCCCATGACAGATGACCCTGCCACTGGGGAAGAGGAGAAGTTGGAGGACCTGAGCAGGATTTCAGTCCAGAGAAAAAAGAAGATAGGGGAAAAGGGGGGTTGACATAGCCCCTGGAGTTGCTCAGAAGAGGGTCTTTGGCACAGAGAGAGAACAGCTAATAGGAAATAAGCAGTAGCCCTGCCAGGAGGAAAATGCAGAGGGACAGGAGGATGGCAGATCAGACACAGTGATGAAATAAAAGGAGGCATGGTATTTGTTCACAATAAGCTTAACTGACAATAGGTGATGAAATGTGCAGTCTCCTGGTTGCTGCTGCTTACCCATGCTTTTTAACTACCTAGCTGTCACTGCTGCCCAAACGTAGCAATGCGTTCAGTTGGGTGGGCAGAGGGGGTTTGCGAACAAGCTGATGATGTGCTATCCATGTGGCTTTTGGTAAAGCTTTTCTGCAGCTTGGCTTAGTGTGCGCATATTTTCATGGCTGATGTCTGGCTAGAAGCTCTTGATAATACTAGAAGTCCTGCAAGAAATGCAAGGTCTTAAGATGCTTAGTTAAAGACGTTATTTGTGCACTGCACCTCTAAAAGAAGGATCAGTCTGATCCGTAATTTTGCAAAGAATGGGCAAGCAGTAAAAACAAGACATGGATATATATAAATATGCATATATACAGGTGTTTCTTTGCTGGCATATTTCTGGGGGGAAAAAAAACCACACCAAAACTAAAAGCATTTATTCAAAAATGTCTGCAAGTAGGGCTGAATTTGTGATTGGGTAATAACCATGTGAAATTTGAGGAAGTATTCAGAGACTGTTTATGCAATGTTAAGCTACAGAAAAAAAGATTTCTCATTACTGGTAGAATTAAGTTGGCTAGAATTTATTTCCATCTCTGAAAATGATGATTAGATCCAAACAGTTCTCAAGGCAAGGCTAAGGCTTACATGCTATATATTAAATGGGTCTGGTGCAATTCTCTGCCATGGAGTGCAACAATGTGTATCAGCCCATATTCTCAATATCAAACACATTTGCATTCTGAAATTGGTCACATTCAAAATTAAATGAAAATAATGCAATAGCCCATATATTCCAAGCTATGCCCAGGAGTTGTTTGGGACAATGATGTTGGGTGGCCCAGGTCTAAAACACACCAATTTAGTACTATATGTAACATAATCCAGTGACTGGTAGTGCTCCCTCGTAACATCCAATATACCTGTAAAAAGGTGGCCAGTAAAAACAACAACAACAACAAACAACAACAACAACAACAAAACCAAACAAACCAAAAAACCCCAACCCATAAATAAAGAGATGTTCCATAAATAAGAGATGTTCTATAGAAACCTTTTCTCAGTGTCTCAGTGCATTTTAACTATGTATTCCTCATTGCAGCCTTCATTTAGAAAACATTTGTGGTCATGTTTAATATTTGTCTTTGAGAAAGTGTAACTGTACCATCATGGATCTAGGCATTCATCTGTTGATAACTTAATGGAATGGTATTTGTAGGAAATATCACCACTGTAGGATTTCAACAGAAGGAAAAAAACTCTCCTAAATGGGCATTCTTTTAAAAGTTTTCCCATAAAACAGTATCCTTGGAAAGAATGTTGCATTTAAGTCACGATATTTTAAATCTTTAAAATTTTAATTTTTCTCTCTGTTAGGGATACTGAAACAAAGAGAATTCCAATAATAAATTCCATTTGCAATACAGACTTCCCTGAAAAAAAACTTCTAAGGAGGGATGGAAAGAAGAAATGTAACAGAAAAACATGATACCCCCAGAGTGCTAATTTCCTAGTTCATTTTCTGAGTATATATAACTGTATCAGGAACAAAGAGAAACAGAGGCAGAGCAGAAAGCTGCTGAAAGGAAAAACTAATTACATGAGGGAATATGAGTGAAATAAAGTAGCTTTTTGCTAGTTTGGTGAAAGGCACAAAGCGTTCAGAAAGGATTCACAACTATACAAAAGTCAAAATTGTTCCAAAAGCCACACGATGAGTCGCAAACCCTCAGACAATGAACATGATTTTATAGCACAGGAATGCCCAAACTGCATCCAGAGAACAGTGCAAATCCTGCCCATTGACCAACTGTCCAAATAGCAGTATCAATGCCTGAGACACAGGGACAGCTCGTTCCAGGCAGCAATTCCCAGATATAATAACAACTGTGGAGCTGCTCCTTTGTCAGTGCAGCAAATTCCTGAGGATAAACGGATTTAAGGCAAAAGCTCCCAGTCCCATCTGTGATAACGCTTACCACTTAAATCCTGCAGGAATGCAGAAATTCAACCAGTGTCAATACTTGCATTTCCGGGTTCAAAGCCAACCACGGCAGGGGAGGTGGGATGTGAGATGGGAGGGTGGGAGAGAACATCTTTTGTGGGCTCTGCAGGAGGTGCAAAGAGTTTGGTGTTTTGGTTTGTGGGAGCTGGGCAAATGGGGGAGGGATGTGGGCTGCTGAAAACAGGGTCTGGGGGAGGTAAGATGTGTGGTATCAGGAGGGAGAATAGGATGTTTGCAGCTGGGGGAAATGTAGCTGGGAATGCCAGGGTGATGGGTGGGGGTGAATCGTGGCATGCCTTGACGGTGTGAAAATTTGTAATGTAATTTTGCCATGTCAACAAGAATCTTTGCTGGTAAGGAGAAACAGCATTAAGAATGCTGCACATCAGAAATGGCTTTTAAACACTTTTCCTCCTTTACAGGTTTGTGTATTCTTCAGCCATTTTGCACCACCAGGGTTTTATCGAGCAAGACTCGGAGCTCTCCTTTGAAATGTGCAGCAATTGCATGTTCCTTACACACATGGGCTTCTAATTTGCCACAGCATGGAGCCTGGTGTTCATTTAAGAATTATGCACGGCAAAAATGAAGAAGGAAAAAAAAAGGTAAATTTGGCTTCAGATGTGTCTGTTCTTTTGAAGTCCAAAGATTGCTTCAATATGAACAGCTATTTTATGTTTATAAATAGAAGTAAATAAAATATGTTTTAAAAGGAAAATCACAATTGACCTACTACTTAGTGCTTTTGATCTTTTAATTAATTGATGCCCTAATTATTGAGAACTGTAGCAGAACAAATGGTAAACAGGTTGGTTTAGGGTATTTTTTGGTAAGGGGATTTTAGCACGCAGCAATATGTGCAAGCAGGAAAGCGTTCTACAGGGTTATACGATATATTGCTTTTTAAATAAAACACTGCTCTAGAGATTAAAGTTTTCTGAATAACCAAGTACACATTTTGGAGCTGTCATTCTATTGTGGCAGTAATCTCTGGATTAAAGTCCTTACTAGTGTACATTTACACATCATAAAGTATAATGACACCAAAAGAATATCTCATAAAAAATGGGTTATAGATAAAGGGGAAGCCTGAGATATGAACTTTGGTTTATGGCTCCAACTTCCATTACTTGTTAAACATAGTAGTTAGGTGTCATTATTTTCAAATATATTTACACAGACCCAGTTAAATGTATTGCATAGGATTTCATCTTATCTATTCTTTCCTTAGGCAAAATATACCCTTATACACATGAAACTAGTTTTATTTCAATAAGATAACATTAATCCTTCTTAACTTCCTGTGAGATAATCCTTCAAGAACATTCTGTGAGATTATCCTTCCTTTCTCTTTAGCAAATACATAAATCAGGACCATTTACAGGATGGGAGACCATCAGCACAGGAGGCACAATGGTGCCCATTGTATCTTTCCCATGTTTACAGCTTTGCAACAGGAGAAAATACACTAGAGGAAGAACAGGGGAAAACTGGGGAAATCCTCACAAGGTTTAGCAATTCCGTAGCAGAGACTGTGAAGAACAATAAGATTCATCTGTTAGAAGAGGCTGTTTCCAGCAAGCGATGAGCTGTGCATCATGCCAAGGATGCAGACAACCAGGTTCTGTTATGAGTCTTCTGGTGCCATCTTTAGTGAAAACCCACTCCAGAAGACAAGTTCTAAGAAAGTTGGTGGGCTGTTTTTTTGCTTTTTTTTTTTTTTCTTTTTCTTGCTGTCCTTCTTCGTAGAGTGACACCTCATTCAAGGAGTTTTGCCCATTATGGAAAAACGCTAAAGGCACTGAAATGTGTCACAAATTAAGACGAGCTCATTTATTTGAAGATGGTTTACATCCACAAGCTCTTTTTTGTTGTAAATAAAATCGCATTTTCACATTAATCAGAAAAATCCATCTCATTTCTAGTCTAGTCTTGGTTCCATAATGAACTGAATGCACAAGTATCTATCTGAACACATTTAAGTAAGAGGCACCACTATGACTCACGCCACTGTTGTAGAGAGAAAATATTTCTCTGAGCTGTTTATGAAAAATCAAGACGACTAAAAAAAGAGTATCTGAGAGAACTCATGGGGTCTGCAGTGAATGTTACAAGTTGGACTGTGTATTTGCAGCAGTTTCTAGCCTGTTTTAAGAAATGCCATCAGCAACACCTCTGCTGTTGTTGACCAAGACATCCTGAAAGCCAGGATCTTGTCAACTAGAAGACAACACAGTCTGAGACATTTCAAAGCTCTCCCCCACTCCCTCCATCGCATCTGGAAGTAATACCAAGATGCTGAAAGATGCATTTTTCCCCACTTCCAAGGAACTTAATCAAGAAGGTACAAGCAGTCCACGCTACGGGGCTGAGTTCATCATTTTGGTCAGTTGACTGCCTCAGCCCAGCTGTGCAGCCTTCACACCCTCTTGCTGTCTCTCCTGCTCATCCCATGCACAGCAGCATCACTTTTACCAGCTGCATGCAGCCTTTGGAGACCTGACTGGACCCCCTTAGCATGCAGCAGATGTGGATTCAAAAACCCCTTCATGCTGAGCAGGGAGCTGAAGCTTCATATCTGCTTTGTGAATGGGTGCCTACCTACTAATCAACTGCAGAAAGAGGGAGAAGCCTTCCTCCATGAAAAAAAAAAAAAAAAAAAGAAAAAGAAAAAGAAAAAGAAAAAAAGAAAGGTAAAGATGCATCTATGACTGTATTTTTGCAGAAACTATTTCTGCCGGTATGCATAATGTGCTTCTGTTACTCCAATCACCCTACATTGCTAGATACGTGTGCCCCAGGGAGTGATCCATGTCCCTAGACCAGTGATCACCATGTATTGCTCTCCCACTTTGCTGGGACCAGCTCTCCCCAGAGCTGTTTGGTGGTATTGACACTACAAACTTTCTCCTCATACTGTCCTGGTCTTTCCTGCTGGAAAGCATGTGATGTAAAACTTTACATTTGGCCTGGAAGAACCTGCCTCCCGTTATGTCAAAGTACATACTGCTTCCTAAAGAAGTGTTAGCAAAATATTGCTGTCTAATTTGGTCTTTTAATCTTGAAACTAGAGAGTTACACTTGAAGCTTTGGGAATTCATTGCTTTCCTATTACCACTTAGGACTCACCATTTCCTGTAACTCAGCTACCAAAGCAAGTAAATGCCTTTGGTTTTTCAGTTCCAGTCATTATTCTGACAAACTTGGAATGAGACTTCATCAGGAAATGATCTTTCCAGCAGTAAGCTTCAACTAGTAAATTATAAATATTTTTCAAGGGAATATAGTGCATATTTCCCAATGGTCCCTTAGTTTCACTATCTCTATGAAAGGAAAAACAGTAAATCACTGATACCTTTTCCCTAGATAGCAGTAGCTATCACCCTGATAAAGAACCACAAAATCAGTATCTGCTAAGGATAGGCAAAAACTTGGAAGTACGGTATCCAAATGGGTAATTGCAGGGGGCCATCACTAACAGTAAACAGAGTCCCAGACTTGTGCTACCTAAATTCCTTTCAGTGCTTGTTATTCTGAGATTAATCTTTTGGGTACAATATCCTTAAAAGTACCTTTTTTTTTTTTTTTCCCCCATGAATATGCCAACATGGTGAATGTGAGTGTCTAGCTGCTAGGCAGTCTGTGCTGACTATCTTTAGTTATTATGCATATTCAGAGAGCTTTCTAGTTCAGATTTATGCCAATAGTCTTTCCTCTGACTTCTTCCCCCTGCATTTCTCATAAAGACAGCTTATAGTGACCAAAGGCCTCTTTTGCCAATATAGCTTAAAGCATTGCCTTGGGCAGACACCAAAGTCCATTCACCAAGAACAGAACTTGTCTTTCGCCCATGAATAATGCAACTATACCAAGATTTCAGAATAACAATGTTGAAGAATTTCTTCTTTTTCTTCCCCCACAGATCATAAGAGAAAGGTGAGCTGTAAGTGCAGGCAGACCATATAGCTCTGTAAGATTACATGTCGTGTTTATTTCAAGACTATTATTCTTTGCTTGTTGTTAAGATTTTTGATCTAATGGCATTTCTATTACCATGCTGATATTCTTAAAGTGCTTTGCCCTTTACAATTTGCCTTTGCATTTTTTTTATTGGAGTTATAATTTTGCATGGTCAATGGGAGGCACTTACTGATTTCAGAGAGATTTAGAGTATCCCTTTCCTAGAAAGCTGGAAGTGTTTAGAGACAAAAACAAACAAACAAAAAACCAAAAAAAGCCTTGTGTACAACATAACAGTCAGTAATAATAGTTGCTAATTAAGAGTTTGATAGCTGGATGATAGCTTCAGGAGTCAGCAGATGAAGTTTACAATAATTGTCTACCTTAGAGCTGATTATATGTCGTAAGGACAAAATTTTGTTACTTTAATCACTTTAGACTACAACCACAAAGAAATTCTCATGGTGAGATTCATTTCATGGAGGATATGTTTAAGCTATTTGCCTTGGCTTGCTGTACATAAAGCAGGGAGAAGTGTTATTCATGTGGTCCATTTCTGCTAGCTACCTTAGCACAAGATGAATTGAACCTCAGTAAAGTCCTCCTCCTTCCTTGGCTGTCACTGTGGAGCTACTTGGATCTCTAGCTTATATCTAAGGGTCCATTAGGACTTTCAGACTAGGCCTTTGAAACCAGCGCTGCAAGCCAGGTTTCTGATCTTGCTAGTGTTTGTGTGACTCTAAAGATTTCTTTACAACTTCAATGGATTAATTGACAATTATGTAAACAAGATCAGAATCTGGAATGTCTATCACTTCTTCACCAAAACCAACTCAATGTATAGGTCTAAACCAGCAAACTGAGCAGGACCAGGATACACTGGAGCCCTGGCATGTATTTATTCATATTGTTCAGTTTTCAGCAAGTTCAGAATGGTTTGGCCTGTGCAGCTGGAGAATGTCTGGGAAGGGTCTGAGATATAGAATAAGCCCAGGAATGAACCCAATAAAAGTATGAAGAAAACTCTTTTTTGGGAGTCGACAAAGTTTATATGGTAGTTGTGCTATGCCATTTTTCCTCAGGGTCAGAAATCTGCCTTTATTCAGTAGCGAATGGGTCAATAGTGACAGAAAGTCCAGGACTCATACTCTTGATGAGCAAACTGCTAGTGCTGCTCTGTAGAACTCAAAGTAAATGGCAGCATCTGGTAATTAATGGTGGTTGTGGTCTCAGCTATGTTCCTTACCCAGTTCCCAGTTAATCCTGGAAAGGTAAGCCACAGAAAATACTTCCCCCTTCCCAGGTATTCATAGCAATTAATACTGAACTCATAGGTCATTATATTTTGTAATATTAATAAGAGGTTTATTAAATGACTGTTATTGAAATATCTTTCCTCCAGAATATGTTTGGAGGTTAACAATTTTTCCACTAGATATAGCTTTCCCCTTTGGCTTTATAGGCAATAGATAGCTACATATTTAGTTCATTCTCATGAGTAATTGTTTAATCAGTTTCTATACATTCAATGCATTTTTAATTTCCACCATCATTTCTTTTCCTGCTTTGAGTGCAAGCTACTGAATAACTATGACAGTGCAGGATGCAGATATACATTAGGTTGCAACGGGCTGCAATTTATAAGTTTCACACTGACTGAATTCACAGCTTTTGACAACAGCTTATTGCAATATTTTTCCAAAGCAGTCTACAAATTCTCAAAATATGTTTCCTGCACAGATACTTTAATACTTATGGAAACATCACCAAAGGACAAACTGTGGAGGAGACATCTTTATTTAGCTAGCTGGAAAATTAAAATGGTGTTAAACGTATGCTTCTAGATAAATCTGAAGATTTCCCCTAGAAAGGTTTAATCAATCACACACTTAGTCTATTACAACTGACTTTGATGATACAAGTTTAATTGGATTAGTTTTCCCTGTATGCTGCACGCTTTTCTCTGTGTCAGTCCCTTATTATGGTGGTCCTGCCTCATTCCTCAGCGGTAGAGTTCCAGGGATCTGTATATGAATTTCCACGAGAGAAGAAATCAAGGACATAGTGTGAACAGACTTTAAACTTGGCTTGTTTTGTCAGCGCACACACACACACACAATCATAGCAACCGTAAAATGAAGATGCCTGCAAACAGCAGGAAGCCAGTCTCCCTCCCAGAAATAAAGTCATCACACAACACCTGGTATGCAGGGGAACTCTAAATTTTGAGTATTTATTCAAATTTTCAAGAAGGGAGGAAACTGTCCAGCTGCTTACACAGCACCTTGCCAAAGGCTATGGTCTCAGCCAGCGTGTAACTTAATGAAAAACTCATGAGTCAACAGTCTTCTCCCACCTCAGGCTATGTGTAACAATGCCACCTACTGCCACCTGCCAAACGTACCTTGTTTATCTGCAAAGCAATGTGGCGATTATCTTTTCACAAAGTCCTCATATTTGTAAATTCATAACCTTAATTTTGAGATGAAAAGGAATTTTACCTGAGCCATGTTGAAGTAAACTCTGTTCATTAACTTAATGTTTCAAGACAACTCCTGATTAAACCGTCACACACGTATTCGTAATGCATAAATTCATGCTTTTATTCCACTAAAGCTAAAACAGATTCTTCACCAAAAATAAGTACAGTATCAAATATCAATAATCTGACTATTTTTGCAAATATATTATGCTTCAGATGTTAACTTTTCAGACTAAGAAAAGGAAAACATGACTTACCTGGAGTCAACATGTCAGTACTTTCAGCAGTACTTAAATCTCACGTTAAATGAAGTCATCTAGCTAGAAGAAACATTTTAAAAATTAGCGGCAAAATAACCATTTTTATATTTATAAAAACATAAGCATGTAAATAAATCCTCCCTTAATTTTTACTAATTATGTAGAACTGTAACTCCATATTTAATCATTCAGATCTATGCTTACTCCATCTTACATTCCTTTCATATTGAATCTATAAGTAAGGGGATTTTCTCAATTAACTTTGGACATTTAAGATCAAATTTTTAAACTTGGTACATAAAATTCTGGTGTTACATCCATATTCAGCAAAGCAGAAGACTTAAATGTGTGTCTGAATGTTTGTAGTAATACTATACATGGTTTCATAATTTACATCATTTCAACAAGTCATGGCAATAGTAATGCATTACACTTCCACCATAACTCTAATCACAGCTGCACATGTCCCAAAGCACAAATATTAAATCTGCCAAAAACCGTATTTTTCAAATCAACCCTGACTGGAAAAATACAAATGTATTTCTATTTAGAAACATGATTTTACTGAAACCAGATAATGCAGTAGTCTCTTTTTATTCAGTAGGTGAATGCGAATGATGTGCTTGCGCGGGACTCGGTGGAATCAAGTTCATTTTCACCTTTTACATCAGAAGATTTAAACCTGTGTATCGTTCTGAGAGACACCTACCCGCTGTCCTGAGCTGAAGTGGACTCTATGGGATGTTGTTTATTTAAAATAAATAATTTTTGATTGAAACATGTAGTTGGACACAGCTTTTCAACAACCTAGTTGGCTGACACTGCACTAGTCACTAGGACTTTTTTTTAACCTATTCCACTGTGTTTGAAATAATCCAGCAGCCCCTGACAGATGAGCAAAATATGATTTTAGTACCTGTACCTGGAAGTAGGAATGGGGTTTCAGTTCCCCTGTTTAATGTATGTATCTATTTACAAAAAGAAGATCCAAGGATATAGGAAGGGAAAACATGAGACAAAGAGGGAGCAAGAATTTATCGCACACCTGAAGATCTTGTCTTGCCTTCCCTTGCCTTCCCTTGCCTTCCCTTTCCCTCCCTTGCCTTCACAAAAATCCTCAAAAATCAACTTATATAATGGTTATGTGATTAGGTTCCTTGATGATCCTTATAGGCTTATATTTGCTTTTCTAAACCGCAAGGCTTTAGGGTTTTCCATCACTTGTAAAAGGTAGTTTCACTGACAGTGATGCAAAACCCAGTAACTACTTTGCCAAATGAGGTCCGCTGTGAGGTTCACTTTATATTACTTTTATTTTATAGGTGTTCTGGTAGCATGAGGTAATTTCACACACATCAAGAAATTTTAATTTGGTTACAAAAGAGATTACAGATAGCTATACCTTAGAAAGCTGAATATGGTTAATTTTTGCTCCAAGAAGGTAGATGGAGTTTGAGAGCTGCTTTGACTGACATTACATGATCTGTCAGTTTTTTCTAAAATACATGTCATTTAGCTGATGACATGTTTTTTGCACTTCCTCCTTCTGAGTTGAAAACTAACATCTTCACTAAATAATTCATGGAAACAGACCCTTATCCTGTAACTAGCTTGTTCAGCACAAAGATCTTGAAAGGTATTTCACTAAAAGACAACACACTGGAGAATGGAACATCAGCCCTCTTTAATTAACAGTAGCATTGTTAATTCCAGAAGAAATCACAGCAGGATCCAGAGGCTGACTTGGTGTACTCCGGAGTTTTGCCTTTATCAGTCTTGAAGACAACAAACAGCAAGAGCGAAGGCCTCCAGGCTGTGTTCCCTGGTATTCCCAAGCCGATCTCTCTGATGAGATACTGATAAAAATGCTACAGAAGCTCGCTTGCTAACATTAGCTATGAGGCATCCTTTCAGTTAAAGCATTTTATAGAAAAGAAATTTGGGGGTTTATTTCTGTCTTGATTTAGAGGGCTACCCAGCACAGCACCAGTCCTTGCGGACGCACAGAGTGCGGTATCACAGCCGTCTCCTTCACCTGGCAAAGGGCCCAGAAGGATGCATGCTCTTCAGCATCACTTTCACGGTGGTGGTTGAAATGGATTTTTCACAATTTGGGCCAACTTTTGCTTATCCAGGTCTTCCTATGCTGGAAGACTTGGATCACTGGTCAGTAACTAATGTGGTTATGGCAATATGACACTAAGCAGAGCTGTGGTGTAGGAAGCTTAAAGTTCAGATACAAGTGAGATTATTAGGAGCAGTTAGCTAAAGACACTGAGTTACAGGAATATTTTTTTTCCAGTGCAGCACGCTGCATTCAAGCAGAATAAATCACTAGTGACTGTAAAGAAAATGAGCAGATTCTCAGTCACATTTCCAAAAATCTTTTCACCGGCCATCTTAAAAGGCTTATAACTGACCGCAAATCAACTTTGCATGTTGTCTAACGTTCCTTTTTCTGGGAATGGCTGCTTTCCAAGACGTAGGCAGTTACTCAGGCTCACAGGTACCAATTCTATGAATTATTTTGGAGGGAACATTAATGATAGTTTGATAATCACTTACATAGTAGCCAAATGAAAAGAGCTATAGCTCAGAAAAAAATACATTTCAGAATTCGATTTGATTTTAATCAGTAAGTAGACTTCTGCAAGCCAAGTATAAAATCAGACGGGCACTACTGTATCACAGTGGCTTTCATCACCAATGTATCACACACATAAAAATTCCAAATAATTTTTCAACTGAATAGAGAACTTTTAAAAAGGCTGTCTTCATACAAAAAAAAAAAAAAAAGACTATTTTTATAAAACATGTAATCAGTTTTGCTGAGCACAATTCACTATGGAATAAGTGGAATAAGTAGAACTGATGAGTGTTTTCGGTGAGAACATATTTCAGCAGCATTATTTTTAAACCATTGTCCAAATATCAGAACCATGAAGTGTACACAGAATGAAAAATAAGTATTATTTTAACATTTCCTAAACTTTTTCCCAGTCTCAAAGGACTTTGATTCTCCTTGCAGAATTGTAAAGTTAAAGTTGAAGTTGACAACATTTTCTATTTTGTCCAAACTGGCCTACCCATCTCTGGAAGATGATAGGAAATAGTTGGAAACTGAAACAGGAAAAAAAGATCAATATGAAATAAATGTAACAACTGAGCAATTAATCAATGGATTAACTACTGACAAGTTAAATGTTAAATTAATTCCTACTTAAGGGTTTTAAAACAAGTCTAAAAGTGTTTCTGAGTGTTACAAATCAGTTCATCCACAAGTAACTGATCTCAACATTGTTCAATTGGCAGCAGGGAGAAAGAGCTGTCTCTTCTGCAGTCTTTTAAAGGGCTTACTCCTTTTTCATTTCCCCCCAAAACAACTGGGAAGCGTCATGTTCCTAACTCCCTCACTTGTGAGGTTTTAATGTTTTCTGTATTCCAGTGCTCTGTTTACCAATTACTAATGCAAAACTGTACAGCTGGAAATGATCCAAGGGCTAGTCACAGATATAATATGATGTTTCTGGAAAAGAGAAGATGAGTGTTTTAAGGAGACTGTCTAGAAAAGAGGCCTGTGTATGCAAACATGTAAACTTTCCTAAATACTCAATCTCATTTGATTACCGTACTGTATAAGATCAATTACTGCTAATGACAATAAACACAGGCATTTGCAGCCGTGGACTGTGTGCAGGTCTAGGTGACAAAAATCTCCCTGCAAAATGCCAAAATTAAGAAGTTTTGACTTCTGACTACTCTCTTGCACTTTCTGAAAGATCACAGATTCTTTCATAACATATTGCCACCTGTTTTCCCCACTGAGTAACACATGGGCAGGATGCTTTGAAACACCTTTTGAGTCCACCTTGAAAACCAAGCATGCAAAGCATAGCACAGGTTTACATTTCTTCTCAGATTTTTCTCTTTATTCTTTAGCCTTCTTTTCTGTCATCCTTGTTATTTGGACCACCCTTGGTGCAAATTTGTCCGTGGAAGCATGGTTCTGCAAGGCACTGAAAAATCCTCATTCAGAAAAAAACAGCATAAGTTCTATTTAAGGATCTCTGTCTTCAATGTTCAAGCTGGATAAACAGAAAAATGTGGAACTCTCCATGTTTAAGAAACGTAACAGAGTTTAAAATGGGTAACAGTGAGGACAGCTACAACGGGTAGGATGGCAGAAAAGATGCCTTGTGAGGACAGGCTAAAAAGGTTGAGACTTCGGTTCAACAGGGACGACCCTAAAGAAGTGTGACTGGGATGTTTGAAAAGTCATGAAAGGATGAGCTGAGTGCAGAAACTATTTGCCAAATCTTGCAGTATTGGAAGTAAAGGGCAATTGTCGAAAGTAGAAAGATCAGTTCAAAACAGAGGCAGATGCAAAATGCTTCTTTACAAAGCAAAAAATGGTCTGAAAATTGTTTTTGTGGAAGCCGTGGAGGCAGATAAGAAAAGCAGATTCAAAAAGGGATCAGACAAATTCACAGGAAACGCTTCCATAAACAAATATGAGGTATGCACAGAATGCCTTGGCAGACTTTCAAGAAGTAGAAACAGCTGTGAACAGAGGAGCCAAGGCAACATATAGATAATATACAATCAGGGAATGCCCATGAACATGAACCATGTTTTAATCATAGAATCATAGAATAGTTTGGGTTGGAAGGGACCTTTACAGATTATCTAATCCAATCCCTCCTGCAATGAACAGGGGCATCTTCAACTAGATCAGGTTGCTGAGTCCCGTCCAACCTGACCTTCAGTGTTTCCAGGGATGGCGCATCCACCACCTCTCTGGGCAACATGTGACAGTGTTTCATCACCCTCTTCGTAAAAAATTTCTTCCTTATATCTAGTCTAAATCTACCCTCTTTCAGTTTAAAACCGCTACCTGTTGTCCTATTGCAACAGGCCCTGCTAAAAGGTTTGTTCCCATCTTTCTTATAAACCCCCTTTAAGTACTGAAAGGCCACAATAAGGTCTTCCCAGAGCCTTCTCTCCAGGCCGAACAACCCCAGATCTCTCAGTCTGTCTCATAGGAGAGGTGCTCCATCCCTCTGATAATTCATACATCTCTGTCTCCCTTCTCAAGACTCTTGGCCAGTGATTTATCTGCTTCCCTACATTTCCCCTGTTTGCTCAACTGTTATGCACTGAGACAAGCTAACATTTATAAAGATTTTTTTTGGCCATATAACAAGTTTTCATGATTTAATAATATATTTTTGGAGATAAGTAGGCCACATGGGAAACTATTGGAGTAGGTTGTTCATTTTTCCCTCTTTGGTTTGTTGTTTTTTTTTTTTAAAAGAAGGTAGGCTATCTTCATGGGATAACTATAGAACTTCAGACAATTGAAATAAAGTAATTTTAATGAAAACCTTAAATGTTCTTTTAAACAACCTGACAGAATTCTTCCTTAAAGTTCAACATCATTGATAAATATTTTTAATAAGCTTGCTCAAGAAAGTCATAAATATGTAGCTCGTTTTCCATCCTTCTTCAAAGACCTTAATGAGTGCAAAAATTACAAGTCTTATTATTACTATTATTCAGTATCAAATAAGAACACCACAAAACACTCCACACAGCTTAATCTTAGTCAGCAGTCTTACAGTCAAATTATCTTTAATAGAATGTCTTCTGTGTTCCCTATTCCAAACACAAAGAAAAAACACCAGAGACTATTGGTTGATCAGTAGGTGGCATAAATTATTCCTGACTCCCCACTACAATCACAGGGCTTTATACAGTTCCTATTAAAACCAATAAGAGCTTTTCTATCAGCCACAATGGAAGAAGGATTGGGGTGGTATTTTGTAATAGGGGGCCTTATGTGTAGAGTCACAGTAATTTATAAATCATTGCTACTGCACAAAATGAACACAAAATGTCATCCCACAGCACTAATGGTTTTCCAGCAGTTGGTCAACAATTTACTTCACGGAGAAAAGGGCTGAACAAATAAGTCTCACACCTGCAGTAGCTTTAATATCAAGCTTTATGCAATGATGCCATTTGAAGTATTTTAACTATTTTTGTTTCCCCTCCCAATTACCACCATACAAAGATGATCGGTGATTGCTAGGCACACTGCCAACAGCTGCATTCTCTCCCTCATATTATCTGACACCAGTTAAAGGAGGCAAAACAATCAGTAGCATCCTCCCATGGGGAGAAAGCTGCCATCTTTTCCCACCTAGTTGCATGCCTGTCTTGCCTGAGGAACTCTTTCTCACTTCCTTGCTTCATAGTAGTCAGATATTAGATATTAATGAGGAGCACAAATCTCAGTCTACTCACTGCACCACAACTCCCGGTTGAATGGTTTCTCTGCCCTTAGCATGACAACTTACACGTGAACTTTTTAAATATTTTTTTTTTTTGTCTTTGGACTGAACGGGTACTAATGAAAATTAACATGAAAGTCCTGGAGATATCTGATTCCTTATTCGTGCTGAGGAGTCTGCTTGTATCCCTTATAATGCTCAGTTCTGATCATTTTTACTATTTGAGTAGCTGATGTCCCCCAGCACCAATGAACTGGTGAAGAAAAACAGAAATAGAGCTAAAAGACTTTTATTCTTATGCGCATATATGGTACTTTGGAGTACTGTGCTTCTCAGCAAGGAAAGATGACAATGTTCAATCACATTTAGGCTTGGCACCTAATGGGAATGGTAGCTCCCTTTTCCCTGGAAAAGTGCTAGTATAGCAAATTCCATGCAAGAAGAGAGAATAGAGGAGAAAAAGGCTTCTTAGGCATTCTCACAAGCCCTCTGCACTAACTGGGAGACCCCCTTTAACACTTCTCGTTTATAAAGCTACTTAGGTTAATGTACCTCTGAGAACTCATTAGTGGAGGCAGCACAAACAGAAAGAACTGCATGAAATCAGAAAGAGGCACAAAGTACCTGGAGATTTACAGGAAACAAAACTGTTGCTAAAGGAAGGTATTGTAACATGAAAGGACATGTTAGTCATTGTCAGGCATTAGGGAAGAGAATAGGGAAAAAGTTCTCTGTCTTCTTTTCCCCATCCCCCCCCCCCCCCCCCCCCCCCATCTCTTTCAAGTCTCTAAAACAGAGTTTACAAGATTTGTCGAGGCTCAAAATCACTTCTTAAGGAGCTGTGCACTTTGTAGAAATCAATGAAGACTGCAGCGAGGCTCCATGGCTTCTTACTTACCTTGACTGCTCAGTATACCTCTGAGGCTTTCTGCCTGAACTTCAGGACAGTCATTTATTCATTTTCTACAGCTAAATTACGTGGTCTAAGAAAGACTATTAACTCTCCCTGAAAGCATTGCCTTTTTTGGCTCAGACTCAACAGTCAGGAGAACAAAATAGGTGTAAACTTCATTATTTTCCTTTTTTCATCCTACAACAGAACGCGCATCCCTGCTGTTAACATTAGGGGAGTTTACTGGACATGCCTTTCTTCACCTCCTCATACTACCTCAATGCCTTAAAACTCGCTGTCCACAACAGATTGCATTACAGAGGCATAGCTTTTAGATAGAATCGTCTCATTCCAACAGCCTCCA
Source organism: Fratercula arctica (assembly GCA_947846985.1). NCBI lineage: Eukaryota > Metazoa > Chordata > Aves > Charadriiformes > Alcidae > Fratercula > Fratercula arctica. The sequence goes on from CANTUZ010000001.1 coordinate 65,220,509, forward strand.
GTATGAAAAGCACAAAACAAAGGGATGGGATACTTAATTTACACCTTTCCTTTCTTCCATCAGCAGGATATTATTAACAGCAAGAAAACTGTGGTTTATTAAGGCTATATTTATATATGAGCAGATCATCGAGGAGTTTCTCTTGCATGTTTCTTCCTGAATTAGTTGCAAACTGCACGCTGAGTTTCCTAAACTCATTTGAACAAGATAAGTATAATTGCTTAAAATATACAGGAAACATTCAATGGATAAGTAAATTCCCACCACCTGTGTGTCATTCAGACTCACAGCCCCAGCAAAGCAAATGCTGAAGTCAGTGAGAACCTTTCCAGTGACACAAGTGGGTTTTACATTTGCCCATCTGAGCTAGAAGAATGGACATTCTTCATGATCCTCCAACCCACGTGTCTTCATGTCCCTGTGGACAAAATCAGCAGGACACGTAGCACACCTCACAGAGATCCAAGAGGAAGGTTGCAGGGGGCATTGCACGTATGGGACATATCAGGCTCCCAGGGAGTCCCACTGTTCTCTCTCAGCATTGCCGTGCGTTGCAGGATAGTGTGACAGTATCAGCGTAAGTCGCTCCTGATGGGTTTTTAACTCCCACAACAGAGATCCACTTTATTCCTCTGCACACTAGCCAGAAAAGACTATGGCTACAATACAGTAGCTGCATTTCACCTGCTAATGACCATACATGGTTTGAAAGCCACAGGTAACCCATATCTGAGCTCAAAAACTCAGTTTTATCCTGCCATTTTTATTCCCTTCAGTCTGCTGCTACCTTAGGGTGAAAATCTGGAGATTGTGAGCTTATAGTACATTGCTCAGCTCCTGAGTAAATTGTCTTGGGTCCAATGAAACTAGTACAATTGTGTTTGTTTACATCTTCTCTGAATATGGCCACAAACTATTAAATCAAGTTTCCCTATGTGGCTGTAACAATTACTAACAGTGGGACTGTGTCTGCATGGAGTGGACTAAAATCCTGGCATCATGCTGAATCGAACTAATCAGGATGATGTTATTGCTAAGCCTATGAGTGTAATGAAGCAAGAGAGAACACAGAATTGCTCCTCACAATGTTGTTTCAGGGGATTGACTCCTCAGCCCGATAGTCCTTTTGAAAATATAGTTAAATTCACACAAACAGTGTTCTGCATGTGATTAGCCAGAAAGCCTGTAAATGAAATAATAGAATCACAGAATTGTTAGGGTTGGAAAGCAACTTAAAGATCATCTAGTTCCAACCCCCCTGCCATGGGCAGGGACACCTCCCACTAGACCAGGCTGCTCAAAGCCCCATCCAGCCTGGCCTTAAAAACTTCCAGGGATGGGGCTTCAACCACCTCTCTAGGCAACCTGTTCCAGTGCCTCACCACCCTCATGATGAAGAACTTCTTCCTAATGTCCAATCTGAATCGACCCATCTCTAGTTTTAATCCATTCCCTCTAGTCCCACCATTACCTGACATCCTAAAAAGTCCCTCACCAGCTTTCTTGTAGACCCCTTAAGATACTGGTAGGCCATTATAAGGTCTCCTTGGAGCCTTCTTTTCTCCAGACTGAAAAACCCCAACTCTCTCAGCCTGTCCTCATAGGAGAGGTGCTCCAGCCCTCTGATCGTCCTTGTGGCCCTTCTCTGGACATGTTCCAGCATGTCCATATCTTTCTTGTAGTAGGGGCTCCAGAACTGTACGCAGTACTCCAGGTGGGGTCTCACGAGAGTGGAGTAGAGGGGCAGAATCACCTCCCTCGACCTGCTGGCCACGCTTTTCCTGATGCAGCCCAGGATATGATTGGCTCTTTGGGCTGCTAGTGCACACTGATGCCTCATGTTGAGCCTCTCATCCACCAGCACCCCCAAGTCCTTTTCTTCAGGGCTGCTCTCAAGCCAGTCACTGCCCAGCCTATATCGGTGCTTGGGATTGCCCCTGCCCAGATGGAGGACCTTGCACTTGGTCTTGTTGAACTTCATGAGGTTGGCCTGGGCCCACCTCTCCAGCCTGCCAAGGTCCCTCTGGATGGCATCCCTTCCCTCCAGCATGTCAGCCGCCCCACACAGCTTGGTGTCGGCAAACTTGCTGAGGGTGCACTCTATGCCACTGTCCATGTCGCTGGTGAAGATGTTAAACAAGACCCGTCCCAGTACTGTTCCTTGAGGGACTCCGCTTGTCACTGGCCTCCACTCGGACACGGACCCATTGACAGCCACTCTTTGGGTGTGGCTGCCAAGCCAGTTCTTTATCCACTGAATTGTCAGTCCATCAAACCCATACTTTATCAGCTTGGAGACCAGGATGTCATGCGGGACAGTGCCAGAGGCTTTGCTCAGGTCCAGGTAAATGATGTCAGTTGCTCTCCCCTTGTCTATTGATGTTATGACCTTCTCATAGAAGGCCACCAGGTTTGTCAGGCACGATTTGCCCTTGGTGAAGCCGTGTTGACTGTACCCAATCACCTCTTCATTATTCTTCTGCCTCAGCAGTGCCTCCAGGAGAGGATCTGCTCCATAATCTTACCAGGCATGGAGGTGAGACTGACTGGCCTATAGTTCCCTGGTTCATCCTTCTTTCCCTTTTTGAAAATGGGGATTATGTTTCCCCTTTTCCCATCAGTGGGGACCTCACCAGACTACCATGACTTTTGGAATATAATAGAGAGCGGTTTAGCAACCTCATCTGCCAGTTCCTTCAGTACCCATGGGTGTATCCCATTGGGTCCCATGGACTTGTTCACTTTCATGTTCATCAGATGGTCACGAACCTCGTCTTCACTTACAATGGACAGCTCTTTCCAACCCCTACCATTATCTTCTGTGACTCTGGGAGCATGGTTTTTCCACAAGTCCATTGTGATGTTTCCACAATCTGGAGGTGCTACATAAAGTGAACGAGCATCTGTAAGTATAAATTTTGTATTACTGAAAGTTTGAACGGAACTGGTTGGATGGTCAGATTCTCATTGCAATTACTGAGACATGGTGGGACAACTCGCATGACTGGAATGCTGTCATGGGCGGCTATGTCCTTTTCAGGAAAGACAGACCAGCAAGGCGGGGAGGTGGAATTGCACTCTATGTGAGAGAGCATTTGGAATGCATTGAGCTCTCACTAGGGGCGGATGAAGAGCGGGTCGAGAGCTTATGGGTGAGGATTAAGGGACAGGAAAATATGAGGGACACTGTTGTGGGTGTTTATTACAAGCCACCTGATCAGGATGGGGAAACTGATGAGGCTTTTTACAGACAACTGAAGGTAGCCTCGCAATCGCAGGCCCTGGTTCTCATGGGGGACTTCAATCACCCTGATATCTGCTGGGAAGACCACACAGCCAGGCATGGGCAGTCCAGGAGGCTCCTCCAGTGCATTGATGACAACTTTTTGACACAGGTGGTACAGGAGCCAACAAGGAGAGGAGCACTTCTAGACCTGGTACTGACAAACACAGAGGGATTGGTGGAGGACATTAAGGTTGGGGGCACCCTAGGTTGTAGTGATCATGAAATGATTGAGTTCAGGATCATGGGCACTATCCACAAAACAACAAGAAGTAAAATTACAACCTTGGATTTCAGGAGGGCTAACTTTGGCCTCTTCAAGAAACTGCTTGGAGAGATCCCGTGGGCTAGGGCTATGGAAGGCAAAGGGGCTCAAGAAAGCTGGTTGATATTCAAAGACCACTTCCTCCAAGCTCAGGATCGGTGCATCCCGAAGAGAAAGAAATCGGCCAAGGGACGCAGGAGACCTGCATGGTTAAGCAGGGAGCTTCAGAAAAAGCTCAAGTGGAAGAAGGAAGTTTATAATAAGTGGAAGAAGGGACTGACCCCTTGGGAGGATTACAAGAATGCCACCAGAGCGTGCAGGGATGAAACAAGGAAAGCCAAGGCCGCCTTGGAATTAGACCTGGCTAGGGACGTCAAGCACAACAAAAAGAGCTTCTACAAGTATATTGGAAGCAAAAGGAAGACCAGAGAAGTTGTGGGCCCACTGTTGAATGAGACAGGAGTCATGGTGACGGAGGATGCGGAGAAGGCAGAGTTACTGAATGCCTTCTTTGCTTCGGTCTTTTCTGCTCGGCCCAGCCCTCAGAAGTCCCAGGCATTGAATAAAGTAACAGGGAAAGAAGAAGACTTCCCTTGGGTTGAGGAGGAGCGAGTGAGGGATCAATTAGATCATTTAGATATTCACAAGTCCATGGGCCCCGATGGGATGCACCCGAGAGTGCTGAGGGAGCTGGCAGAAGTCATTGCTGGACCGCTCTCCATCATCTTTGAAAGGTCCTGGAGAACAGGCGAGGTGCCTGAGGACTGGAGGAAAGCCAATGTCACCCCAGTCTTCAAAAAAGGCAAGAAGGAGGAGCCAGGGAACTACAGGCCGGTCAGCCTCACCTCCATCCCTGGAAAGATGATGGAACAGCTCATTCTGGGCGTCATCTCAAGGCACGTGGAGGAAAAGAAAGCTATCAGAAGTACTCAGCATGGATTCACCAAGGGGAAATCATGTCTGACTAATCTGATAGCCTTCTACGATGGCATGACTGGATGGATAGATGAGGGGAGGGCGGTAGATGTGGTCTATCTTGACTTAAGCAAAGCGTTTGACGCGGTCTCCCACAGCATCCTCATAGGGAAGCTTAGGAAGTGTGGGTTAGATGAACGGACAGTAAGGTGGATAGAAAACTGGTTGAAAGATAGAGCTCAGAGGGTTGTGATTAGGGGCACAGAATCTAGTTGGAGACCAGTGATGAGTGGTGTTCCCCAGGGGTCAGTACTGGGTCCAGTCCTCTTCAATATATTCATCAATGACCTGGATGAGGGGATAGAGTGCACCCTCAGCAAGTTTGCTGATGACACAAAGCTGGGGGGGGCGGCTGACACACCGGAGGGCTGTGCTGCCATACAGAGAGACCTGGACAGGTTGGAGATCTGGGCAGAGAGAAACCTTATGAAATTCAACAAGGGCAAGTGTAGGGTGCTGCACCTGGGGAGGAACAACCCCATGCACCAGTACAGGCTGGGGGCTGACCTGCTGGAGAGCAGCTCTGTGGAAAGAGACCTGGGAGTCCTGGTGGACAACAGGATGACCATGAGCCAGCAATGTGCCCTTGTGGCCAGGAAGGCCAATGGCATCCTGGGGTGCATCAGGAAGAGTGTGGCCAGCAGGTCAAGGGAGGTCATCCTCCCCCTCTACTCTGCCTTGGTGAGGCCGCATCTGGAGTACTGTGTCCAGTTCTGGGCTCCCCAGTTCCAGAAGGACAGGGAACTGCTGGAAAGGGTGCAGCAGAGGGCTACCAAGATGATGAGGGGACTGGAACACCTCTCTTATGAGGAAAGGCTGAGGGATTTGGGTCTCTTCAGTCTGGAAAAAAGACGGCTGAGGGGGGATCTTATCAACACTTATAAATACTTAAAGGGTGGGTGTCAGGAGGATGGGACCAGGCTCTTTTCAGTAGTGCCCGGGGACAGGACAAGAGGCAATGGGCACAAACTTGAGCACAAGAAGTTCCACCTAAACATGAGGAGGAACTTCTTTACCCTGAGGGTGGCAGAGCACTGGAACAGGCTGCCCAGAGAGGTGGTGGAGTCTCCATCTCTGGAGACATTCAAAACCCGCCTGGACATGTTCCTGTGTAACCTGCTCTAGGTGACCCTGCTGTGCCAGGGGGGTTGGACTAGATGATCTCCAGAGGTCCCTTCCAACCCTATGGTTCTATGATTCTATGATTCTATGATTCTATGACTCTATGATTCAGAGGGTGGTGGTCAACGGCTCAATGCCCACATGGAGATTGGTGACAAGTGGTGTCCCTCAGGGGTCCATACTGGGACCAGTACTGTCTAATATCTTCATCAATGACATAGACAGTGGGATTGAGTGCACCCTCAGCAAGTCTGCAGAGGACACCAAGCTGAGTGGTGTGGTTGATGTGCCCAAGGGACAGGATGTCATCCACAGGGACCTGGACAACCTCGAGAAGTGGATCCATGTGAACATCCTGAGGTTCAACAATGCCAAGTGTAGGGTCCTGCACCTGGGTCAGGACAACCACCAGTATCAATAGAGGCTGGGGATGAAGGGATTGAGAGCACCTCTGCCGAGAAGGACTTGGGGGTACTGGTGGATGAAAACCTGGATATGAGCTGGCAATGTGCACTTGCAGCCCAGAAAGGCAACCGTATCCTGGGATGCATCAAAAGAAGAATGTCCAGTAGGTCGAGGGAGGTGAATTTGCCCCTCTACTCTGCTCTGGTGTAGACCCTACCTGGAGTACTACATCTGGAGCCCTCAGCACAGGAAAGACATGGACCTGTTGGAGCGGGTCCAGAGGAGGGCCACAAAAATGATCAGAGGGATGGAACACCTCTCCTCTGAGGACAGGCTGAGAGAGCTGGGGTTGTTCGGCCTGGAGAAGAGAAGGTGCTGGGAAGACCTTATTGTGGCCTTTCAGTACTTAAAGAGCGTTTATAAGAAAGATGGGGACAAACTTTTTAGCAGGGCCTGTTGCAATAGGACAAGGGGTCACAGTTTTAAACTGAAAGAGGGTAGATTTAGACTAGATATAAGGAAGAAATTTTTTACAATGACGAGGGTGGTGAGACCCTGTCACGGGTTGTCCAGAGAGGTGGTAGATGCCCTATCCCTGGAAACACTGAAAGTCAGGCTGGACGGGACTCTGAGCAACCTGATCTAGTTGGAGATGTCCCTGTTCATTACAGGGGGTTTGAAGTAGGTGACCTTTAAACATTCATTCTAACCCAAACCATTCTATGATTGTATGATTCTGTGCTCAGGTCTCATGCAGACTTCTCATGGCAAGTGAGCCATACACTAGGACATGCAAAAATAGTTCTAGTTTTTCCTGCTACTCACATATAATTTGAAAATTCAACCACTTCTAATTTAATTAGAAGATCATCCTTGACAAATGACAGTTTTTCATATACATGGCTTTATTTTTATGGTTTTTAAAGCAGTTTCTCCCCAGTCATAGTTAGTTCTACAAAAAACCGTTACTGCTGCACCATTGTTTTGTGTGTGAGTAATCATTCCTTCTTTATTTAGCATCAACAAAACATGAACATGACTTTGAAAATTGTTTTGATGACAATTGATATATTTTTGGAATTAATCTAGAAATAAGTTTATTGTTGGAGTGTGAGGAATTCCATGAGCTGTGTGCACAAAAAATGAAATGGTAAGATGACAAATATTATGAACTCAGAAAAAATCCCTGAGCTCAGTATCTTGTACAGGCAAAATAAGAAGTCATACAAATTTTCACACCTGAGAGCTCTCATGCATTAGCATGCTCCATTCGGAGCCATAACACATATTGTTACATAGAAGACATATAATGACGGATACCTAACTCAGAAAGCTGACAGAGGCAAAATTGTCTGGAAACTAGAAAACTACAATTTGCTTAGCCACATAACTTTTGATATGAATTAAAGAGATTTTATGCCTCAAATCTGCTAAAGCTTCCAGTTGTTACAGCTTAGTTTCCCTCCCCTGGAGTTACAGTATCAAAGAATTTTTGCTGCTATATCCACTTTTATTGGTTGATATGATAGGTACTGTGACATTCAGTGTGGTTTTTTCAGTGATTGAGCCATCTGCAGAGAAAACACTATGTAGGCAGCTAGAAGGACCATGACCAGTGTATAAAGACAGCACCATGTTAGCAAGGCTTTTGACATCGTCTCCCACAGCATCCTCATAGGGAAGCTTAGGAAGTGTGGGTTAGATGCATGGACAGTGGGGTGGATAGAAAACTGGTTGAAAGACAGAGCTCAGAGGGTCGTGATTAGGGGCACAGAGTCTAGTTGGAAGTCAGTGACAGTTTTCCCCAGGGTCCAGTACTGGGTCCAGTCCTGTTCAATATATTCATCAATGACCTGGATGAGGGGATAGAGTGCACCCTCAGCAAGTTTGCTGATGACACAAAGCTGGGAGGGGTGGCTGACATACCAGAAGGCTGTGCCACCATACAGAGAGACGTGGACAGGCTGGAGAGCTGGGCAGAGGGAAACCTCATGAAATTCAATACTGGCAAGTGTAGGGTGCTGCACCTGGGGAGGAATAACCCCACGCACCAGTACAGGCTGGGGGCTGATCTGATGGAGAGCAGCTCTGTGGAAAGAGACCTGGGAGTCCTGGCGGACAACAGGATAACCATGAGCCAGCAATGTGCCCTTGTGGCCAAGAAGGCCAATGGCATCCTGGGGTACATCAAGAAGAGTGTGGCCAGCAGGTCGAGGGAGGTCATCCTCCCCCTCTACTCTGCCTTGGTGAGGCCGCATCTGGAGTACTGTGTCCAGTTCTGGGCTCCCCGGTTCCAGAAGGACAGGGAACTGCTGGAAAGGGTGCAGCAAAGGGCTACCAAGATGATGAGGGGACTGGAACACCTCTCTTATGAGGAAAGGCTGAGGGATTTGGGTCTCTTCAGTCTGGAAAAAAGACAACTGAGGGGGGAATCTTATCAATGCTTATAAATAATTAAAGGGTGGGTGTCAGGAGGATGGGACCAGGCTCTTTTCAGTGGTCCCCAGCGATAGGACAAGAGGTAATGGGCACAAACTTGAGCATAGGAAGTTCCACCTAAACATGAGGAGGAACTTCTTTCCTTTGAGGGTGGCAGAGCACTGGAACAGGCTGCCCAGAGAGGTGGTGGAATCTCCATCTCTGGAGACATTCAAAACCTGCCTGGAGGCGTTCCTGTGCAACCTGCTCTGGGTGACCCTGCTCTGTCAGGGGGGTTGGACTAGATGATCTCCAGAGGTGCCTTCCAACCCCTACCATTCTGTGATACTGTGATTCTGTATCAGTGTAGAAATTATTTTAAATCTCTGAAACATAATCCCTTACTATGGTGGAAAATTCTACCAGAGTGCCTAAAGTATCCATGCATGTGGATGGGAGCTTTACAAATATCCATGTGTATGGATGGGAGTCCTACAATGCGCATTTTGCCTAGGAATTTTCGGCTTACAAAACTGTCTATCACCATAGCTATCGCATCATGGTCAACATACAGTACATGACAAGGTTATTATTAATCATAGCTATAGCTATTCTTACACGCAACCAGAATGGCAGAGAATCATCCTGGCCTGAAAAAAATGCATGAAAATTACTTTGACATCCTGTCTTTTATTTTGTAGATGATCTGATGTGTTTTATTTTTTCTTAAAAGCTAACAAAGAATACATAAAAGAGTTGCTTCTGCTGTTGGAAGTAAAGGAACAGAATATCTTTTGGAGGGATATGGTAAATGACACAACCAGTTATTATCTACTCATAAAGGAGATCCCAAGCTCAATAGCTGAGATGTCTAGAACAAGAAGGACCCTGACTTTAACTTCACTTTCACACTTCCCTCTTGGATACTATGGCATCTAGGGCTGAAGTTAAGCTGGGGCAGAGTTTTGAGTGGGATGGTTTGAGTAATTTTGCGTACGACCTGCAACTATGAAAGCCAAAAATCAGAAAAAGGAGCATGAGTTCTGTACTACTCTCTTCTTTCTTCTGTCCTGCTTCCTCCTTCCTTCCCACAGGTGTACCTGCAAAACAGGGGACAGAGAGCCCCTTAGTAGGCTTTGTGTCCCTTGAAGACTCTACTTAATAAGAAAATTCCTTCCCTGGAAGTGTTCAAGGCCAGGCTGGATGGGGCTTTGAGCAACCTGGTCTAGTGGAAGGTGTCCCTGCCCATGGCAGCGGGCTTGGAACTAGATGATCTTTAAGGTCCCTTCCAACCCAAACCATTCTATGATTCTATGAAAATTCACATCTTTCTGAAGCAGTTTTGCACTGCTTCAACCAACCTAAAACATTTCCCTTCCTCTTCCACTGGGCCTTTTCTCATTTGTTTTTATGGCACTTCCTGTCTTCAAAGTTCAGTCCCCTACTGTGTTCACTGTTCTCTCTGCTTTTCCCCCATGTTTCCCTGCCTGATGTTTCTCCATTCATCTATTCACTTGCCTTTCATTTTCCCAGTATTGTATCCTTATGTACCTCCTGCTGTCTCTAATATCCATTTATTTCTCCCCTACTTCCTCAATAGACAGGAGATTATACAAAAAGTTTGCAGGAAAATATTCACGTAGGCAAGAGTACTAAAAGACATAGCATTCCTTAAATACTGAAAGCCCACTGGCTTACAGTAACAGAAGACCTCCTTTTCAGTATGGGGTTTGGTGTGGTGGGCGAAAGTGCTTTTCTTCCATAAAAATAATTTTTTTTCTACTGCAAAAAAATCCAGAAAAATCCCTTAAAACAATGTATGTTCTAAAACCATTATGTCATTCATGAATTGTTCAAATGTCATTAATTATTTAGGAGACTTTGAAAGTTTAGAGAGAAATTAATTCATAGGTTTCTGTCACCTCACTATTACACAAGTTCCAATTTAATCACGGCTGATCTCTTTTTGTATGCATTTGGTCTCTAATGCAGGTAACTGGTTTTCAATCTGTTTCTGGCTTGTTATCAGAGAGGTTTTACAGGTTCTTTGCCCTGTTTTCTTCCTTTGATAATGTATTTGATTTATAATTAATATTTTATATTTATTAGATCTTGAGCTTTTTTTTTTTTTTTTTTTTTTGCATTTTTAAAACTGGTGGGGATATTTCTCTCAGTCTATGATATTCCACTCATTTTTATTTCTCTCCCTTGCATTCCTGTCTTGGTGTAGGTTAAATGGGAATACTTCTCATGCAAAGTTATTCATTAAAATGCTCATTTTTAACCACACCTTGTACCACCCTCCCAAAAACTGGCAGAAAATAGTTATGGGTCTACTGTATGACTTTGGAAGAGATCATGAAAACCTTTCTTGGCTGGGCTTGGCAGAAGCCTCATGGGGCTGCAGCTGGTATAAAAGGATAATGGCTTGACTTTTATGAAATTCCTCCATTTTATGCTCTAAATAATAAATTGTTGCTTAGTGTTGGGATTGAAGGAGATGAGTGTGTGTTGTGGTCTAGCCCCAGACAGCAGTTAGGACCATGCAGCTGCTTGCTCTCTTTCCCAATTGAGGTGGGGGAGAGAATCGTAAAACTGAGAAAGCTCATGGGTTGAGATAAATACAGTTTAATAGGTAAGGCAAAAGCCACACATGCAAGCAAAGCAAAACAAGGAAGTAGTTCACTACTTAAGCGAATTATTGTAATTCACTATTACAATATTTGTTCCATTGGGTGCTTGGACAGCCAGCCTGCAGCTCAGTGTTCTATGAGAGGCACCAGGCTACAGTCTGCAGATGCATTACGCCAGGTGCCACATGGATAGCTATAACCCAGTCCTAAAATATTGTCTTTCTTCTAAGAAAAGGGTGAGATACCATTGAAAACAAAAGGCAACCATTAACTTTTCAGCACAGTCTCCAGAAGCACCAAGTTACATTTGTTGGTGCTCCCATTAGGGTGTATCATCAATTGGAGATTGATGGCCTTCAGGGCTCTGAAGATCTATGAAGAAAACTGTCTGATGGCAGTTCTGCAAAAACATAATATAAAGTGGTAAATATGAGTGCAGCTTTAGTGTTTGTCTCTAGTGTGACATCAGCAGAAGTGGGGATCAGCAGAAGCAGAGAGAACAGAGGGTCAGCAGGGAGAAAATGCTGATGAGAAACACAGCAAGCAACTCAAGAGAGCAGAAAACAGCAGGGCAGAGACTGGATTTGGAGAGATAAAGGACGAGGGATGCTGAGGGATGAGGGGCACTGAAGGATAGGAGAGGGAAGCTCCTTGTTTAGCTCTGGGCTACATGAAATGGGTGGCATGACTGCATCAGGCAGACACATCCTATGTCTGATGTGTTTCTAAATTTTAGGAACAGTGCTTCTTTAGGAACAGTAAATTCTCTACTTTGTCAACAGGGAACAGGAGGTGTCTTTGAAAGCCTCAGTGGTGACATTTTTTGCCCAAGTTTAGACACCTGGACTATTGGTTACATGTGGGCAGACAGGACTTCCCGTCTGACCTCTCCATTGGTGGACTGGAGAGGGAATATGGGCACTTACTTCATTAAGCACCTAAAATTTCACCACAAGTTACATGCCAAAGCTAAGCAGAGAGACTCTCACACAACGGCATTTTAGGTTGGACCTAGCTAGCAGGTTTGAACTCCCTTGCTCACAGTTGAGATAATCTCTTTTTTTGACGACACACAGAGGAAGACAAATATTCCTAAATTTCTCCAGTAAAAGTGACTTTTTATGTCCCAGATGTCAGCTTTCATCTCAGTTGCTGTCTGTTATGAGCACACTTCACTCCGGGATGAAGTGTTAGGATTACAATATCAAACGTGTAAAGGGTATGGGGGAAGGCATCATGTGGTTTCTTTCTTGTTAACTCAAAATTATTGCCAGTACTAAATGAGAAGGATTCCTGCAGAGATTAACAAAGTAGAAAAGGATGCACGTTCCTATGCTAGAGGAACCACAGTCCCAGCTTCTCAAGTCCTAGACCTCACTAACCTGCCTTCCTATTTTCCGAGTGGCTCCCTTTCAGTCAGGTGTCAAACAACTATTCCTCCTGCCAAGGCTATACGGGTTGAGGTTATACAGTTCATATAGGTCAGGAGGAGGGAAGAAGAGTACAAAAGATGATGGTACCAAACACTAGGAACAGAGAGTGAACAAGCACAGGGTTTTCTGTCATTCCTGTTTTCTTCACTGCTTTCTGACTACCAAAAGGGAAGATATTCCCATTTTGCTCGTGTCACTACCCTTCCTCCACTTGCTTTCCTTCACACATGTTCGGACGTTGGAAAATCCCTTAATTACTATTAAAAAACACAGTGAATAAAAGAATTTATAGTCAGCAGCACTTCTCTTCCTTAGTTCATTTTCTCAGGGAAGCGATTCACCAGGAGGAGTGTTTGCTGTCCTATGCTTTGTCCTGTATCTGCTGTGAAGGCAACGTCTCCCCTGTCTGTGCAAAGCGTTGGTCCACTTTTCGCTAAGTCGGGAATAAAATTCCTATGAGGGTCTTTCTCTCTGTTCTCAAATTTTTGCCTTAATGTTTCCAGTGACTCACACCAAATTACTGTGAAAGGAAGTCAGGTTTCTGAAATGTATCAAACAGCCACTGTAAGAACTTCCAAGTATTGAAGGGAAAATAACAAAGCAAATCTACTTTAACTCTGAAGTTAAATACACAATGAAATTTGATTAAAGAAGTCCAATTCCTCATTGTTCTGAAAATTGAAGGTGTTTGGAGATTATTATCACAGAATCATAGAATCTTCATGGTTGGAAAGGACCTTTGAGATCATCAAGTCCAACCATACACACACAATAAAACCCCTACAACCTCTGCCACCAGAGCATGCCCTGAAGTGCCAAATCTACACGTTTCTTAAATACCTCTAGGGATGGTGACTCAACCACCTCCCTGGGCAGGCTGTTCCAGTGCCTGACCACTCTTTCAGGAAAGTAATTCTTCCTCATATCTAATCTAAACCTCCCCTGCCGCAACTTCAGACCATTTCCTCTGCTCCTGTCATTATTCACCTGGGAGAAGAGGCCAACACCCACCTCTCTACAACCTCCTTTCAGGTAGTTGCAGAGGGCAATGAGGTCTCCCCTCAGCCTCCTCTTCTTCAGACTAAACATGCCCAGTTCCCTCAGCCTCTCCTCATATGACTTGGTCTCCAGACCCCTCACCAGCTTGGTAGCTCTCCTCTGGACACGCTCCAGCACTTCAGTGTCCCTCTTGTACAGAGGGGCCCAGAACTGAACACAGGACTCGAGGTGAGGCCTCACCAGTGCCGAGTACAGAGGCACGATCACTTCCCTACTCCTATTGTGTAAAGCTGCACTAAACTTGTGTTATACAATACCATAGAAACAGATAAACCAAAGCGAAGTAGGCAGCTCTGACAACTTACTCCTTTCATAAAAATAAATGTCTTAATCATTACTTTTAAATTAACATGTTTCCCGATACATTTTAAAAATCACTAGGAACTCTTTTCTTCTTAAAGATGTCTCTTCTTCCAGGTTGTCAGATAAAACAGGAGATAAAACAGAGGGTACCAAAGTCATACTTTTTGGGGATAGCCAGTACACTACCATGCAAAATCATGAAAGAATGTCACTTTTTTGCTTATGGTTGGGAGAAAAGTTCTCATCGTATTCCATCTATGTCCTGGCTGTATCTTCTTTCTCCACGAGGAATGATGTGTGAAAAACAAGTTTATGAAACTGAAAGAGTAGATGACGTAAGCTGAGAGTGCACTTAGAAGTTTGCCTGATAGGAGTGGTAACATCCTTATTTGTCTTTCTGTATTCTTGTGGAAAACACAATGTTTACATGTAGTCTGACAATACATAATAGAGTCAAAAAGCATACACTAATGAAAGTTTCTCATAGCATCGTTTGAATGTGGTTATGTCCCAAAGATGGACTTCTATATAGCACAGACTAAAAAAAAAAATCTATCAAGTTTTCTGGCTGTGCTTTTAGTGACTTATGTTTGATCATATGTTTGATTTTTTTTTGTCTGAGTAAAGAAAAATGTTAGCAGTGATATTAACATTGAAAGCATCTGTCTTTTCTAACTCTCCAGTATGTAAAGAAAAAGTTCAGCTGTAATTGAAGAAACAACCGATTTAAATAATGTAGGTAATAACAGGGAATAGATAATGAAGCATAGAAAAGATCTACAAAGCTATTTAAAGTTAAGTGACAAAAACCAGGATTTTTTTAGAAACCTGTCAGAGATTCGAAAAGGAAGTATGTGAGATTATTTCACAATACAATTTCTGGATCTTGTTTTGATATACCATTAAAAACGTGTAGAAAAAGAAAACTGCATATGCATAGAGTCAGTTTAGACTCCTGCGTTTGAACTGTCTCAATGCAGCTCAAAGAGAAATAAGGGAAGCAATACAAAAAATAAAAGTAGCATCTAGAAAAAATATTGTGCAACAATGATGCTAGGGGGGTTGGGGTAGGTTGTTGTGGGGTTTTTTGGTGAATATATGGAAAGTAATTCCTTGAAGCAATTAATACGGAGTCTGTACAGGAAAGGTGATTTTGGACAAAGTCAGAAAGACCAACTGGAACAGAAAGACGTACGATAATATAATATAAATTCATTTATTGACCCATAAGTGAGGGAAAGAGACTTGCTACAGCATGTTGATATGTATCGTTTCAGTTTGTGTGGGAAAAGAAAAAACAAATTTTGTTGTTCTTGTACCTGCCAATATTTTAAGTTGCTATTGTATTTCAGAGTACTTTGCTTCTATATGCCTGTCACTGGAGCAGTTATCCCCAGTGATGACAGACCTGTTTCACATCTGACATCCAACATTTTTCTAACAGGGCCTTGAAGAATGATTCACATCAATCCTATATGATTTTAGTCAGCTTGACAAATACAGCCCATCTACTCAATGAGTGTCAGAGACTCAGTCCTCTAAAACTCTGGACTTAACAGCTGTAGTCAAGTTTAGAGTGAAGGTCATAAATCTTCTGGGGCTGTGGTAGCTGCAGTTTATTTGATAGCTGCAAGTCGCTGAGGAGTACATCAAACTCTCAGTGAAAGGCTCATGTTCTTCTTGGATAGGACTTGGACCGGATCCAAAATCGTACTGCGTCGTTTAATTGAATGAATGAAACACAATGTTGATTTGCCAGCTGTTATATTAGAATCCAGACTTTTAATTCCTTGTTCACAAATTACTCTCATACAGGAGGGACTAATGGATTGTTCCGTTTAACACCCAGTAATTCAGAGCCTGTAGGGAGCTCTGTTGCACACAACGCAAATACCGGGTAAAAATACCAAAACATTCCCAAGTATGTAAATTAAACATCTTCAGAAGTTTCAAAAAGCAATGCAGTCTTAAGACTAGCAATCACATTCTGCAATGAAATGCATACAAAACATACATGCATACATGCATACGTATGTATAAATACATATGTTACAGTGAGGTATTTCAGTCTGGTCTTGGTTTGCTAAGACTTGTCTTTTATTTGTCTATTCCAGCTTTGAATTGAACAAAGGGTTAACACAAAATTCTCTTGCCTTTGCCCTCCCCAGTATCATGAATTATAACTGCCCAGTCTGACATCTTTTAAAATGAGCACTCTGAATTGCTGAAAAAGTGACAGAACCTAGAAGAAAGATTTGGGTAGGCAGAGAAGCACAGCGTGAAGGCAGATAATGGTGTTGAAACGTAGCTGTCATTTCCAAATGCAAAGATTTGAAAATAATTCTTCACTTACCTGCCAGGATGATTTGGATGGGAGGAGGGAGTAATTGTTGCTTCTTCAATAAGTGAAGACCTCAGATAAAGGTCTGAGCTCTTAGTTTTTTAGTCTATTCGTAACAGTCTAGCTTCAGAGAGTAGAAATGAACTCAAGGAATTAGATGTTTTAGCCACATGGGCAGTCATTTGGATCTTGAATAATGGATTGCAAGGTCAGATCCTGAAGATCGCCATTGCTATTGCATTTGATTCAGTCAGTAATGCTACATTATATAGACTGTATGTGATAATCAAATTCCCTTTCACAACTTCATATGGCTAATTGCAACACTGTATAACATCTGAATGAAGGCAGAGAAGGAAACTGATTACTAAATATATATATTTGAAATCGCCATGGTTCTTAAATTATTACCTTTAAAAACAAGAAGATATCGTGTTCTCAATGAAGCATTATAATAGAGCATTGAAGTTCATTTGCATGAGTTAGGATGATTAGACTTCCAAAATCTCTTGTGATATCTCATTTCCTAAAGGAAGGAATCCCAAGAAATATTGTTTCCTCTTCTTTTGGTACTTTCTTGATATGTAATTAGTGCAGACAACATAGTACTTTCATTCCTGACTCTCAGGACTCCCTTTTTTCATTGAATGTAAAAATGTAAATAGAAATCTGCTAACAGAAAAGTTATTGGAGAGTTCAGCAATCGATACCTGCTGGAAAATTATTTCTAAATAATTTGAAAATTTGAAGAGGTAGGGAAAATTCTATTTTGCCCCTATAATGAAGTACAGCAGTGTACCTAGACTCTGTCTGTTACTTTTATTATGGTTAGTATTCCATGTGTGAAATCCCAACCCAACTAAACTCAGTGACAAGATATCATTGCCATTTTTTTCTAATTGTTCTTTCCTTATTATAATAGCTATTTCTCAGAGAGTAAAGTGAGTTTAAAGTTTTATTAACAGCAAAAATATGATAAGTAAACCAGGTCTAAAATACATCTCATTTGCTGTTGCATCTTACCCAGAGGCAAAATGTGCCTGTAGCCAAACATTCAAAGTTTAGGCCTGTTAGATTATTTACAAAGTGTTAAGTGCACAGTTGAAAAACCAACTTCTAAACATAAACCCCACAAATTTAACTGAAGGAATATTAAGATTGCCATAGAGACAAAATCCAAGATTAAGATTTTATGCCACTTAGTGCAACATCACTTTTCGTGCCATCATGGCAACATATGCATTATGATGCAGTACTGAATTTCTGACTATTTTTAAGAAACACACTCTTCGTCATGCCGTAGATGAAGTGGTCAGCACGTCTATTCAGTAATTTCTATTCTTCTTGATTAACCCGTGTCCCTGTCACTTCCCATGCATCATACACTGCTGAAAAGACAAGAGAATTACTTTTCTTCCTGGTATGCCACTTATTGGAGGTCCTAAAAAATATCAGCAGATTGATTTTCACAACTATTATTGTCTCTGTTTTACAGGGAACTTAATTAGAGAAATACATTTGAGAATATGGATACTCTTAGGAGTATTGCATATGGTACCAGATACTTTTCTATAAACTGAATTGTCTTCTAGATCTCCAATGACTATAATGGGAATTTAGACTTTTACCACACATACAGACATGTACTTACAGACACTGTCATATAAATAATCTGAAACCTGTTGAAGATATGTATTCCTGTCTCAAGCCAGTGAGCAAGTTTCTTATTTATCCAAGGCTAACTAGGTAGACTTGACACACTTAAATATGACCTGAAGCCTAAGCAGAAAGGTAGCAAAGCCTTCTGGCAAAAAGAGAGAGGCTTTGTGGTCTCTCTCTGGTTTTGAAGACCCTTTACAAAGATTCATTTGAAATAACAGCACCACTTCCTAGACGTAGCAATTGCTTTTAACACTTGTTCTGAGTGTCTATAAAACCTTTGCAGCATCCTTGCATACCCCCAAAAAACCCCCACCACTTTGTCTACCTTTAAATTGGAGAAAACAGCATCTTTTGCAAAATACTTCTAGCAGTAACATGCTCACCTTCCAGCGTGGGCACTGAAGGAGGCAGGGCTTCAATAACAGTTTTCTCCTTATACGTAGAGGTGTGTGTGTTGTCTCCTGTGACTCGACCTTCTTCACTAGGTTATAAGGATCACCTGGACAGTCTGCTTTCTACTGACAGACTCAATGCAGCATGTGCAATCTCTTAATAGATAGATACATATTACTACTTTGAAACCGTCAAGAGCAATACTGGATGCCAAGTATTATCAATTAAGAGGTATCACAGATTATGTTGGCAGTACGGACACTTAGAAATTAAAGTCAATGTGGAACTACAACAGCATTGGGCAATAACATTCTAGTGCCCATGGACTCAGGCTTCCCTGGGTACCAATAGGAATAACAATGAGGAACGCCATCTGCTGAGCTCTGAAATGAGCTCTTTATTCATGCTTGGCAGACCTGCAAAAAAGAGGAGGGGGAAGGAAGGGGTGTGGGGAGTTTGTAGCCAAAATTTGGAACTAGATAAAGGTAAGCACAGCAGATGTTGCCAGCACTTCCCTCATGGGGTTTTGTTTGCCCATCCGCTGTTTTTCTGTAGAGACTAGAAGCCGTCATTCAAGGGACCCACTGAAATTGGCAGTGATGCTTTCCTAAGGCTGGTACTTTCAGCAATCAGGTGTTAACAACACATAAATACATGCTGCTGTGAAATAAATTTGGATCCTAACAGAACCCAACTGCAATAATTGAGATGGAACTAATGCCTTTTGTGATTTCTGCAGGCTAGGTTAACTAAATGCTTTACAGAGAAGAGAAGGCGCATCAGGGATATTTCCTCATATAGGAGTATATAAGTTAAATATATAAGCTAAATATATATATTTAAATGACCTCCATCATTTTAAACATTAGACATTGGGACCCAGATAGCTCAGTTCACACATAGCACAGCTGATTTGTCAGCTGAAAAGCAAAAGAAAGCTCCTATTGCCAGTAATATAAAGCAGACTTACAGTGCATCATACAGTTTTACAAAGGGTTTCAGATGAACACACAGCACTGAGGCTGTACCCCAAGTAAATATGATTTTTGCCATAATTAGTAAAAGTCTGCAGGCTTTGTGCTGACCTGACAGCTCAGGGTCAAAGGATTTTTTGGCCTTGCCTTGGCTTGAGCTGACCATAGTTTGCTTTAACAATTGTGTAGTGGTCAACTGACTAATGCCTGTCCTGTTGTAACTTCATCTCTGGGTGTATTGCACGTGGCAAAGGCCTGGCAAACCTACGTAGTCACTGTGAGACAAGCAGCATCCCGTTATGTCAGGTAGAGTAGGTGGAGGCTGATATGCAGCTTTCACACTTCACCTGGGAGCTGAGGAGAAGCAGGCAGATCTTGCCAGCAAGACATGTGAAATAACACCAAACAGACCCAAACAATTTTAAGACTATTAACTGATGAGACATCTCTGTATTAATTTGAACGATAAGTATGAAAGGAGGTTGTAGAGAGGTGGGGGTCGGTCCCTTCTCCCAGATAACAGGTGATAGGACAAGAGGCAATGGCCTCAAGTTGTACCAGGGGAGGTTTAGACTGGATATTCAGCAAAATTTTTACACTGAAAGGCTTATTAAGCATTGGAAGAGGCTGCCTAGGGAAGTAGTTGAGGCACCATCCCTGGACGTATTTAAAAGACAGGTAGACATAGTGCTTAGAGCTATGGTTTAGTGATGGGTTTTGTCAGTGTTGGGTTGATGATTGGACTAGATGATCTGAAAGGTCCCTTCCAAGCTAGGTCATTCTATGATTCTATGATTCTACATATTTTTGTAACAGGGTTAATAATTTTGACTGTTAAAATATTAATTTGACTAAGAGTAAATACTTAGTATTGGATATGTGGTATGTTCCCTTCTGCTCATAACAACATTTGCAGTGTATCAAGACCATTTACTACCAAATCTATGCCCTCCTGGACCAGCACTATAAATTTGATTACGAACACATGAACACATTTCCGCTGAATTAGCCAGAGCACGCAACACAAACTTTATGTTAGATTTATGCTGTTATGCTGGCTTTCTGTCAGCTGGGGAAGGACAGATGACACGTGATAAAGCCTGTTAATAGTACAAAGTTAACATACCAGAAGTTCTGCACTAACTTGAACCAGCAGAGCAAGCTTACAGGGGATCAGCAACTTGGCTCCTTGCAGCTGCAACAGTTTGATCTGATACCAGGAACCTGAAGACAGGCTTTCCTGTATCGTAAAATCATGGCATCAGAAACTCTGGTGCTGTGGATATGATTGACATCCTAGCTTATTCCCTTTACAATTCATGTGGGCTCTAGGATGTTCATATGACAGAGAGTGCTCCTCAGGATTCAATAAGTAAGGGATATGGTGATGAATATGCTGGTTATTTTTCTCCTTGGTGCTTACATTTGTCACCTTATCTTCCCTTCTTTCTCTCTCCTCCTCTCCATCTCTGTTTATCATTCTCCTTGATTTTCTCCTTTCTGGCTTTCTTCTTCGCTGCTTCTCGGTTGGTTATTTCTCTCCCTTTCTCTAGCTTCTTGCCTTCCCCTGCTTTTTGATGAGTCTTTCTGCTCTGGCTTTCCTACATCCCACTCCACCCCTCCTCCTCACTGATCTCTCCCCGAATGCCGAACCCTGCAGACTGCTCAGCAGCAGCACTGCCTTTGCAGAGGAGCAGGGGCAGAGCAGGGTAATGGCCTACCATGCTGGTTCCTGTTTTGAATAAGATGCTCGTGTTTACTGAAATAATTGCTGCGGGGCTAGCTTTGCTTTGACTACAAAGCTGCAAGTGTTGCTAGTAGTTTAGCACTTTCAATTTCTGCTAAATGAGTAAATGGGAGGTAAATAATGGAATTTAACATCATGATTTTAAGTGTATTGTAATTTGATTCTGTTCAGTAAGTACCTGAGAAAAAAAATGCGTAAGAAGGTAGTAATTATCCAAAAGAGCTCAGGCTGGCAGTATAAGCATTTAGTCATTTGAAATTAAAAAATAGGGAGAATAATAAAAAGAAAAGAAAAAAAAAATATATTGTGAAGCAGGGGAGAAACTCTCCATTTGCATATAGTCATAATCAGAGAAATCTATCTTACTTGTCCAGGGATGGAATTTACACCCAGAAATAATGGTTAAAAAACTTAAAAATAAATCAACAGGGAACAAATTAAAACTGTATTAGATCAGATTGGGATATTGACCTTATGAAAGGTCTAGTTACCATTTTCAAGGTACTGCTGGGTATACTGTTGTGTCGCTGGATGACTTACTTCCATGAAGTGAGCTGATGACATTGATCCAGGCGAAGTCACCCAAAACAGATAGGAAGTTAACGTGAATGACAAGACGACATATACGTTTGGACTGTTCAGCAAGGGTTCAAAGGAGACCTTTCTTCTCAGCAAGTTTCTCACAAGAGAAAAATGGCATTTTAGGATTACTAATATATCTAGAGGGCTAACAGGGTGAGATTGCCACATCAGCAGCAGAGAACAATAAAATAATGCAATGCTTGCTGAAAATGTAAAATAAAAAGATCTTTATAGAGGACAAGCCTTCATTAATATGAAAAAAAGATGGTATGTCCTAAGGGGATCATTTCATACTTTGTCTGTGGCTGTCAAAGGAGAGAAAGCACTCAGGGACTCCAATTTCATCCATCCCTTCCCTTAGCAGTCAATGATCTTTCAAATCACCACTCTCCTTTCTTGAGCTATTTAGTCCGGATTGTAACTAGAGAATTTCATTGCTGCCTTAATCTCTCAAGCATCAGTATGAGATGTGCATGAACTCATTAAACTTCCTTGAGCCCCCTGTTCCACCAGACTCCAGAGACCAAACCAAGCCACCTAAACGGGGAGCCAAGTTGTCCTCACTTTCCATTATAGCCTGGGAGAAATACAGACGGTGACAAAGGTGACTCGGATCTTAAATAGGCTAAATCTCTTTTATGATGTCTCTGTGAGAAACTACAGCGGAACTGTATTCCTAATTATTGTTCCTAATTGCTAAAAATCAGGATAAATTAGGGATGAAGGAGGATCTGAAATAAACACGGTGCTGTGCAAAGATGTGTCAAATAAGCAAGGCCCCTGAGGGATTTTACAGCCCAGCCCACTGGACGATGCAGGCTCGCACAACAGGAGGACCCAGAGGGACATGTTGTCTTAAGATCCGATTGAAAGCACATTGAAGTAAATGAGTTTTGATTGATTTCTGTAGGCTTTAGCCTCTACTTCCCGGCGGGGAGTCCGCAGAGGTGAGCCAGCCCCTTTCGCTTGTGGGAAGAAGTGAGGTGTGACTGCCTGTCCGACCCACAGACGTTATCAGTTACGGCTGACATCCCTTGTCATGGGGAAAATGTGTTCCTCTGTGAATTTTGCACTTACATGTTCTGTTCGCTTCCGCGTCGTACTTACGCTCCTGCCCACAGCAACATCTACATGCCGTGTGAGCTGTCTGCATCTCCTCCTGACCTTTCTCGAAGGCAGGCAGCAGCTGCACTGCTGCATCCATGCCGACGGCTTCAGCCTGGGTTTTACATCTGCTGTCATCTTGCCAACTACTTTTCTTTACTCTTTACTCTTCAAAAAAATAAAAACAAATCAAAAAAAAAAAAAAACCAACCACACGCCTTATTCAAATCCAAATTATCACAGTTTGGATCATAACAGGTTTGCTGAGCTTGTACAAAATCTTGTGCTTGTGGAGTGCACGGTAGAATGAGAACAGGGAAACAGAAAAGTAAATGCTTCACTAGTTTATTCCTCCCCAGTCTTTTAGTTTAAAAATGATAGCACTATTTAAATGCCAGATCTGATCAACTGCTGAACTGCAGAGGTGCAAAGAGATCCTAATTAATCTGCGAAAGAGTTTTTGCTATGGGAAACTTGGTAACGTACATTATTATTGCTTGTTCCATGCTCATGTTTCTAGTTAAACTGAAACCTTGTTCTTCCACAGATCAGATTTATATTGGCATGTTTCAGGAAAAATCTCTCAGCTACTTCAGAAAAGACACAGAAGATAAAAGCAGATTGTTTGCCACTTCAGCATGAGCAAGCTTTGCTCTGGTACTTAACAGAGTTTTCATGCACAGTGATTTTTCAATTTTGAAAAATGTTCTTTTAATGTATTTGTGTGCAGGGTGTGTTTTTTTGTGTAGAAGTCTGTAGGTTTTTAAGAAAGTAAACTGTAGCAATCAGAACTTTACCAGCTCTGTCATTTGATGTAACACGCACTTAGCAATAGCAGCGACTCACGTAGGTTTGACAACAGAAAAGAAATGTGGAACTCAAGAAAAATGGATTGTACTGAGCACTGTGGAATGCCAAACAGAAATATCTGAGCTAGCAAAGGCACTAGGAAACTGGATCATGACTCTGTTAGTGTAGTACTTTTCCTGGCCTAATTCCTCCTGATGACAAGTGCAAATTAAACAGGGTAAATTTGCCCACAGAGAGCTTTGTGCTTCCACAGTTATAATGATTCAGGTATGGAACACATACACGGCCATGGATTGTGCATTTGAGACCAACCCTTGTATCGAATTCAAGCTGTGGTAGGAGTTTTCTGCTTGCCTACAGGCTGTTCTTCCCATTCCCTTCAAACTTAATTTCATCTGGCCCGTTGCAAAAGGGTGTCCCCGTTGCAGTCCTTTCCCATGCTGTCACTGCAGCCTCACTGTAGTCCCATGCAGTCAGTCCCATTTCTCCAATTTTTAATGAAAGTGAAAGCCTCCTTGTCTGAACAACTCTTTTCTCTCCATTTAAGCAACCAAGATGACCTCCTGAGCCCCCAGCCATGCTGTAACTTTTTGACCACTTCCCTTTTAGCAGTACTGAATCTTGAGTGCTCAGACTTTTTGCCAGATTTCGTTTTCATCTAGCTCCTCATCCATGGATCTTCTGCATCTACATCCCTTTTCCTTGCACCTCAACCCTGCCTCAGCGTCAGGTCATATCTGCCCACCCTGTTACATTTTGTCCTTTGGCTCACTGCTTCCCAACTTGTCTCTTATCCAGATGCCCAATCTGCTCATAGTTCCTTTTTTTTTTTTTTCCACATTTACACAGTAGACTAATTTCCTTCTTCACCTTCACCCTCAATCTCTTGCCCTGGCAACAAGTCCCACTTTCCCCATAACCAGCAATGCAAACTTTCACCATCTACAACCTCCCATGCCCCAGGATGTGTTCCTGTGTCCTGTTCTGTGGTCATCCTTACTTTCCCCTGAAACTTTAACACCTTGGAATAAGAATAAATCAGAGTCTTCCTCCAAGTTTCTTGGGCCCAGCAAGCAAGTCACTACCAAGCACACAGGAGACCCTTAAGATCTGAAATCTGGACTTGGAGCGATTAGAATTAGTCACAACTACAATTTTAAACATAGTTTTGTTCAACCACATGCTAGACCTGCCACAGCTGGGATTTTGGGACACTATCCTGGAAAGCTGCAGCAAGAGGATATCCGTAGGATATAAGCTAACAGTGGTTTTTCAAAGGCCAAAACTGAGCAGCTTTTTCCAGAGAGAGATAAGGCACGTGCCTGCCAAAACATGCAAACACACATGTACGTGATGGGTCTTCCTAAAAAAAAAAAAAAAGAAGGCTGACTCTTTTAATATGAGCAAAACAAACGTATTTTTCCATTCTGTTACTGTTACCAAACGATTTACAAGTTGATTTAAAAATAAATACTTCTATTGGGCAAAAACAGGCATTCAGCATGGAAAATTTGAGTTGAAAACAGCTAAATCAAGGAAGGCTTGTAAGCAGCTGAAAGAAGTCTTCTAATAGGAAGCATAAGGCATACTGATTGCTAACTGACGCTAACAACCCCACATTTACTACTTTTCAGATTTTTTTTTAATTATTATCCGACACTAAATGCAGACAACAGTCTGAGATGATAACAAGAGGGTGTGAGAGGCACACACAATGTCATAACTGCTAGGCTTTCAGAAATGGCTGAGGGGGACTGGCCGAAGCAGAAGATAAGTTTTTCTTTGTAAGAATGTTGATGAAATAGCTAAACCACATGCTGAGTCTAATCTGGGAATCTGGAGATGCTCAAATGACTGTCAAAACAAAATGAGAAATAGAGGAGGAAATACTGTTCCAAAGCCTGCTCATTGATTTAAGCATTTTTGGTGCCAATAGGAATAATAACAATGAAAACCATCTGCTGATCTCTGCAATGAATTCTTTTTCTATGCTTGAAAGACTTCTGCAGAGATGGGGAGCTGTGTGTAAGGCTGTAGACAAAACAAGGTGTGTGTGGTAGATGTTTGGAGGGTTCCACTCACAGGAATCCAACCGCCACGTTGTTAAGACCTCTCCAGAGACTGGAGATCAGCTTCTCGTGGAGATACTGTCATCAGAGCTAACAACACATTTCCAAATCTTGTGGTTTAACTCATCAACCATTAGCCCAAAATAGAAGTGAGATTCTGAAATGAAAGAGGGTTTTAAAAAATGACATTGCCATAATAATTTAATATATACTAACCTAAATATAAATTGATGAATAAACAGAAAATAGATAGATGATATATTGGACTATTTTTTTCCTCCTGTAGAAAATTCCATAAATCCCTGATGTCAACTGGTAGGTTTTTTTATTGTATGCACTGCCTCAATCCATATCAGGCTGCTGCATGCTCACAGCAGTTGTGATTCCTAAATACTTTTCACAAAATTGTAGCATATGGTATATTTAGGTATATCCCTCGCATGCAAAGGGACTTGACCATACAGAGAGAATGGGCAGAAGGGTGCTGCGTAAATCAAAGGGAAACAAAACCTGAAGATTATGTTATTAGGGTGGAAGAGGTAACCTTTACACCACTCCCACATAGATATTCACATGTTGAGTAGTCACTGATTAACGGCTTCTGTTCACCACCAGTAATCACATAGTGTCAGCGTGCGTCAGTAAATACAATTTTTGCCATTAGTCACACAAGACCACAGACCTGGCATGGACCTGACAGTGGAGGGACTCAAGACTTCTCTGGCCCTGAGCTAGTTTTAGCAATAGTGAAAGGACTACTGCCTGACCTCTTGTAGCTTCTGGGGTTACTGTGCGGTAAAGGTCCAACAGACCTAGGTAGTCACTCTGTGACGTACAACAGCCCTTTACATTCACAAGAGCTGGAAAAAGCTTTTGGGTGATGTTCAGTGAGTAGAAGCAGGTCTTGTTAAGAAAACATATATAAATAGCCCCAGATGGACTCCAAGATTGAGGAGGAAGGGACCCCCACCACCATGTCGTTCTCCTCCCGAAGACTGCAGGATGCCCAGGACTCATCATGGACCTTTCCCCCTCCATGCACACCCCTCTGCTTGAACAAGATCGGAGCTATTGGCTGTAGGGCCCATAGGGACACTGGAAGGGTGAGTATAGCTTCAGGAAAAAGGGGTAGATGTTACTAAATTTTCTTTTTTAACAATTTTAAGAGTACTATTCACGAGGTTTATCTATATTAGCTTGGACTATGAGTGTTAATAGTATTGGAATTGACTAAGAGTAACTGTTTGCTGTATTTTAGTTAGATTGTTATTTTTTTGATTAGTCTAATGATAAATTCTTTGCTCCATATATATACATATGAAGTGCTCCGTTTTGTCCCTAGCAAGATTTCAAATGTAACAGTATCTGGGATGCAACATGCTTTTCCACGTCCTTCAAAGAGGAAATAATAGATACAGACCTTTTAGTGGCAAGCATAGTATTTTATATATTATAACTGCGATCAAGAACACAGTTGCTTTGTACAGGGACAGATCAGTGATTCTGGACTGTAACTAACCTACACCAAAATATTTCTCTTTGTTGGTAACTGTGTTAGGTGTGAGATGTGTGCTGAAGTTATTGTAGAGACTGGGATTAAATCACAGGTAAGATTTAGCCTAACTGGCTATTTCTGTAATACTGCACTATGCATATGTATCTATGGCTGTATACATCTCTGCCTGTCATGTCCACAGTGCCAGATTCTGGATCCAGCCTGAGGTCTGGCTGTGGCTGGGGAGCAGCAGAAACCAGTGAGAGAAGTATGAAGGCTTACCCATCTGCCACACAGCCTGGCAGGCAAGCGGAGAGGGAGAGAAATCCAATCTCTTCCCAGCACAGGAGAGAGAAAAGGGAACTTAAGTTTGCCCTTAGAGGAGAAAAGAAGCTACTTTGGACAGTAAAAGGTGGATTTTTAACCACTGGGTCAGATCATGGCACTTCTTTTGTGCAAGGTGGCAGATGAAAATTTCTTTGTTATAGTCAAATCCATTCCACCTGCTACAACCAAAAGGGACTGGAGGCCACTTTTCAGTAAGTAAGGAGTTAGAATACTTACTCCAAAATGCTCTGATTTTGCGGGACATGCTGACCAACAGAATATATGAGAACAAAAGCCATCAATGAAAAATCGGCGCAAGTAGAAACCCTGTGAACTTGCCTCCTTGCTCATTTACCCTTCCCACTTTCCCCAGCTGTCGTACCCAGAGGTATCCTGCATTGGTGACTGTGAACCTTTTGTTTGGGCCTTGCAAGTCAGATTTGGCCTACAGCCTGTTGTTTGAAAAGCCCAGCACTACAAACTGACATGACTGATTTAGTATTCGTGTTGCTCACTTTTGCCTCTCTAGATCACAGCTCCCTGCTTGGTGACTCATAGCAACTCCTCTAGGTGGCTAAATTGGTTTTTTTGGTGGTTTTCAGTTGCAAGGTTTTTCGTGTCAATAAAATGTTTGAAGATTATATGGAGAAGAAGCTAACAGAGATGCTCTTGTGCTCTTGCCAGCTGCAAGAGAAATGTCTCCTTTGGAGAACTAGCGGTGCCCTTCAGAGATTAAAGGGTCAATCTGTACTATACGGCTGGTGTCCTAGATCAGGCCTTTAACAGGTCTCCAAAGGCAGAAGAGCTTTTCATGTCAGGAAGCAGCAGAAGTGGTAAGAGGAGCAGTCATCAGCTAGCAGAAGTTTGGGATTCTTTTGAGCAGAGACAGAGGGTCCTGACGCCTGCTAAGTAAAATAAACACAACCCTATCACTTGTCCCAACTCTGCCTGAGCAGAGCTGTATATATTTCAGCATTCTTCCTCTACAAAAATTCCTTTCAAGTGTACTCAGTATTCAGTATGAGACTATGCACATCTGCTGTTCCAAGAAGCAAGTTTAATTGCTGATGGGATTTTTTCCCACTAGCATTTCAACCCATCTGCATGTTGCGATTACTGAAGCCTAATTTTGTTTTTGTCTACTTCAACCTTTTCAAGTGATATTCATTAATCCCATCTATGGCATCTCTAACATGTGGGAAATCTGCCTAGTGTAATTACAAAGTATTTCCTCTGCACTTAGTTCTCATATAAGAGCATGGGAAGATAATGAAGGCTGATTGTAGTGTCATCATTCCATTGAGGAAATGAATGATGCTGTTCAAATAACAGCTGGCTTGTTACATAAAAGAAATGACAGATCAGAATAATAAAGGCAAACTCCCCTTTAACGGATCATTCTAATTTGAAAGTCTCAAATAATTGCCTGGAATCCTGGAAATACAGAAAATAGTACAAAAAAGACCCTTAAGTTTGCTCTCTGTATGGTTGTGTGTATAAATGTGTATCTATATATTTACACACTTATACATACATGCCTACAAACATATAGTATTTTTCTTTTTATTATTTTTGCATGTGATACATATATATATTTTTATGTATGCCTGTATCGCAGTGACCCACCAAGAAACATCAGCAAGAATAGTATTTTTTAATCTGGAATAGCCATCCTTGAAAATAGAATACAATTTAGGGAAACTTCTTTTTATTGTTAACTGACTTGAAGTGGGCATTTAGGAATGTGAATGATATGTGTTATAATTGCAATTAAGGTCCAATGGGAGTTTCACCGTATAATAATAATTTACACTACAGCGTCTTTATAAAAAATCTTTTGAGGTCTTTTATCTCCAGCATATATATATGAAAAACCATGCAGGTTTTTCTATTTTTTATATATTTTTTTTAATATGATTTATATACATATTAACATCACATGTAAACATCACATATACAAACAACATACATATACATACACATATACATATATATATATATAAAAATAGAAAACCTCAGTTGCTAAATGGTCCATTTAGAAGTGCCCACTCCTCCACAGATGAAATTTGCAGTGCTGAGCTCGTGCTCCGAGAAGCCAAAGGGTTGATTCACTGCGTCTTTCTGCCTGAGGGTGTGTTCCTAGACAGTCTTTCAGGCAGTCTAAACCCTAGAGCCTGACTCCTTTAATAGGGAAGGGATAACAGCGTATTGTGTTATCAGACTAGAACACCTGATTGTTAATTGGAGTTTGAAATAAAGACAGGCTAATAGCAACCAAAATGGGATGTTTTTCGGGTCTGGGAATTTCCTCGAATGATCCAAGAAAAAGGTCATTCAGAGCAAGGTGTGACCTCAAATGATACAGAAGATAAAATTAAAGCTAATAACATTAGGGTAAAATGAGGCACTGGGATGAAGCCTTTGAGAACAGACTTTCTTGGTAACACCAGCTACATTCCTAAACTAAATACAGGAGACTTTGGAAAAATTCTTCCCATATTCCCATTTTATGTTTTCAAGCTGCAGCCACTGACATAAACTGGGCTCTTGGGATCCCCAATAAACGAACCACAGAATAATACCAGTTTCTAGTCCAGCCTCATGCTTAAAGCAGCATCTTCTGGGATAAGCTCCAAGGGTGGAGACCACACAACCCATCTGGGCAACAGGTTCCACTGCTTGACTGTCCTAATAAAAAAAGACACACTTTGTATTTATGCATTAATGTTTGCCAGTGGGGTAGCATAAGCTAAAATCAATGCTTAGAGCTTTAACAAAGAAACCCAAGTAGAACATAAAATCCTCTTAGAGAGGTCAATAAAGTAGTTTAAATTGAGTGTATACAAAGTCCTCATGAAAGGCTAGCTTCAGGAAATGGTGGAACAAAAATGTAATTTGATTCAATTAGATTTTTATTATTATTCATAAATGAAGAAATAGGGATCTATATTGCCATAGCAACAAAATACCATATGTTATTTCTATATAAATATGAAACTGTACTGTTCTCACATGAAATTAAAACCAGAGCCCAGGAGCACAAAGAACATTAAAGTAGTGCATTAATAATAGGAAACTGATAATTTTCTGACCAATTGTTTTTGTCTCCAAATTAAAAGATTATTGAAAGGGATATTTAACACTGAAGTTGATTTTTGAGAAGTATCCTTTCACTCCAGAACTAAAAACAATCTCAGAGTCCAATTTTTCTCTAAGAACCACGTATATAGCTTTGTAGAAATATTACATTGCTTGATAGCTCAGGGCATAACTCCTTTTAAAAAACGTGATGGTGTAGACAGAGGTGTGAGCTATGCTGCAGATGTGAACTGATACTGCCTTTTGAAAACGTAGCTTCTAAAGGCATTGTTAATCCCATATTTAGTGAATAAATTCAGTGAAAGGCTTTTACTCAAAGTCATTTTATGCAGCAGAGGGGTATCTGCATACGTTTAGAACTGAACTGAGCAATCCCGAGTTGCTGACCTGCAACACGCTGTAAACCCTTCGACCTGAATGCCTCTTATTACCAAACTAAGCCCAAATGCAAATTTAAGGTAGTGGAGGTTGGAGCCAAAATCAGAGTAAAAGTAGTCTGCAATCTTTTAGCTAGTGGACAGCATTTGCATTTAGTATCTCATTTGAATTCAGACCCCAGATGAAACTGAGTTCTTAATGGTAACTCAAAATGTCTGTTTATTAGCAACAGATTTCTTGCAGCTCTCATGAAAATATCAAAGCAAAGAGACTGAACAAGAACCTCTTCTACTACTTAGTCTTTTAAAGTTTGGATCTTAAACTGTGCTGCTTGTGTGAGAAATCACAGCAGACTTTAAGAATTCAGGGGCTTTCAGGAAGGGATAAAAGAAGGTAATTTTAATTCGAAATTTTGCACCTGACCTGCTCTTATTGATGTCATCAGAAGTTTTCCAGACTTAAGTGTGGCATAATGTGTACAAAGGCACTATGCCGACACTCCGTCCTGAGTGTATTTTCCCAGATGATTGGGGCTCTCATCTCTTGTACATTTTTAATTTTGAGTAACTGGGATAGAATGCTTGTTCTTTTCTCTGCTGATTTGACAAGGGTAGAAATTTGATATTATATATTGAGTGTCATATAAAAAATTCAGAATTTAGTTCTGTTAGTGAATAATTGTATCAAGACCAAGAGAATTAGGGAGATAGATGTGACACTTATTATTTCTTGATAAATTTTTAAGTCTTTAGCAACTAAAAGACATTTCACTGCTATTTCAGGTCTAGCAATTAAAAGTTCTCTGAAATTTTATGCATTCATCCTCATCACATTTTTCCAGTTCTCCACATTTTCTCCACGTTTCAGAACCTAGTGGTGAGCTTAGCATAGGGAAGTACAATATTTAGATAGTAATTGATGCCAAGTGGCCTTAAACTGAATGGCACTGCCAATTTTGACTGATGAAATCACCAGCTGCTGTTGTCAGCAGCACATTCCTATCAGTTACAGAGCAGCCACTAGTTGCACGGTATTTCCAACTGACCAAGGAGATGTCTGCCAAAACATCCCCTGTTTCAGCTAGCAAACCACAAAGGAATGCCTGCAAGGGAAGAAGAAATTCACACTGCATGCATTGCTAAATTGGTAATTGCTACCATTTCTGCAATGGACTCAACAAGCATGGAAAATATGCGGTAGGGAGAGAAAAGAAAAGAGGAGGAATTCTTCTCTGAATTGCTTTCCTTTAAATTAGACTCCTTCTGGTCCACAGCTGGATCACAGTCTGGATTTGAGGATTACAGTTGTGATATAAATCTATTATGGGACAAAGAGTTTCGAAACTTTCAGTAAAATTTTCAAAGAACGCAAAAGGAATTAAGCACGCATAGATAAAGCGAAAGAGAAATAAGGTGCTCAGTTCTTCTAGGTCGAAGAAATGTATTTACTAAACTGAAAACATATAAATACGTCCTGTTTAGGTACCAAAACAATGCAGACCTTAGATCCAAAATCCAATACCCAGTTTTTACTTTCTTCAAAAGACAAAGTGATTTTTTACTTTGAATTTCCCTGGGCAATTCTGGTCCTGGCCTTCGTTATTTCCTTCTCTGTTTGCCCTAGTCTGAGCACTTTTTCAGCTAATTCACATCTACGTCCTTAGTATAAAGCATAGACACAATCTTGCCGCAGCATGCACAAGCCAGGACTGTCCCTGTCCACATTAAGTACCGGAAGCAAAATGGCCGAGGTCCAGCTTGAGCAGTCTGGCTTCTGGGCTCCTGGGTCCTTGTC
Organism: Fratercula arctica; assembly: GCA_947846985.1. NCBI lineage: Eukaryota > Metazoa > Chordata > Aves > Charadriiformes > Alcidae > Fratercula > Fratercula arctica. The sequence goes on from CANTUZ010000001.1 coordinate 65,253,180, forward strand.
AGCAACACAACTTTCACAAGGGGATGGGCAAACTCAAGGTAGCCTGCAGCCTGTCACAGCACTGTGCCTGCGACAACAGCAATAAATCACTTTAAATTACTGCAGAAGGGAATTCCAGCCACTAAGTCCTTGCATATAAAGTATTCTTTCAGCCCTGTACTTGTTTCTCATGAAAGTAAGCCACGTGTGCTGCTGAAGTATCTGCATGACTCAATGCGGGCACCTACCCTAAGGAAACAACCTTCAGTCACGGACTCCAGACAGACAGAGGCCAAGATTATGGCCCTTGAGATGGCAATGAGATGCCCTAGTGTTTATTTTTTTATATTAGCTGGTTCAAGCGTCACCTGCTCAGATCCTGCTCCATGTTGCACATCCCTTCACCCAATATAGGAAGCCTGGTCACAAATCTGGGGAAATAACCCAGCCCCTAAAGCACAGGTGCAGCAGTATTTGTTTCTGCAACTAGAGATTAACTAAATCTTCTACATAACAGCTGAATCCTACAGCACTCATCACAAGTGTACTCAGGTTCTGACCTGCTTGAAACCTTTGAGTTTGTTACCAGCAGCTGTAAGGTTGGTCTTTTATTGAAATGTTAGAGCATCTGAGCCTCTAAGAGAAGAAAGAGATCCTATCCAGGGAATTTCAGAATGCATTTGATCTTCTGAGAAAATAAGATTTGGATGTGATAAGGCCAAAAAGGCAAAAGAGAAAAGTATGAACTTCAGGAATGAATACAGCAATACCAAACCATCTCTTGAATACAGATACATCTAGACTGAAATCCAGTCAGCCTGACTTACAAACATAGCATGACCATACACCACTTCTAGCAAAAGAGCCTTCCAAAATAAGGCCTAAGTTTCCTATAAAGTTAATGAAGACAAGGAGGTAACTTGAAAGGACTCCAAAGGGAGATCCTGTAACTCTAAATTTTAGCCCCTGAACTAGATGGTCAGGAGCATCTGGAGGATTCCTCCGTCCAGCAGGGAACACTGCAACATCAGATACTTAACACTGTGGAATAATTACTAAATTGTGTAAAAATACAAAAGCACAGTATTGTTCACACACTAAGGAAAAGTATAAAATCAAGAGGCTTCTGAGGTAGAAAACAGCCGCAGCTGGCATGAAGAATACAACATCCGTGGTTCCCTGATAAGGATGCTTGTGAAGTTACATAAGGCACGGGGTGGGATGCAATTATTCCGCAGATTTACCTTATGATGTATAGCAGACACGGGAATGGGACAATACCATGAAACAGATAAGCTGCCAATTAGCTGCCTGCTCGATACTCAGAGCCAACATTTTGTCAAATTTTGATGAAATGCTGTCCTTTGTGCGAACTTTGCTCATTATAATGTCATTGTAATACCAAAACACACCTCCATCCCAAAGGCTACCCGCCTCCAAGGTGCGACCACTCCTTTTTGAGTCTGCACCCTGAATTTCTCTTAAACTATACCTTTAATTGTGAAGTGAGAGAATTGCACACCAATCATAATAAAAGTATGTATGACTAAAGTCACTCAAACTCCACCTTGAAGTTAACAAACAATATAAAAATAGCCCAAGAGAGGGGTGATACCCAGGGAAGACACCATTGCAAAGAATTCCATCACTGACTTCCGGGACCAGTCGACGGGCTGAGCCTTTCTTCCCCCCGCATAGGGACGCCTTTGGGTAAGACTTAGACTATACCAAGTGTTTCGTCGGGAAACTTAGAAATCTCTCTAGAGAATCTCTTTCCTACATTTATAGCCAGGCTGTATCGTTTATAACTTTGTCGTGCGTTTTGTACATGTAATAATACTTGCATTGGCACGTGCTTTGCAGACAGTGTATTTATCACCAGCAATCCTAAGAACCTATATATCTGTTGTTTAAATAAACTGCACTGTTTAAGTAGCTAGTCGTTTTGGTTTTTCACTGAATGTGACCAAAGACTCAAGAGTGGCCGTGCTAGTTCACGAGCACGACTAGACTGACAGTGCAGTCCACTATTAGTGTATCCGAATCGTAATAGTTTAATACATTAAACGCGATTGGACTGATAGTGCTGAATTGGGCATCACTCAGAATTTAAACCTAGCCTCACCTAGCCTCCCACCTTGGTGAGGAGTGTTAGAACGCAAGGGAGTTTATCTTCTGCCAAAACCGCTTTGCCCCTTTCACGCAACAAATACAGAAACACCAGATTCTTGCCTGGCATTTTTGTAGCAAATGCCACTGCATTTTAAGGAGAGGCTTAGGAATATTGGCCATGTGGTGAGAAGGGGGCTTTCTGAATTTCCTGCAGTTCTAAGCAACCACATTGCATAATTCTCTTCAAAAATGTCAACTCCACCTTCCAACGAGTTCAATTTGGAACTCCCTCTACCAGATCCACTGCAGAACCTGCTCCTCTCATATTTTTCTTCTAAAAGCCAAAGAACATGGAGACAGGCAAATGGATCACAGAACAACGTGTGGGAAGGAATAGTAGTGGAAATTAGGACAGGCAAGCTCTGTTCCTTCTATACGTCTTTATTTTTTATTTAAGTTTCCCTTTCAGTCCTACTGAAGACTACACAGTATATTTTCTATTTTATTGGGTACTTCGGTTGTAGTGTTCATGAAATATGAGTTCAAAATCAAGTGGCCACACACCTGCTTTAGTGTGGGATAACTAAAAGATGGATGTCAACAGAATTAAGAGCAAATTTCTAAAATGCCCATGAGGGATACTCCCAGATGGAAAAGCTATGTTGTGTTATGGCAACTCCTCAGTTACGTTCATGTAGTGTATGTGAGGTGCTGGGAAGTAATAATGAGGGAACTACATCTTTAAAAAATAAAGACCTTAATGTTTAAAAAATGAAATGAGCAATTTGGGCAAATAATAAATGAAACTTAAGGATAATTTTGTTGATATACTTTTCTGTTTTCCATCCTCAGCCAAAGACAAAAGAACAGGTTTCAAACTGGTAACAACCAAGCCTGATTTTTTCGCTCAGCCCTACTCTCGACCTGAAGCATAAATATTAGATGATTTCCCCAACTAAAAAAAAATTGATTGTAAATGACAAACTAAGGTTGATTGTGTGCAATTCACATGAATGGATTTAAATTGTGGAATTCAACAGCTAAGTCCCTTATAGGATCCAAACATCATGCAAACAACTTCCCAGTCCACAACGAACTACTTTATATTTCCAGTGTGTAACTACACACAGTAAAATAGTGTATACAAAAATCCTATCCAAATGCACAGCTTCACCTCAGAATCTGTCCAGATGCACTGATCTGATATGCTACACTGATCTGCATTCCTTGGAAAAGGTCCTGATTTGTGAAGGGGGAGCAGTGGGTCTACAACGCTCCCTATACATGTATTCCTCTCACATGATAAGTGAAGATATGCAAGCTGTACAGCTACTTGTTTCCCTCTTCGGCCTGGGCTGAGAAGTGCCAAAGGTGTTAGCTGAACATTGAACAACATGAAGCTGGCTCTGAATTAAGTTAGTGCATTCACATGAGAAGTTACACGGTGTCATAATGAAGGTTGGAAACAGGAATGACTCAGTGCTCTGCTCATGCATCCCTGAATAATAGACTAGACTAGACTAGACTAGAATACAATCATTTCAGTTGGAAGAGAGGTACAATAACCATCTCGTCCAACTGCTTGACCAATTCAGGGCTGACCAAAAGATAAAGCATGCTGTTAGGGGCATTGTCCAAATGCCTCTTAAACACTGACTAGCTTGGGGCATCAACGACCTCTCTAGAAAGCCTGTTCCAGTGTTTGACCACCCTGTCTGTAAAGAAATAGCTCCTCACATCAAGTCTGAACCTCCCCTGATACAGCTGTAAACTGTTCCTGTGGTTAATGTCACGGCTTATTTCCTTTGCAAATTCAAAGGTGGAATATGTTCTGCTAAACTTCATTTAGGTTTCTTTTGCATGGAATTTTTGCGCTTCCTACATGTCTGCGTACCTACTCTTTATACAGATGCATACAGAAACACCTACTGGGTACCAAGTATATACTTAGATCTTTGAGTGGATTATGCAATTTTAACATGTGTAGGCTATATGAAAACAAAGAGTTTAAATAGAATGCTAACTTAAAAAGAAAAGAAAAAAATAGGCAGAGAGATTTCTAGAGAGTTAGCAGACTGTTAGTAGCAGGTCTTTTCTTTTTACTAATTTTGAAATTTTAAAAAAATAGATCAAATGAAATTTTGAGATAAGATGTCCTTCCAAGCAAATAATGAGCAAGCCTTTTGGATGGTGCTTGACAATGACTCTCTGTTTTCTCCACTTGCTTTTTTTAGCATTTGAAATTTGCCAGTGAAAGTAGCACTTTGAGGAATTTCTCACAAAAAGCGACAGAAATTAAAAAATGAGAATGTAATTAAGGGGTGCATAAATATCAAGTAGAAAGAAGCAAAGAGCCACAATTATTATATTTTCCTTCACCCATTGATTATGTCATCAAAGATAATTTCTGTTTACTTTCTTCTCTTCTGTGAAACATTAGAAAATGGAGCTTCTTGCTTGTGTCTAATATATTTCACACATGAGCCATTACTGTGATGTTCTTATTGCACTTCAGAAGGATTTAGAAGAAGCCGATTTCTTTTTCCGATGCATAAGAACTTCCCCAAAGAGGTGTGATTAGATTGCTGAGGGTCAGTCTTTGCTCCCTTTATCCAGGTATTTGGAAGTTTGGATGATTCTAGAGACAGACATGCTTACACTATGTTTGGGGCATAATCAGTTAGGCAGGGAGTCTCAAAAACAGATTTTAAACAACTTTACATCTCTATTTGTATTTAACGGAATTACATGTGCTTTGTATAAAATAGAGTTACCAGATCTAGGTCCAAGAACCTGAGTGTATGTCAAGGCTCGTTGATCTTACACCCTATGTTCAAAGTCTAATTTAAAAGATCATTTTCTTCAAACTGCTGCATGAAAATATAATCTATACATTTGTCTTAAAAGGTTACCTTAGATACCCACACAGATATTCTTGCAGAGTCTTAGCAATGGAAGTTCAACAGGAGGAATGGTTTCCAAGTAGTAGGAGGTGCATTAATATCTTACTTACCCCCTGCAAAATGAGACACCAATGTATCTTGGATGACTTGTGCAAGTCAGGTCTAAAATATATCATGGCAACCAAAAAACTCTGTGATGTGAGCAGTGCTGGAGAAGTGCTGCATGTGGATTTTTACTGGGTGCTTTTTTTTTGCCTTTTGTTTTTGCCTTTTTTTTTTTTTTATAGTTACTGATTCATTTGAAAAAGTCTAATTTGATTTTAAAGTGGTGGAGCACATTTTCTTGAACCTCTATATAGGGTTGTTAAAGAATCTATGCTTCTGTATCCCTCTAATACTTGCTATGCAAGTATCTCAATGCACCCACAACATTGTTATAATCAGATCCTTTCAAAATGAACTCCATGTTTCAGCAGAAACTGGAAAAAAATGACTGATTTCTACAATTTATTCCATCCTAGTAGAAAAACCAAAGAAATGAAGAGAGTTTTCTTGATGCAAAGATGCAGATAGGAAGTCAATGTGCTGAATCAATCAAAAATGAGACAAAACAAGCCAGCGTGTAGCTGAACATTGAAGTTTTACTTTGCTGCAGTATCTGACAACATAATCACACTGACACCTATTACTAAAGTCTGCATGTTTCCGGGCATTAACACTAGGTTCCTTTTCAATCCAAAATAGTTAACAATATGATCCTATTTGTGCTTTGGTTTAAGCCATGTAGCTCCTCCTCTCAGAACACTCCGAAGCGGAAAAATAAATTTTTGAGATTCTTCTTTCTCTTCATTATCTCAGAAAATTTCATAAGGCTTCATATTAAAGTTACTGCCTTAAGGTTATCAGATTGCTTATCCACCACAAAAAAAAAATCTCATGTCCTCAGCTGAAAATCTTATTAAACATAATGAAGCAGAAATCAATCCCTTTATGAAGTACAGAGATATTTTTCACACAAAAAAACATAGTTCATGGTGTTGTGCCGAACAATGCGTATAACTCTTACTTCGCAATTTCCTTTTTTGTGCAGTCACAGAAGAATGTATGTCAGAAGAAACCCCTAAAGACCATCTAGTCCAAAAGTGGACACAGCTCCAGACATGGCCTGACAAGTGCCAGAGGGGAATAATCACTTTCTTAGACCTCCTGTTTATCCTCTCACTAGCATAGCCAGCATGGCTAGCCTTCATTGCCATAAAGGTATCGTGCCGACTCATGTTCATTTTGCTGTCCACAAGGACCTCAGGTCTTTCTCAGCAAAGCTGTGACCTAACTCCTCAGTTCCCAGCCTGCACTGCTCAAGGAGGTTATTCTGCTCCAGATCCAGGACTTTGCATCCATCTTTAATGAATTTCTTGAGGTTCTTTTCAGCCCATTCCTCCAGCTTGTCAAGGTTCCTACAAGTGGCTGATGTTCTCACCAGCCATTCACCCCAATTTTGCGTCATCCATTAATTTGTTGATGGTACGTTCCTTCCCACAGTCCAGATTGGTAAGGAAGACATTAAAGAGTTTTAGGCCCCATATCAACCCCAGCGAATACCATATTTCACTATCAGTTAGATTTTGAACCATTGGTCAGTAACTCTTTTAGCCCAGTGGTCTTCTTAGTTTTTCAACAGCTTGAAGTCTAACCCATTCACCCCACAATCTATAATTTGGCTACAAGGATGCTATGGGAGACCATTTCAAAGGTCTTGGGAAGCCAAGGTAAATGGTGTGCTTTGTTCTCCCCTTGTCCACACAGCTAGTCATTTCATCACAGAAAGCAACCACACTGATCAGACATTATTTGTACTAGGAAAATCCATGTCAGCTTCTCCAAATCACCTTCTTATTCTTCATTTGCTTGGAAACAGCTGCCATGGAGACAGTCCCCTTAACTGTAACAGGAACTGAGGTGAGGCTGACCCTCCTATAGTTAGCTGGATCCTCCTTCTTCTTCCCTTCCTGAAGGTGGACAGTCTTCAGGAAGTTCCCCTGATAGCCAAATCCTTTGAAAAATATTACAGATAGGCCTCACAGTAATATTGACAACACCTGAGATTCATCCTTTTCAGTTCCACTGGCTTGTCTATTTTCAGTCTGCTCTTGCTCCTTCCTCCTTTGCTCCAGGTAGCGCTTCTCTGTGCTACTAGGCACAGAGATCTGAGATTGACAATAAAGACTAAAACTTGCCAGAACAGAGCAAGGCAAAGAAGATATTGAGTACCTCCACCTTTTCCATGCCATTTGTCATCAAGCTGCATGCCCCATTCAGTAGCAGACCTCAATTTCTATGTTTTTCTTTTGCTGACAAAGTACCAATGGGGTCTTTCTATTTGTACTTCACATTTCTCACTAGTTTCAGCTGCAGCTGAGATTTGACTTTCCTCACATCATCCTTGCCTGCCTGGTCAGTTCAAGCAGGAGGTACCCTTTCAGTCAAGATGCTTTTCTGCTCAACTGTCTGCACATCAGGAGGGACTGCTCTTGCACTTGGAGCAGGTTGTTCCTGAATATCAACCAGCAATCTTTGGCCCCTTGAAGCCTCACGGCACCCTCACATAACAATCAGTTCCATGAATAAACTTTCTTGAAGTTTGCTCTCTTGAAGTTTATGGTCATTATTCTGATAGCTGCTTTCCTTCCCTCCCTCGGGATCTCTACCACCTAATGATTGCTGCAGCAATGGCTGCCACTAGCTATCACATCCCCTCAGGCAGATCCAGCAGAGCACCTCTCTGTCAGTCCATCCAGCACCCCTGTCACAAAATTATCAGTAGAGAACTCTTGACTTGTTTCTAGCACTCATCCCTCCTCCCAACAATAGATAACTCACAAGGAATAGGGTTGCAAAGCTTCATCCACCTCTGGTTTTACTAATTCAAACACATCTGAAGTTGCCTGTAGATATTTTTGTGCAACAAAATATAACATGGAGTACCAGATTTCCTCATTGAATTCTTTAGCTTGCATGTTTACGTGTAATGTCAGTTTGAGAGGTATGGTTCAACTCAATCAAAAATTACATTCGATGCAGTAATTGCTGGAAGCAAAAGTCCACATTACATGGTGTTAATGAGAAATCAAATGAGGTGAGTAGAATGATACCTTGCAGCCTTAGAAGTCAATTACTTGGAGGACACAGGGAAATGATTTAGTTAAAATAAGAATCCTTTTGGCCTTTCAACAGTATTCAAGCCCAAAGCCAACTGAAATAAAAAAAAACCCACAACATTATTTCTTTTCTTTAATATTAGCACTGCTTTATTCTTGCCAAAACCTAAAGAAAAGTTATCAATCATTTGCGAAAAATATCGAGTTTGTATTGTATATTTCTGGTGCAAATAAAGGTAGTCAGAAACCTGAAAAAAAGACTCTCAAGTGTTCTCACACAATCTTCTGCATTGTTGAGTGTTTGTCCTAACTCAGCTATAGATTTAAGGGGAGCAAAAGGTAAAAGAATGTAGTTCTCCTACTAGCATTATCCAACATGACACATTCCCCGTTAAGCTAGGTGGCTACAGTACTGTGGTCGTATAGACCCCACTACTAGACACCAACTGACCTCTACTGCCAATTTGCATCTACAGACATTTTATTGTTTTAACATTTGGCATTTGACTCCTGCCGTTAACTTGTTTCTCACACAGAACTTTGCAGATGCACCTTTGATCAGCATATAAAGGCCATCCCCATTTCCATTTCTCCTTGGTTGTGTGCTTTCGTGATAGCTCCTTTTTTCTCCTTTCAGAAATAAAGCTCAGTGCACAGTAGATTGTCCCCTTGCTAAATGTATGGGCTTTGGTCTTAGCCTTTGTGAAACTGAAATTTCATCTCATCTGCAGCATCCCTCATCTACCAACATAATCAGAGATGTGCAGCTTTAATGTTCTGCTGATACTGGGAAAACGAGAACAATAACCTTTGTTTTAATTAGTTAGCCCAGAGAAGCTACTAAGATGTAAAGTGTGGAACTTAGCAGGGCACTAGGTTACATATTCCACCCATATCTTATGTTAATTATGGGCTCAAATAAATGTTGCTGTACATGCTAGTAGCCTTCTAACTCCTTCATTTTAGTTGGGGCAAGTGTATATTTCCTCTCAAATATTTTTTGTTTTTTACATTCTAGTGAACTAGAGCATTAGAAACTGATCAGTGGATTGTGTACATGGTACTGAGTGATTCACTATGCTATTTTCTTCTTTCTCAAGATACTCTCATGACACATTCCCTTTTTATTTTTTGATAATATAAAGAGTTAAGGCATTCTACATGTCATTACAATAAAAAACCTTCTCATAAACATGCAAATTGGATCTTTTCAACATGCAAATTGTGCCTTTTCAGGTACCTCGGCAGTGTATCTACCTGAACTATAACAATAAAATTGCAGCATGCATCTAAATAAGCACAATTGTCAGATTCTCCACTCTCCGCCCCTACCCTTACAATGAAAATGCCCAAAGTCTGAATGCTATTCTCGGCCAAGTCGCTGGTTCCTTAAGCCCCTTCAGAGTTGAGCATTTTGCTTTGATAATATATTATCTTCAATTTATTACTTGAAATGTTATTTGGCAGTGAAGCTAACAGAGAGGTTGTCAGGTAAGACTGATGCTGTCAGCCTGAAAGTACAGTCACACAGCCAGTACTGCACAGATACAGAGTTGAAACTGCACAAGCTTCCACTGCAACGGGACCTGTCAATCTGCCATATGTCACCTGCTCTGATTCAAGATTTTGGGAACCGGTTTCTGAAAATGCAGCAAAGGCTTCCTAGAAGGTAATGAAGCAAAAATAAAAAGCTGACTGATGTGTCCATCACAGGATGGTCAAGGGCGAGAAAGTTAGTTTAAAAGCTTGTTCATCTGCATGTTTTCATTAATTGGATGGCTTTTTGGTGGAAGTTGCCCAAAAGGCTTCTTTTGACTCCCTATTGCCTCAGAAAATACATACAAAATATGTCATCAATACAGACATTTCAGATCCTTCATCTGCCACCTTTGTTTAAGAAAAAAATTTTAGGCTGGAAAAAGTGAACTTCTTCATTCTATTAATATGTGGGAAAACATATTCTCTGCTCTCTTTCTGAGTTTTCAGAAATTTGTCTGCATCAGGATTACATTTTTTCTCCTCTCCAAATGAGATCTTCTACCCGTACTCTTGGAGAGGGCCCTCCGGTGAAAATAATCCCTAAAAACTTTGGCTCTAAATCACAGAGCTCTGTGGATGACTTGCAATAAATAGCAGGAAGATCAAAGGAGGATTAGAGGCTGGCTGTGAAGAACACGAGGAGGAATGACAAACGGAAAGGTGCTAGTGTTAACTTAGTTATGTTCCCGCCATGAAAATAATAAAGGTACAAACCCCTTCACCTTATTCAAATTTGTTGGATTCATTGCCTAATAGAAGAGTTCCTTGTATTCCTCTATTACTATTGTCCTGTTGTCCTATATACCAGATAGGAACAGATTTCTGCAGAGCATTTTATGCTTGTGAATGAGTAGATTATATATCTATGTCCTAAACTCAAAGAATATGCAGGAGGAATTTTAAGTGATCTGTTAAATATGGTAACATCTTAAGATTTAGAAAAATACACATCTAAAGCAAAGGTTTTATTACTTCTTTCCTTGACTTTTCCTCTTTCTTCCTTACACAGCTGCGTTTGTCCCAGGTTTCTCTAAGGCGCACTCTGCCAAGGTCAAATAATAAACAGCAAGTTTTATTCTTTAGATTAATGAACACTAACTATCATTTTCCCTTCTTTTCTTGTCTGCAGAATTAGATAAATGCCTATTTTAAGGTCATCTTTGTCTTTTAATCTATACTTTCACAGTTGTGTGCTTCAGGACTTGCTTCACAGCAAAATGGGTTTGAGTTTAGACCTGAGTACTATGAGATGTGCTGCCATCAGTGCTATTAAATTTAGGTGATTAACACATTATATTTCATCCTCTGACTTACCAGTTCATGGGGATAGTCTCCTACTATGTGTGGCCAAATTATGCTGTGTTTGAAATGTATTGATTTATGCCAAGAAATTCTGCTGAAGTACAGGCAAGCCTTAAGCCATTTCACTGTATGTAGACCTTGCAACTCATAAAATGCAATTGCTAGGAAATGTAAACTCTGCCTGACGTCAGTAAGACTATTTATGTGGATAAGGACTGTCAAATGCAGTTAAGCTTGATTCTGTAATAAGAACTTCAAATCAGCCAAGCTGAGTAATACCAGAGATCCATCCAACTCAACAGTCTGTTTTGAAAAGTGGCTTGTAACTGATGCTTGGGAGAGCAGGCATGCATATCAGGTTCCCCGACACCTCTGTGACTGTTCACTCAACTCCAGCTTAGATTTTGGCTAAACCAGCTCATGATAAGGCCTGATGTATGCTGGAAGCAGCAAGAGCACCATGTAGGAAGGACCAGTTGTCAGGAAGAGATGAAGGGCCATTAGGCATCCACGATCATCTGCAAATTGCTCTCTCTCAGCCATTACCTTTTGTCTGTAGTTTCCTCAGAGACTACCAACTTATGGAAATGGTTTATACCAAACATCCAAGCTGGAGGGCATAAAACATCAGGTTTTGAAGTGGATCCAACAGCAGCTGGAGTGCTGAGGCTTTTGTGCTTCCCAGTGTGATAGATACGTGGGACACCTGCACCATGATGGAAGAGGAAGGTTGGGAACTCTCATTGCCAGCTAGGTAACATTCTTTTCTTTTGCTTACAGGTGCACAATATTAAGAGTTAGCAGTTAAAAGTTACGAAATCTTATGACTTAAATGGTGAATAGGTGAATTAACGTGATAGACTAGTCTGGGCAATAGGGGATTGAGCCCCTGTCTGTTTTGTTTATTGTATTTCTTAATGAGCTTACAGAGTACATTGTCCTATAAATTTGAGAGATCTGAACGGACAATAAAGTTGTTTCAATAAAGTTTGAATCACAGAGTACGTTGTCCTGTAAATTTGAGAGACCCAAATGGACCTTGACATACCTCCCATTCAGCTTTAAGAGTGCACTTCCTACACCAGAGGTTGCATCCAGATAATAATCTTTAACAGATGCTGAAGGATGTGAACCCATTTTGACCTCCACAATATCCTGTGACAATGAATTATGCCGTTTAATTATTTATAATGTGAAAATAATCTCTCTGGAGAGAAAGCAATAGTTTAAGTAAGTGAATTGTTAGGCAGCTTGCTCAGTCAGACATGCTGTGGATCATGTTGCAATGCCAGGGCTATGGGAAATACTCCAGGCAGTGATACCAACAGCAAAGGATACGCACTAGCGATGACCTAGTTCCAGTTTCTTACTATTAGTAGCTCACTGAAGCGTGATGGGAACCACATCTTGTATATCCCAATAGGACCTACAAGGAAGAACCGGGGGAGACAACTCAGGAAGAGGTCTCAGCCCACAACTGTGGTTATGTCATTAAAATTGACAGTGACTTCAAGCACGCTGCTCGGCAAATTGTTCCACTAGGCAGCTCAAGAAAATTGTCTGAGGATCTCTTCAGTTTTGTGAACAGAAACATGACTTGGTAGAGTAACAGCACATGCTGCCTATTTTCTTTGTTACAGGTTTGAGATTATTACGGCTTGAAGTATAGACATTTCCTGGTAGATGGTCCCGAGAATGAAAAGTGATGGAGAATTTTCACTTCTTTGTATGCTGGCAGCCATTTAAGAGATTTATAAAGGAATAAAAGGTATTTTGATCTCTTTACTGCCCCTCATATAGTAGGAGGGGCAATCTTAGGAGACAATAGTATTAGGACACAATCAAATAGAGAGAAAATGTTTAGAAGAAGGTAATTCAGATGATAGTAAATGTTTCTTCATCTCACCTTTCAATTCTTGCTACAATTATATAGGTACGTGACCCATATTCAAAATCTTAACATTTTTTTCCCTTGTAAGATCCATAAAAACTCTATATACTCTTGCTGTGTAAAAAAAAAGCAAAAAAACCCCAAACAAACAAAAAAAACCCAAACAAAAAAAGAAACAAAACAAAAAACCCCAAAAAACATACAAAACCAAAACTGCAACTTCAGAAAGGGCAGACAAGTAAATCTGTAGTTACCAATTGAATTAGGATCACACCAGGAATTCATAAAGGATTGTCCTGGTCTTTCCACATTACTGGGAACTGATGCTTGCAACTTTGTCAGAGAACCAGAATTTAAGCTACTCAGTCATGTTTGTTGGTATGACAAATTACGCGGGTTGAGGGGATCGGAAGGAGTTCAGCTCTTGCTTCTGCTCCTGTCTTTCCCCTGACAGACCAACTGCCAAGCACGGATAACCTCTTTTACCCCTGTGGTTCTGTTGCATTGCATTGCTGTGGTAATCCAGATAGAATCTGCAGAAAAGCTTTGCAGTTGCAACCCAAATGATTTGAGCACGGGCAAAAAGGAAAAGGAAAACAAGAGGGGCCAGACAAGTAGCAGATATCGCTGACAAATAAGCTCCCCTGGCATTGTAGTTTAAATTATTGTACTTTGGTCCCAAGTTTTGCTTTGGTTATTAGTGGCTTTCCTTGCCGCCAGCAGGTCTGATGACTGTTTGCTCTGAAGTCTCCAATTTTATGTATATCTATCTGAGACTGTCCAGAGTTTGTTTAATCATTTGTAGCTCCTTAGTTATTTGTAAGGAGACCGGAGGCTGTAGCAATGTCAAAAGGATTTATTGAGATACACAGAAAAGGCAAACAATCTATTCAAGCCAATAAAACGTCACCATATGACCCACAACTAGCAAGCAGAGATTTACATTTAAATTGAACTTCATTTAAATTGATACTTAATTCTGTAATAACAAAATATTCAAACCTTATCAACTGTAATCCCAAACATTCCGCAAGGCCAAAATAATCCATGTAGATCAGGAGCTTCCCTCACATTCCTGCCGAATTTTAAAACCCAAGCACAGCAAGCTTTCAAATGCCTGTGGCAGAGTTGTACAACTCACTCAAACCAAAAAAACCCTGCTAGATTCCAGAAGCCACAGCAATATCTAATGTACATGAACTGAATTTAGCAATTGGGTGTCCTGACACATGATGTGTGTCTCTCTCTGAGGGCAAGATTCTTTTGCAAATCAACAAAACCCCCTCTGCAAGTTCTGCAGTCAGCTATTAGCCAGCCTGTATCCATAAAAAAATCTGACCTTATCTCATTTTTTTTTGTCCAGAAAAATGAGTGAAGTGTGTTTGGGGTCCCAGCAGGAAGTAAAAGATAGAAAGGGTTACTCAGAGCTGTCTGAATATTCCTTCATGTCCTCTCATTCAGGGCCATTCAACGGTTTTGAAAATTCTGTACCTTATTCATATCAGCAATTCCTAACATGAAGTATTAGGTTGCAGTCACACGGTGTTCCCCAAAAGACATTTGTTGCTTTTTCTTTTACGTAAGCAGTAAAAGTTTAAATCACTTTAGCAGACTGACTGCCCTGGCCATCATAAGAAGAGGAAAGATGTTCCCCGTGCATCCCATGACAGTTCTTGGGGTGTCTTATCTCTGTGTGGCACTGCAAAACCTGAGAAATCTGTACCTATACATGTACCTCACTAAATATACATAATATCATGTGCACCCAAGGAGCCAGTATAGGAAAAAATACCAGTGTACAGCAAGTAAACACAGATAACCAGAGCTCAGTGCAGCAGTGGGAGCAGTTTGAATTCTTGATTTCCTATGTCCCTAGCAAAGTAACCATAATAAGTAGCTGCAACACACGCTGAGTCTCCTCAGTACCACTAAGAGCATGTTTTCAGACTCTATTTTTGAAAGAAAACACAAGATAATTTAATTCCTTTGGCTTTTTTTTTTTTTTTTTTTTTTTTTTTTTACATTTTTATGTCATTTTGGTTGCCAAAAAGAAAAGCAATTGCTAGTATCCTTCCTGGACTACACATAACTGTAAGTTGCTGGGTTTGCTTGTTTTACATTATCAAGAACTATAAATCTGGGAAGAGTTTAGTGACATTCACCAGCAGGCAACAACAGTATCTCTGTTTCAACCCAAAAGCAGAGGAGTTGGCAGTTCCAAAAAAGGTGTCATTAAGTTGCCTCACTTTTTCCTTTTTTTTTTTTTTTTGTATTTTATTTCCTTCTTGTTTTCACCAAGTCAAAGCCATTGCAGTTCAAAAAGGCACAGTGGTCCTATTCAGATTAGAAAAAATCGAACAACCATCCTCTCCAACTGTTGAGGAAAATGGTACTTACAGCAGCAATTACAAGGGTGGTTTGGGCTTTTTGTCTAAGGGAAGCAAAACTAGCTCTTGTCTGGCTAAATAAGGCAATGTGTTCCTTAAAAAAAAAAAAAAAGCAACATTATTATGCTGCAAAAATTTCTAGAAAGCTGCTCTGATTGCCTTAATATGTCTCACAGCAGGCAGTGAGGAGGAATTTGTAGGACCTACTATAATAAGTTTGTCCAGACACACTTGCTGAAAAAATGAATCCCTGTGAGTGATTGGGGGAAGTGGCGGATCGCTGCACAGTTCTATCCAGCACACGGCCTGCAACAAGGAGCCATGCTGGGTGAGATGTTAAAATACCACTTCTCTGCCTAAGGAAGACTATCCTGTATCCAAATGGCCTCTGCCTGCCTCGACATCTAATGAAACTTTAGGAACAAATGACATCATTGGTTTCTACTACTTAACAGTTTAGCGTCTGTGATCATTATGTTCAGGCAGGGAGTAAGACATGCTAAGTCTTGCAAGATTTCACTCAACCTGGGCTTGCAGCTGTCACTCAAGTCGGACTCCAAAAGTTAGAGCAGGTTTCTTGTTTGGCATTGCAGAGCTTTCCCTCTGCACCAAATCCTGCTTGCCTTGGATTCCTGCATACAGCCAGGTACATTTTCTTTCATCTGTTGTGAAAGATGTGCATGTACCTCTGGTTTATGCGTATTTGGCAGCTCTGTGCATCATTGTGTACGAGATGGTGGGTGTCCTTGATGGCAACGTGACTGCAATCATAATGCCAAAAAAGGAAGACCCTAATGGCAGACATCGTCATACCACGGGGCAGGAATGTTGTGCTGGGAAGTAAAAGTCACATCTGAGTGAAAAATGAAACTCAGGAACAGCCAACAGCAAAACGTAAGTAATCCTATCCGAAATAAAAGCAGGGTCTTTGTCAGAATCTACTGGGGAAAAAAAGGGAACTCCAAAAGATTTTGATTCAAGGAACATAAATGGCAATGGAAAAGCAGAATCTGTCAGAGAAGTAGGATTACTATTAGCACTAGATCTGAGCTTTCTAGACAAATGAGCCTGGCCTCACTTCAAGACGTCGGGCCATTTAGAGAACATGGTGTCCAGCAACATTGTTTTCAATCCTTCGCAGATGGGACAGAGTTCTAAAAAATTAACAACTGCTTTGTCAACCTGATCAAAAGGAGATGAGAGGCAAATTTATTTGGAATAACTGGTCCTAAAAATGAGCCTATAAGCACTTTTATCTCCCACTTCATAAATATTCCCGATCCTAATTGAAGATTTTTAGCACCCAATTTTCCAGAGCTTACTGGAAACCTTGAAAGCCAATCTGCAAGGACAGATAGTGGCCTCTTACAAAAATGCCTTTAACTCTTTCCTGCAGCTGGGGATTTTTTTATCCAAACTTTGACCCCAATCAGTCACTTCTATCATAAAGCAAATTATTCCCTCCTTCAGGTAAAAAAGAGAAAGAATAAATTAGAAGTATTACAGCATCTAGGAAGCATCACTGTCTTCCTTGTAGGGTCAGCCTGAAGCCTAAGGGAGGTCGTTTCAGGGAGATCAAAGCACTTGGGACTTACAAGTAGTATTCAGAGGGCAAACCAGATGAGTGAGTCAGCTGCCTTCAAGAAAGGATGCACCGGCATGGATAGAGCCATCCCTGTATTTCAATAATAGGAAGAAGCAAAAACATAACAGCAAGGTAGCAAATAACAGTTCTCCCAACATATAGCCCCGGCAAACCACTGAAGTGAGGGATATCCATTTAAACAGCTACTTTTTGTCACTGGCTGTAAGGTGTGGCCCTAATGTAGGGTACCAGAACTGATAGCTTCTGACTTTCAGTGCATTTTTCACTCAGGTGCAAATATTTCTTTCCCTCAAGGCAAATATACCACCTCACACTAACTTCTGCTTCATTTTTCTTACAGCTGTATACCAGGATAAGATCTATTTAAAGACATAAGTACAGTATTTGATTGCAATTTTCTCTAAAGCTTTTACAGAGAGGACCAAAAATTCATTGTCTTTAAGGACAGCAGGCTAGCTCAGTTTGAAAGTACTAGCCTGAGCTATGGGAGATGTGGCTTTCTGCTTACACTTCCTGGGTGAAGTGGAGCAAATCTCTCAAATACACGGTACCATGCATCTTTACTACTGAAGTGGTAATTAAGACCATCCTATCTTCCACGGGTGCATGATGATGACAAAAATAGAGGTTTTTATACTTTGGATACCATCATAAACACTTTGCATAAATTTAATGCTACACAACCTAATCAGCATTTGGAACCGCTCCCTGTTCACTGAGCCAAGTGGGTCTTTGATTTTAGTTTTGCCACCAAAAAGATACGGTGTTGCCAAAGGCAGAGCAGAGCACAGGCTTCTTCAGGCAGCAGTAAAACAACCCCCTATCCTAATATTTTTGTTTAAACAAAGTATATCCAAAACCAAAAAAGAAACATTTTTCAAGCAGCTTAGCTATAACTAGTTGAAGAGCTAAAGACTACGAAGATGTGTTGGTGCAACTGCATTATATAACATTATATAAGGTTGAAACTACCTTTCATTAATACAGGGGATGTATTTTTAGGTAGCATGATTCACTGCATAACTATGACAACACCCTTCAACCACATGAAAATAAACTGATATTCCGATAAACTACTTCAAAGCAAAAAAGGGCAGAACTCAGGCTTTTCATAGTAGAACGTGCATATTAGCAGGGTCCAGGATGGCTCACAGAATTTGGAACAACTGTCCGTGCCTTAAGACACCCCATGGGTGTCTGTATTTACTCTCTGTTCCTACCCGCTGGTCTTGAAATGGATGCCAAACATCCTTAGGCTATTTGTGATCTGTAGCTGAAAGACACGTGGAAATAAAATTTACAGCATTCATGGTTCCTCTAAAGTATAATCACTTCTTCTCATTGGGAAGGAACACGTTTTTGTCTGTTTTCATGATCATCATAATATCAGCTAGGGTTTCAGACTCTAGCTGACAAGGTAAAGGACTAAATCAAGATCTGTTGTCTCAATAAATATGTAAAACCACAGAGGAGAAAGATTAAGACAAACTGGTTTTCGTTAGTGAAAGAGAGCACGCACTTTGCCAGAATTTCACTTCTACCCTTGGCTATGGAGATGACTCCTTTTGTTTGCTGTGCTGTATGCCTGGGCAAAGCAGCACGTGCTCCTGGGCTTCGTGTTCTTGAAAACAGCCTGCACGGCTCATCAGAAATGTGACAGAAATGTGAGAACAGCTACAGGGACAGCAAATGGCATTTAGTCCTGCAAATTCACCGTGCACCCCAGCAAAAATATGAAGCCAAGAGAGAAGCCCCAGGCTGGGCTTCTTGACAAAACCATCATCCCAAGGAGGAGCACAGACATTTCCATGCCCTTGAAAAGGGGATGCCTTACTCCTTTCTGTTTCCTTCTGACATTGCTCAAGCCAAAAATCCTTGGGATCAGGTCATTTGCCAGTGTGCAGCCATACTGTAAAGCTACCATACTTTGGATCTCTGTTGTCACAATTTGTCACTTTACTTGGGTAAATGATAAAAAAAATAATGATGATTACAATATCTAAATAAAAATAGATTATTTTGGAAAAGATTTTAAGGAAACCAGGTAAGTACTGCTTATAGTCAACCAAAAGTTCATCTGTCTAAATTCGATAATCTAGGTAATTTAAAATTACATACCCAAACCTAAGCTTTTAACTCTAGTTTCACTTTGTAGTCAATGAAGGATAGCTACATTTCAAAGGCAATTCAGCTCATCATAAAATAAGAGTTTAATGTGAATATTCCTCTGGAGGTGTCTGTATCTCTCATATGACAGTATAGCCTAGGATGACTAACTTGGAATTGTACGTGTAACTTTTAGACTCTTACATTTTGGTAGATGGATCCCACCATGAGTATGTTAATGTAAGACATCTATGACAAGCACTATTAAGACAGCAACTTTGACAAAAAGAATTTTAAAGAAGTTAAACGGTACTGCAGTTCCCATTACAGCAATGTTTTTCTCCTGCAATCACTTCACTATCCATCATAAATATTTCTTAGTGATATTTCCTGAAATGAAGTGCACATGCACCTGGCGCCACCAGCTGAGCTGTACAGCCCATAATCTTTTATATGAAATGTCATAAGCATCAGATACAACATCTTTACAGTACTTTTTATGATTCTATTAAGGCATAAAAAGCCTATGATACAATGTGGAAAAGATTGTGTGGCAACGTTGATGGCAACAGCTTTTATCTCACCAGCACTCAGGCATCTTGATTTTAGACATTCATAAATAAATTTCAAAGAATACACTAAAGAAAAGGCAAAAAGGAAAGTGACTAATATATTAAATTGTCTGTAAAATGTTACAGAACGTTATATCCAAACCTAGAAAACAGAGTTGTAATCCAAACCCTCAACTCACAAATGCAGGGTGATTCCACGGCATTTAAACCTAAGTCTAAATGTAATTCTAATTCTGAATCTAAATTTAAATGTAAATACAAATATTTCATAGTCCAAGAAAAAAGGAAAAAGTTGTCATATTTTCTAGTATTAATCATAACAATCTCCCTGCTATTATTTTGAAAGGAGCTGTGAGAGAGGAGCAGAATGTCATTTTGCCCTACTTAGTAAGACCATGAAGGCCAAAGATTATGACAACTTTTGGTAGAGAGACAAGGATTTCATTTCTATTGCATATAACAATGATAGTGACCTCGGATATAAACGCAAGGAACTGGGGCTGTTGATTTCTAAAGAAAGAAAACAATAATACTGGTATTACTGAAGCTAAGCACCACATGCCTGGAATGTTAAAATAGCCAAGACACATTATTTATACAGTGTACTCTGTACAAGTGAAATCTTAGCGCTGGCCCTGACACTAGACAGCACTGACACAATTGCCAGTGGAGATCTGAAGGCAGATGCATTCAATAGATATATGTGGTCTTTATCTCAGGAGAAATCTGGAAGATCCACCTAAATTTTCCAGTCTTCATGGAATAGCTTCTATTTCCTTGGCAAGTCTGAAACACTTGAACATTTTAACTAATAAAGCTAAATGTTCTCAAACCAGGAGAACTAGAGATCTTTTGCCTAGGGGCATCAAAACTATTAGGGTCTCTCTCCCTGCATAGTCTACCATCATGCAGTCCTGACAGCAATTTGAGAAAAAGTAGAGCAAGTTGACCTGAGATTAAAGAAATGGTAAATATCTGTTTTCAGACAACTAAACTGAACCTTCAGGCCCAAATTAATTTTGGACTAGGAAACTTAAAATGTCTCCACATAGGTGTCTATAGAAGTCTAAAATCCCACTACAGGTGATAGAGCCTAGGAAGCATTTCAGCTCATGATAAAACAGACGTCTAGAGGATGATTCAGCTACCTACACACTGATTTGCAGTGGCATCTGGTGCATCTCGAGGTATGCACGATGTCAAATAGACCTCTAGGAGACTCTTGCCCCTCTAGAGCAGCAGCTGGAAACCAGATGAGATTACTGAGGACATGGTAAGTGGCATTAATGTCTCTGTGATGTGAAGGAATCATATCCCTCATGATGGTCAACTGAATTGCTCCCCACATCTCCACCGACTATGAATTCTCCTCCACAGACACCACTGTCTTAATCTTGAAATGAATCCCATCTGTCAGAACCGTTCAAGGAAACAAAGATGCCACAGTTATATGATGCCAGTTTTCTTCTTCAACGTAGAGGCACTGAAAAAACATTAGGCATCATGGTAATGAACGACTGCAATGTGATACCTTGGTAGGGCAAATGGTATCAAACAGGAGGAGGAAGGTGGTGTTGCCTCCTTGCAATAGTTTTAAAGAAGAAGATGGTGCAAGCTGAGGAAGAATTTCAGAGAGACCTACAAGACCTGGTCATGGTCTAGAAAACACACTTAATAAAAGGCATGGGAGACATTATCATGCAGTATTGTCAATATTCACACCTGTTTACATGGAAAGAAATTTCTGTTAGTATAATTCTGCAAACTAGCAGGAAAATATGCAGAGAGATGCCATGCTTGAAAACTAAGGACTGATTAATTCAAAGGCTTTTTTTTCCCTAAATAAAGAGAAGCTAGCTCACAGAGACGGGGAATTTTTAACTCAGGTTTGCCTAGCATTTTCACAGCAATGCCCTAGGACGATTCGTTCTGGTGCTGAACAAGCAGTGTTCTGCAGGAGGTCAGAGCAGAAGAGCAGATAAGCCCCCTGTAGCTGTGATACTTATGACACCACTTAGTGGTGCTACCACGTCAAAGTGTAACCCCCAGAAATGTCCCCAGGCTCTGCATGACACCTCACAGACCTTGGGGAGTGCACTAAGAGAGAGCGGAGAGAAAAGGCAAAGGCTGCCTTTTAGAAGAGGGCAGACTGTGCCAATTAGCACAGAGATACACTGAGGTGCATCTCGGTGTCAGTGCTTTTCCTTTCATCTTTCACAGAATATCCAATCCCAACCCCCCCCCCCCCCCCCCAAGCCATATAAGAAGTGCAACTAGTAGTACATCCCAGTGTTTATCACAAGAAATTGTTATTAAGATTGAAGTTTTCCTAGAGGGAACTTCAGGAAACATTCCATGACTAAAAAATTACAAACATACCTGTAACATTTAAGACAGCTCTAGCAGCGTAAAAGCAAGATATTCTCGGACAAAACCGGGCAATGAGGTGTCTCTGGTTAAACGGTATCATCTAGAGAAGGATGTTTTCCTCACAAGCTGAGGAATTATTTCCTTTTTGTGTACTGAAAGAAAGGTAACAAGGAGCTGCTGGGATCTCCTCCATCTTCCACAACAGTGATTGCAAAATTGCTGCAAAATTCATAGGCATCTATGAGCGAATCAGAGGGGACTTGGGAGGAAAAACATTGTACATATAAAGTAATGTAATAATTACTAGTTTCAACTCAACATAATTACAAATGAGCTTCCACCAGCTACTAATTATCTTCTCGGTTACAAAGGCCATATTTTATTTAAATGAAGTGGAATGAAATGCTGGTAAAAGCTACATAGTGCTAATGAGAGAATGCATTGGAGGAGATGTATTTCCCCTTTAGGCCCTTGAATTAAGGGTCTTGTTTTTAAAGTTAGAGGAAGAAAAAGCACACAGAAACTGAGCATCCTCCTGAGCATCTGAGAGACACCAGATCTAGCTTGGAAACAAGTTTACTTTCTTTGAGTACGTAACAAAGAGTGCATGCAAAGAAATATAGTTAATTTGTGATAAAGATAGTTGCTCTTGAGTCCTTTCTGAAAAAATCCAGGCCAAATAAACTTTTTGGATGGGGACCTTGGACTATATCCCTCTCACCTTTCTTCAGACACCCATGGTAATTGTACCTTCAGCATTTTCTGCAGTCATGGAGGTAAGTACCTTTTCGTTGGGTCTCTAGATGCCTAAGTTATGTGGGAGGAACATTTTGCCCAACTTCACCTAAGGAACTTACAAAATACCCCATGAATTGAAGTCAGACCTTTTCCCACATACGGGAAAGCCTAAGCCCAAGGTATCTCTCAAGAGAATGTGTCACATTTATCTGTGAATCAGAATAAAGTCTAAGGACTAAACAGAGCAAGACAGGGTAACCTGCAGTCCTTGCCTAAAAACTCCACTCTAAATAGACAAGGCAGAAAAAGGCTGGAGGAAATGATACAACATGAGAGCAGAAGGTTGTGATGACACCCGCCACCTGAGATGGTCCACAACTCTCATTTTTTGGTTAGAAGACAAAGCTCATGGAAATAGAGGAGAAGGAAAGAGATGTGCTGGAAAGGAAGACAGGGAAGGAAGAGGGAAGCGACTATAAAGTGTATGCAAGGAAAGAAGTTGCAAGGACTGCCATTTTCCCAATACACTGCAAAGTATATAGGGTTAATGATGGACTTAGTGTACCACTTGGACATAAATCCACAGTGAAATCAAAGCACAGAAAGACAAAACCAGAAATACCAGAATGATCAAAGAGAAGAGAATGAAGCTCTTGTAAGAATAGCATATCCATATAAATATTTTTGACATTTAAATGTCAAAATGATTTCATGACAACAACAATAGCTGTCAAGTGCAAATGCATGGAGCTTTCTATTCACCTTTCAAATAGCAATTTAATAAGTAATTTTAATATTTTTCCTTTCATAGACAAGGGGTCTATGTTTTGTTTACAGCATTTGTCATTTATAGTCAAGAACGTCATTCTTATCGTGAAACATTCATTTAGTAAGTATCATGATCATCTAAGTTTTGTTTATGATTTATTCCCAGCATGCTGGCTCTTCTTAGGATTGAGGCTACAGTGGCTAAACACTCATGATCTTTCTGTGAGATACACACCACTCCAAGTAGATGTACAGCTGAAGACAGAAAGCTCTGCCATAAAGCCCACTAGCCTGGAGCTCTCTGGAGTCACAGACGTGTCAGTGACAGTCTGCACAGGCATGAAAACCTTGGCAAGCCTCTCAGAGTGCAGGCACAATAGCTAAAAAAAACAGACACAACCACAGTATACAAAACTTTACATACACACACGGTCTTCCTATTATAGCGTAATGAATGTACATTATCTGTATTTGCAGCTGGTTCAGCTTACTCATAATTATCTGGCTCATTTCTTGTACTTCACACTGAATACATAAATGTAATATCCAGAGACGGAGCAGAATGATAAAAACACAAACATAATTCATATGACTAGAAAAAAAGTTGGAGGCAATATTACTGTGCTGATGAAGATTCCAAGCTGAAGACCACATATTTTTTTGAAAGGCATTTATTTTTTCAGTTTTGTCTGAAAGGGGAACAGACATTTGGCTTTAAGCCTCCACTTTTACAGCCTGTTCTATAACACACATGAAATTATTTTTCAGTATTTAGTTATTTGAACATTAAGCACCAGATGCTCAGCACTCTGTATTGTATATGAAATATATATTATTTTAGTATCTCTTTTGAAACTCAGTAAAAATAAAAGCAGGATTGTTTTTGCAGTTTCTCTAGATAGCAACCTATGCCTCTTGTGTGTGGACTACATTTCCATGTGTGATTAAAATGATAGGTGTCTTGTGGTTTTTAAAACCCAATCCTATTTACTTAGCTGTGTTTTTAATTAAGTGTGCTTTGCAGTCGAACTCTCTGTGGCACTTGTATGGAGAATGCTATAAAAATAAAATGAGTGACTGAATGTAATATTGGATAGGGATTGCTGAAATGCATTTTAATGTATTTAAAGTGTGCTTATAAAACTTTTGTTGGACAAGCTAAAAATTCAAATTTCCTGGAGGAGAAGAAACTTTTTTCATTATTTAGCCAGACTGGCATATGATTAGTCATTACAGTCTACCCAGAAAAATTAAAAATCTCTTTTATGCCACTGTTTCCCTCCTGAGATTCAGGTTGTTCTACCTTACAGCTATTTTCATCAGCTGTAGCAGAGCAGGTGATAAATGAGGCTCCTCTCCCTGCTTGCAGATTTGCTATTCTGGTGGCTGTGTCACAGGAACGAAGGACTTGGAGCACCGGCTGTTTGAATTCTGCATCTTTTCAAACCACGTACGCATCTTACATCTGGAAACTCAAACATCCTTAAATTACTAGATGACATTGGATAAGAGATATATAATTATCTGGAAGTATATTCAGTACTTTGTGCTTTTATTGTTCTTATGCCCATGACTGGAACACACAGAGCTTCAATTTTGATCCCATTCAGCTAATGCCTGTACCAACACAAAACAAAAGATGGTCTCTGCCCATAGAAGTATAGGGTCTCAACAAGAGATTACAGAAAGATACAGGGTGATGCATAGATTGTGCCAGAGGGAATAATGGACAGTGAAGTAGTCACTCTAAAAATATACATCCACTTTAGAGAGAAGTAAGTGATGCCCTCCAAAGTGCCCCTTTCTCTCTAGAGGCTATAAAAGGAACGCGGGGATCTGAGAACCAGACATCTACCTTACAGACGTCTAAAATAAGAGATGAATCTCAAAGACTCAGCATAGCTAATCATTTTCAATTTTCCCTGGGAAGAACAAAGATAAGACTTAAGGAAGGCTGTTTATATAAAAGAGAGTGAAGGAGTGGATTTGTGCGTTTGTCAGTTTGACACCCACTATGATACTTGGTCAAGCACTTCCCAGTAATGTGATGATGCAATCAATGATTTTTCAGTGTATTTTTTACATAATTCAATTTCCTCATTATCCTCTGCAGCAATAAGACAATACTGTGCATATGGTAGAAAGTTTTATTAAGTTGCAGGAGCAAAACATAACAGCTACTTCTGCAGGTACTTCTTCACTTTGTGAGTCAACTTGCATGACTCATTGCTAACCTTGTATTATACTCCAGCTGGGAGCAGTGAAATTAAAGCTCCTGCTCTTTCTGGTGGCCTCTTTCCCTGCTAAACCAGAACTTTCTGTGTGATCCTGCATGTGTTTGCAGTACCTCAGCTACACAGCGGTCTGAGCCCATTCTTGACTCAGATCATAGAATCATAGAATGTGTTGGGTTGGAAGGGACCTTTAAATGTCATCTAGTCCAACCCCCCTGCAGTAAGATCACTTGCCCTCCTGAATGTTTGTTGCAAGCGCAGTCAAAGACTTGCATTAGGGTCTGGGTTTTTCCTTTGGGAAAAGCCAAGGTTCTTGCTCATACAGCGTAAAACGATTAGGCGTGGTGCGACTAGATCAAGCTACAGCTGAATCCGCCATTATATTGTTTGCCACTTTCTAAGCTTTTTGAGTGCTTTGAGCCTGAGCTGCAGTTGTGGCAGTAGCTCACAAGAGAGACAGAAACTCTGCAGATCAGGCAGCAGCATCCTTATGCCTATTTTTTATCACTACAGTATGGTTAAATACACAGCCTTTTGGTACCGATCTAGATATCTGTTTTTATCACAGACCTTCACTTGCAGAATAGGAATTATACCAGCTTCTTTGTCACCTTCTTTGTCTATCTTGGATTGCCAAAAAAGAAACGACACCACAAACACACCAGTGAGTGGTGAGAAGCACCTTTAGCAATTTTTTATTTTTAGTGTGCTTTCAGTAGGTTCAGCTCCTCCTATTAGTTTCTGTATTCTGTGTTGTGATCCTGAGGGTAATCTCTACACTTGTATACTTGCGATGAGCACAGTAGTCTAACAATTTAAATTACCCATTTACTGCACTTTAAATTTCCGCAATACATCCAAGTAGTGCAAGAGAAAGTGTAAAGTCATGAGGGAAATGGAACAGTTGTTGCAAAGCATACTTTAAAAAAATAAAAAAAAAAAAAAGGAGACTACGTGCTGTTAACTACAGGAGAGGTGAATATTTCTTTACATCCACTTTTAACATGTTGAAGTCATTATGTAGGCACAGCCTGAGTTGCTTACATGTTGTTTGTCTGTGTACAAATCTTGAGATTTTAAAAAGGAAAGTATTCTTACTTGTTGCATCATGTCGTCGTGTAAACAAAGCCGTGAACTTCGACAATATTAAATTTTGTGGCTTAATGCGGGCTGGGGGCACAAACAGAAGATGAATGTTCAGCCTAAAGGGAGAGACAAGGAGCGCTCTGCCTGTTTCCCCTTGATGAACAAAGGGATGCTGGCCAAAAGGAAGCACAGTCTTTGAAGGATAAGCTTCTGCTCTGCTAATAGCATTCTTCTCTCAACAAATAGGATGGAATATAATTTTCAAGGATCATGAAGAATATAAATTTAATCTTTTATTATCTCGTTCTGCACATCCTAGCTAGGTGTTGCACTTGGATTTAGACAGAATTCAAGGGATTGTGAATGGGTCAATCTTTGGCAATTTTCTTCTGTAACGTTGCATTCCTGGTGGTTTCTAGTAAAAACAAAGCATCTCACCCAGTCACAAGGAATGCTGAAAGCAAGCATAGCAATGTTCTGGTTTTGGAAAAGTACTCCCATAACAGGCCGGAAATGGCACAATATTGATGAGCTATGTGAAGACTCTTGCTTATATTCTCAGCTGATAGAAATTGTGATTGTTGAACTGAGCAGTTCTGGACAAGAACAAGGTTTACAGGAACTCAGAGTCTGTTCTGTGATGACATTCTTTAATTATTGATCACGAAATTAAGCCTCATTTTTAGGCATCCAATAATATGCAGTTAAGCATTCCTCACTCCAGAAATTTACAGATACTACAGTGATAAAATCCACACTGCAAGGTCAACATAACACAACTGTTTCTAACTCTATGGTTTCTTTCACTGTTGAACTTTGAAGAAGAGCTAGCTACAGCATGTGACATAAAACACCCCTGCCTCTCAAGGCTGTTATCTCATTACTGATTATAACATACCAAAAAGCTTGGTACCAGTCTCTGGCACATATAAAAACAATAATGGGGTATAAAGCTCAATATTATTGATCTTTTTTTTTAATGAGTCTTTATCAGTTGTCTAGAAATGAATACACTTGTAAGATAATCTAATGAAGGGGGGGGACATTCGAGGCAAACAGTTTTATCAGTTCAGTTCTTTATAATGTGTAAGTAATTTAAGGACAGGCATCAGAATTGCTTTGCCTCGTGTCTGGGTACACTTGCTGTGAGTTGATGCTTCTAATGCTGAGATCTCACCACTGCTAATGGTGCCACCGTTGCTGAAGCGGAGCAGCTCTGCAACCTCCCAGAGTGATGGTGGCTGCACAATGGCACTGGACGTAGTATCTTTTTAACCAACTCAGTCATCCCTGGGGGCAGGACAGCAAAGGCGAGGTGACAGAAAGGGCAATTTGGATGGAATAGTGGGAAAGTTGGGAGCAACAGACTGTAGGTTTTTAGGCAGGTGGTCTAAACCTGGTGGTCTAATTTCTAAAAATAGAAATTGCCTCCTTCCTGCTGCAAGGAGCATGTGCAGAAAGCTTAGCTTCCTCTTTAGAAAAACTCAGCCACCCTTTGCCTCCCTCCATTTTTCTGTGCTCAGCTGCCAGGTCAGAGCCTCCAGCTGGGCATTGTATATCCTGCAGGATTAGTGAGACTGAGCAACTCCAGACGTGCTGCCTGTGAATATATAAAACATACTTGGTGCTGTAACACCAAGTATGTTTTATATATTCACCCAGTTTATTTCATCTCCTTTTCCTACAAAAATATATATCCTCTCGATTCAACATAGGCAAAATCACTCCATTTCTCTCAGTTCTTCAGCTTCATTTCTGGCACTGGTGTTTATCTTGTCAAGCTCAAGTAACAAAACACATTTGCTAGCTGCAGTTGAGAGAATTGTAAACAAGTTTCTTGCTTTGCTTAATTTCATCAAACCAGGAGGTTTGGTAGTACCATCATAACAGGAATTTGTAGTGACACAACATTGAAATAAGTCCTGCATCAATTTGTTCATATTGGGGCAGAAGTGCTTCAGTGTGAGAGAATCCCAGGGGAAATCAGGAGGAATACTGAGCATGTAGACAGAGAAAAAAGAGCCATATCACTTACTGCTTCCAAGGGACCTTGCTGAAATACTAGCTACTTCTTCTTGCACCAGAGGGAACTATGCTGAGAAATACAAGTCCATTGCTCCACTCCCCGATTTGATAAAAACAGAACAAAAAAAAAATACATTTGGTGCCTGATTCTTCGAACTCTAATGCAGCTGCTTAATTATAGGTGTTTGCAAGAGCCCTGGTGACTCAAACTTAGATGTGTGTTAAGTAGTTGCAGCGTTAAGGCTACAGGTGCATAATGCTGGTTTCTTAAAATCTACCACTAGAAGTGGCGGTCAGTCCGTCCATGAGATTATTATGATTAAAGTGCTCAAATTAATCTTACAATATTTAATAAATAAGTGTAAAAAAACCATTCATTTTGAAGCATGAGGGCTTGTATACTAGGAAAAGCTTAAATGGTTGTTTCATATAAAGAAAACTTAAGATATCCAAAATCCAAGCAGGGAAAAACAAGGGCGTAAGAATCAAAGCAGGACATTGCTGTTCTTTCAAAGTAAAAATCAGTTGTAGGATACAGCTGTGAGGACCAGAAGATCACAAAATATATTGGATTTAGATGCCAGAGAGCTATAAAAGCTTTTTTGAATGCATGGACGTCCCAGGGCTTCTTATTCACAACAGTCTCTTTAATGTCCATTTTTTCCTTTTCTTGGCAACAAAATTAGCCAAAAAAAAACCCCAAAAAATCTGTAACGTCTTCCCTGCTAGTACTGCAGCGTAATGACCTAAAATTGAATAGATTAGCTTAAATTGAAACATTTTTTGGCATCGTAACAGAGCCATTATGGGATATTTGGTTACCATAGAAACACAGGTAACGAATGAGGCACTGTCACTAAATCATGAAACCTGAAATAAATGAATACAGACATCAGAAACATAGCCTCATGTATTACATTAAAGGACCAATCTCACTGACACACCACCGTCTCTAGAATATAAACTCCAACTTTACTGATTGGGCAAATCTAAGAGACAGACTGTGCCTACACGTCATTCAAATAAAAAAAAACAGACTTTGTTCAATGTTTGGAAGGAAAAAGAATAGGTGAAGTTTTAAGAACTTGCTGCTATATATTTGCTGTTCCCCATGTTAAACACATATTCTTAAATAAGCAAATACTATTGCCTAAAGGGTAACATTTAACAAAGAGGCAGAACAAAAGCAGCTACTACAACACTTAGGCAGAATCCATAACTGCTAGAACAAGCTGTTTTTCTTGCACTTCTATTTTCTGAGTTTTAAGGTTAAATACCATCCTGTTGTTATTGTTTTCTCCCCCAAGGTAAATAAGGAGTCGTCCTTTGCCTTCTCTATCAAACAGCTTTGTCAACAGCTATGAAAATATATCTCTGCTCTGCTTGACCACGTTGAAAAAGCTCAGCCTCTACTGGCACTACCCAAAAGGTGAAAACCATAGGTGGCCTATATGAAGGTCTGTGCAGAGAGGGCTGTGTGTACTTATGTTTTCTCTTTCCCACACATATGCAAATTTAGTGTCAGCACCCACAGGAGCAAATTTTAAAGTCTGAGTCTTCAACAAACTTGCAAATGCACAAAGCTGGCCCTTTTGACTCTGTCCAATCCTGTCTGCCATTCTCAGTTTACCCTTCTCATCCCTCGTTCTTCCTTCTCTTCCCTGTTTTTCCTCTCAGTATCCCCCCCACAAAGACTTGCCTACTTTGATAAAGAAGAGGTGTGCCAGTGCAAATTTAAATCTTTCTTGTAACTATTTCTACTTCAGTAATTTTGAACATATTTTCTTGAATTTAAGTTCTTCATTACTATGTGTGTTGCCAGTTAGGGAACACAGTGTCCTACCAGATAAAGTCTATTACAGCAATGTGAAGTATAAATATGATAACTAGAGAAAAAGAATGAAGAACAAGGAAGGATGTAATCTAATAACTTTGATATTTACCTAAGCCTTAGCAATCTTATACTTACTGCACAACAGTTATACGAAGATCAGTGTTATAAATGTTAGAGGACAGGTGAGATCCAAAGATGGGATTATGAGGCACAGAACATTTATTACATACATGACTGGTCTCTGAAGGTGATTGACAACTTTATCAGGACACTTGAGAAGAGGGTCCGGACTTTAGGTGTTGCATTTGCAGGGCGAGAGGGTCTATATCTATGGTAGAATTTAGGAAATACTTGTTTCTGTATCATAGTCATACTTCAGCCACCTTCCACTAATAGAAGTTAACAACAATATGTTAATACCCCTTGTTTCTGATTCTATTATTACAGTGTTATAAGAGCAATTAAGGGAGAATTACTTTCCAGTAAAGCTGATAATTATAATCTCATCTTCCATCCTAGCTCTGAAATATGACTGGTGTCATGTCTCACCTTGCAGGCAAGAAGGAAACAAAAAAAAAAAATGTAAAATGCAGCCTAATTCCTTTGTCCCTGATAAGAATTTTGCTAGCAAGCAGCTGAAATAAGAAATGTAGCAAGTGTCACTCTCCGCACGAGAAAGTGATGTAATAGGAAAAGGTGAATTTCTAGTTTGTACCTTGTGTTTGTCATACTCACCCTTTCTCCCACAAAGATGAGCAGAGAAAACTCTTGGGTATTTTCAGCAAGGTTGTATAAACCCTTCCCTAAGCCTTCAACAGAACATCCCCACCAGAGGACGGGTTCCTCAGACTAGCTGGCAGGTCTCTTTGCTAACAGTGTTTTGGTCTCTAATTGGGTTATGCTGCATGCTCCTACTGCCCAGGGAACCGCAGTGCCTCTCGCCGGGAAGCAGCTGGAGCAGTTCGCACAGCACTCGCTGCCCCTGCAGGAGATGGTTCCTAGACTTTAGCAATGGGCATCATGGCAGGTATCTTTCCCTCAGACCTGTCAGGAAATGAAGAGCTTTTAATTTTGCAATACTGTTCAATACTGCTAAATGCAACATCATAAGGCATTTAAACGTCTAAATAAAGCACTGCTTTAAGTACAGTACCAACACAAAGGGGTATTGCTTTAGTTCTCTTACAAAGGCACCCCCATTAAGTCCTCTTAGCAGAATACTTTCATGGCGAAAGTCTTACATCTTACCATCCTTCCTTTTGTTTACATTGAATGAGTCTGAAAAGTCCATGTGGCTAGACAGACCAGAAAAGTCACATTTCTTGATCTTCCGTTGTCTATCTTATGCTGGTCCACTGGAGAAAGAGGGGGAGAACAAAGTTGTACTGAGTCTAGCCGGGATGGCAATGTTTTTTTTTCATAGTAGCCCATATAGTGCTGCGTTTGGGATTTTTGACTAAAACAGTGTCAATATGACACCCGTGTTTTGGCTATTGCTGAGCAGTGCCTGTACAGCGTTGAGATTTTCATTTTCCCACTCTGGCCCCACCAGCAAGTAGGCTGGAGGTGCGCGAGGGAAGGGGCACAGCCAGGACAGCTGACTCCAACTGACCACAGGGATACTGCACACTTTATAATATTATGCTCAGAGATAATATCTTGGGAAAAGGAGGAGGATGCATTCGTAATTATGGCATTTGTCTTTCCAAGTAACCATTATGCGTGCTGAGGCACAACTTTCTGGGAAGTGGATAAACATCTGCCTGCCGATGGGAAGTAGTGAATGAATGCCCTATTTTGCTTCACTGCACACACGGCTTTGCTTCACCTATTAAATTGTCTTTATCATCTCAAGCAGAGAGTCTTCTTGCTTTTGCTCTTTTGATTCTCTCCCCCATCCTACTGAGGCAGGAGCGCGCGAGTGACTGGGTGGAGGGCAGGCCCAACCCACCCCAAGAATACAGAAGAGGGAGACAAAACTGAGGCCCTGAGATGACATTTTTGTATTTCCTGATGAAAGGAGGGAAATCCCAAGGCTGGACAGGGCAGGTCACAGCTCACATTAAAAGCAGGCCCTGCAGCATCAAAGATGAATTCCACCACCTTTTTCAATGGCTGGATAGCAACTGAGACAAGACTAGTCTTCCTCTATGAAACTGGATTTCGAAACTTTGTGATTTTCTGTTTTAGAAGTCCTAGAAATATTTCTGTATTTTGTAAAGGATATCCTGAATTATTGATGCAATATCCTTTTGGCAATGTTCTTAACAGCTTTCTTAATACTGCAAAAAAACTCTCTGTGGTCAGATTTTTCTTCAGCAAATTAAAGAAAGAAATAGGTTCATAGTTCACCTAACGAATATACATAAAACTTCTCTTCATGTCTATAAAATCAAGTTGTGCTGAAAGATCATGCTTTAAAAATTTGTCTTTTCTCTCTATTGATCCAAAGAAAATCCTTTACAAATTGACTGCCATCCTACTGTGATATCCTTAGGTGGTAACATGTAAGTAATTCATTTTGTTCTAAAAGAACAACTACTGTACCAGCTGCTTGTGTAAATGTTTTTTGCACAAAAGACATCTGTAATCTGCAGAACCCAATCACTATTTCCAAGCAATGAGGATTTCAAGGCAAGGGGGCACCGCTAAGTGGTATAAGGCATGAGTGGTGCAGGTCTCTCTGGGCAGAGGCAGCCCTGTACGGGTATTTCTCTGGGACCCCCCACTCCCCCACTGCTGCTTGGAGCCTAGGGAAGGCAAAGGGGACCAGAAGAGGGGAAGAGAAGGGACCAGACATTTGAAACCAAAGCAATTTGAAACCTTAAAAAAAAAGCAAATCCAAGACCTGGGATCAAATTTTCTACATTTGGCAGCCGCGTATACTTGGTAGGCCACTTCTTCATGTGTGTGGAGACACACGAGTCACGCATACACGTGCTCACCCTGCCACGGACTCCAAGGAGATACCAGCCTGCAAAGCGCTCTGTGGACAATAAATAAACTCTTTAGAGCCTCTGTCATTTGGAATATGTGCCCCTAATGGAGCTGCCTTTACGCTAAAAGGGCAGGATGGAAATCTTGAAATTGTAAGAGAGTACGCACCAATTTGTTAGTCTTTCGGAGCACCGTGTACTAGCACAGCAGCAGCCTGCCAGGGGCGGGGAGGGGAGATGCTGCTTCTGTAACTGGGCAGTTATTTCTTTTACAGCAGACTAATAAAAGCTCAGTGGAAAGTAAAAAATGTTGTAAAGACCTTCTTGACTTCGCCAAAGACTGTAGTCAGGAGCATTCAACAGCTTAAAACTTCCTTGCCTGTTGTCCCCAGGTCAGCTGCTCCTGCCCGGTTTCTTTCAGGAGATGACTATATTGCAGCAATGAATTTCACCAGCTGGATGGGGAAAAAATGGAGAATTCCTTCCGCACCAAAAATACAAATGAGCACAGTTGTGCCACAGAGGCAAGGCAGGAGGGAAGAACACAAACACTCATTCCTCATGTTTCTGTGCTCCTAAATATATCGTAGCTTTCCTACAGAAATCTCTCATGGAGAGATTCTGTTTGTTAATTACAGTAGCAAACAGCACAGCAAAAAATACTGGCTGTAGGCTGCCATCTGCCGTTTTGCGTAATGAAAGGTCACTTGCAGGCAGATTTTATCACAGTACATCTCCACTGTAAGCAGCGTGACAAATCTTCACCCATGACAGGCTGGGAGCATCCTATTCCCACCAGTGGCAGCTGATGAAGTTTCTGGAAGACAGTGGTTTTTCTGAACCTGACTTATTGCTCCCCAGAAGTCTTTAAAAAGACACCACTTTGCACAGATATTGCTTCTCTATTAATACTAATTTAAAAAGACTATGGCTTGATGCTTACTGTCAGGTTATGAATCTATCGGTCACACAAATACACACACCCACATGCAATCCCCATGGAAGCCACATTAATAGGCAAAGTTTAATTTTTGTGGAACTTCATGTCATGTGTACAACTTGCACACTGTTTTCTTGCAATAGGATTTTAGTTTTATACTCATCAGATGACATGCCCTGAAGGTTTTCCATCTGTTTTCCTGGCCTCTTAAAAAAATTTAATGACTTATTACAGCACCGAACGCAAACACTTTATTGGTTTCAAGCGCACCATGGAAATTAAATGAACCTATACTGATGAGGAGATATTGGTTCCCTTACAAGTGCTCATAGAAAGTTCTAGAAATAAAAGCCAGGCTTGTGTGATTCAGTAGCATTTTTGCCATTTTCTTCAATGAGTTCAGGATTTCAACTGATATATCTTGGTCTTGGTGCATAAATTCCCAAGCCTGCAACGAGCCTTGGCATGTACAGACTCTCAGACTACAGATAGTGCTGTTAGTTTTGTGAGGGAAAGTAGGGGACATGAAACTCTCTCTGTATTCATCGTATTTGCAGAAAAAGGCTCTAGTGATCATTTCAGTACGTAATGTGTACCTCCATCTTGTGGTAGTTATTGTTTCAGAAACAGTATTATTAATACTTCAGTTCTTCATCTGAATCATTCATCAGTTTTTTAAAAGTCTCGCGAGTCCCTGTTGCAAGCAGTGTTAAACTTTCTCTGTTCCAAAAAATACACAGCAGAGTAACTGACTACCTAATGGGCCAGCAGCACAGTTGAATTTTGCAATATTTGAGCATCACGTTCATGATGCTGTGATCCAGAGGATATTGTCAAGATTAACAGACCTTATACTAACTTACTTTTATGTTGTCTGCAGCCCTTTGCAGAATGGATATAACTCTTTATAATGTGAAAGAGTCTTTGCTTGCTTGCTTGTGTGCTTTAATGGATTTCAGTGGAAAGTAGACAAATCTGTGGTATTATGTATGTATATGCATTCATAAGTACATACATGCGTTTGCACACACATATTTACAATTTCTGAGAGAAAGAGAATAGGGGTTTCAAATGAAGTTTTTGGAAGCTAAGAGTGTTGTGAAATTTCCTGAGGCTTGCTGTTTACACCCAATAAGAGTCTTCAACAACTTATGTGAATTTTGTCGGAGCCACCTTATAAGTTCTATTGTCTTTTCTTAAAAACACCGAATCTGTTAAAATTTAACATGACACATCTCAATTCCTTGAGCTGACAAGAGTCTCCTAAAGTTCATCAGAAAGGCAAATGCAGAGTCCTGCACGGGGGATAGGGTAATCCCATGCAGCAGGGTTGGCTGGGGCCCAGCTGTCCAGAGAGCAGCTTTTCAGGAAAGGACCCAGAGATTCTGGTGGAGGGTTTGGATACAAGCCACCAATGCACCTTCACAGTAGACCAAAGTGTCCTGGACTATATTAGCAGAAGTTAAGCCAGCAGGTCGAGGGAAGAGATTATACTCAGCACGTGTGAGACCACATCTGAAGTGCTGTGTCCAGTTTTGGGCTCCGCAGCAGAAGACAGACACTGACTTACTGGAACAAGTGCAACAGAGGCCACCAAGCAGGTTTGGGGCTGGATAATATGATGTACAAAGAGATCATGTGAGGTCTGGACCTATTCAGCCTGGAGAAGAGAAGGCTGTTGGTAGGGTGATCTTACTGCTGTGAACATCACCAGAAGGGAAGGTATAGAAAAAGTGAAGTCAGAATTTTCTTGAAGGTGCACAGTTGTAGGACAAGAGGCAACAAGCACAAACTGGAACACAGAAAAATCTGAATAGCTATAAAGAAAAAGGTATTTTCTATGAGGGTGGTCAAACACTGAAACAGGTTGTCTCAAGAGGCTGTGGGTTCTCCATCCCTAGAAATACTCAAAAATGACTGGACATGGCTCTGAGCAAACCCTGACTCTGCTTTGAGCAGGGGAGTTGGATGAGACTCTTCCAGAAGGTACCTTCTGGCCTGTCTGATTCTCTCCTTTGGTTTCTGAAGACTTTTCTTGTTCGCACAGCAGTAACAACACGATAGAGAAATTCTCTGCTGGCTCTCAGGCACTTCAGCAGCTACGGAAGAAACAACACATGACACTGGAACAGAACATTCACTTGGATCTGTCAAATCCATCAGTTCTCCAAGCATGCAGCGAGACAATTCCTACCAATGCACCTTTATGAAATGTTTGCTTCTCTTTTGTGTGTTGGGGAAACAGCTACCTTTCTGTTATTTAAACGCTGTTGTTGGACATCATGTGTAAATGGCTTTGCCAGTCTAACAGCACAAGGACAACATGAGCTGTCACATTAGCAGATAACATGAACAGTGTTTTCCAGTTAGTAGAAAGCAATTAAGAAACTCCCTTGTCACTCCAATAGGGATGATCTATTGTTAATCAGACCCAAATCTCACTTTAAAAAGATAAATAGGCAGATTATTACTAAGTAGAACACACCCATTAACAGCTCTGGGGGCTTGTTTTATACAAAAGAGTAACTCTCACTGAGTGTGTCTGTGCTACAATTAGGCTGGCCTTCTCCTTTTCCTGGCCCATGAAGGTGTGGGGAAGGGAACTTTTGGCAGCCTACTGAGTTATTTCCTTTCAGTCTGTGGGAGAGGAGAGGTTGAGGGGTATCATGAGGACTTTTATCTTTAAAAAAACAAGGTTGCAAATGGTAGTTTTCTTCCTCTGTCAACTCTGACACTTACATTGCCATCAGGACAAACAAAAAGCAATCCTCAGTTACATAGCAGTATTGTATGCAAAAATGTACTAATATGAGACTGAATGTTATTATAAAGTAATTCCTATATT
Organism: Fratercula arctica; assembly: GCA_947846985.1. Taxonomy (NCBI): domain Eukaryota; kingdom Metazoa; phylum Chordata; class Aves; order Charadriiformes; family Alcidae; genus Fratercula; species Fratercula arctica. The sequence continues at coordinate 65,290,511 of CANTUZ010000001.1, forward strand.
CAAATATGTAGCTTTGTATGTATTTTTATTAATGAAAAGCTTTACCACAGCTAAAGAAAATGCTGAGTAAAATACTTTGCATCTGTCTTCACGATAAATCAAATCCTAGTGCTGTTTTGAATGACCTAGGCATCTTCAGACTGATAAACTGAGCATCTCAACTGACAGTCAATGGATGTATCTATTAAGTCTTGGATATATGACATATTTTTTATTTGCTATGGAAACTCTATTGGTGCCATTTTCAGTAGGCTAAAGTAAATTTGAGGATGACCTCTGCTGGAAAAACTCATAGATTATAGGTAGCGACAAAGATTTTTTTTTTTTTTCATTTCACCTCCTAGAATGCAAAATTAAGGGTTATAATTTAAAATCAGTTGCCAATTGAGAGGAGCGTATGAAACCGTGTATCAATGCCTGTAATTGGCACATGTAATGACAGTTCCATGAATAATGTATGAGCAACAGTGATTGCTAATCATATTTGGAGTCTCTTAAATGTAGCTCTGACTTCATTTGGTCTGAAATTGGAGGAAAGCAGTAAAGTTTATGGAGCATGAAGCACTGCAGTTTCTTGTTACATATACAGGTTTCAAAGGGTATTAAGAGTGCTTTCTGTCACTCTTTATCTACAAAAGAAATGTTAACTCCTCTGGGAAAAAATACAGAACTTGGGACTTATATTTGGAGTATTTCTCATTGAAGAAATATTATAGTAAAGATAAATACCTATTTCAGGCAGATCTTCTGTCTTTATTTCAGAATTTTTGAGTTCTGCCTTGATTTTTGGCTGTCTTCTCAAGTAACTACATCTAAAAAATAATTGGTTTCTATGTATACATACAGAGGAAACTGGTGACACCAGAACCATTATTTATAATTTATTGTAAGCCTTTCAAATTTTGGTAGCTTTCAGTCATGTAAAAATGTCTCCAATGTTCAACAGATTACTGATTTCTCAGCTTTTAAAGTTACCAATTCTTAGTCCTGGAAGAGAAAAAGAAAAAAAAAGAAAAAAAAAAAACAACAAAACTCAACAAAAAGCCCCACAGAGATGAAAGCATCTAGGCAGCACATAAGAAAACTGGTGATTTTCCAAGCTCTCTCATTCCCTTCTTCTATGTGAGCAAGGTGTCTGGTAGCAAACACTACTTTGATCTCCTGTGGGAGAGGGTCTTCTCCATAAATCATGATGGCAAGAGTAAAAGGAAAGCAACACATTCCTTTGATGCTTTGCCATGCACAGCTGCTGGTCCGGGTGTTTATAAAAGTAACCTTCTCCAAACGTGTTGAGTTGCAGCTCCCCAACTCTTGGATTAGGAGCCCTGTTGAGCATCGCTGTGTAAAGATACCGTTCTCATACCCATGGCATGTGGCAACTTGCCTGCTTTAAGGGATGGGAGCACATTTGATTGGAATGTCTTGAATGGCTGTATGCTTATCCGCTTCCTTCTTTCTCTGATGCCCTTTGTCACAGGTGTAGATCTGTTTCTCGTCCTGAGTTTGCTTCTCTAGTGTTGTACAGCTCCTCCGCAGCCTGCAGTTCCCTTAGCTGTGAGAAAACAAGCTGTCAGCACCGCCGCAGGAAGCCTGTTGCCAGGGCAGAGGCACGTCTGCTTCTCTTTATCATGAGGAGCCAAGACAACATTTTTTTGTATGTTCTCTGTGTTAAGAGCAAGATGAGACAGTTACTTCGAAAAGCAGAGAGAGGAAGGAAGGTTCAGTAGGTGTATGACAGGATTAACATAATGCATAGAGGCCACGGACATTGATGGGATGCCTCTGGCAAAAAAAAAAAAAAAAACAGGAGTGATCTGATTCTAGACAGAAACAAATACCTAGATATTTAACTAAGAAAAAAAGCAAGCAAAGAACGAGAAGAAAGGAAGACGTAAAATACAAGAAGTGGAGCTTCAACGTTACTACCATGATATTTTGTCAGAAGCAAAGTGGAAATAAGGGAACTGGCGGTTTCTCAAGGATATCTAATACCAAGATTTCTCAGTGCTAGGGCTTTCTAGGAGAAACACAAATGCTTAGGCACTTCAAAGGTAACATAACACAGAAGAACAAGACACAGATATTAATGTAAGGCAAACAGATACACGATTTCAAAAAGGAAAGTCAGACAGCTCATTTAAAGGCAGTGAGAAAAAAAAAGAAGAAAAAAAAAAAACACCAAAACCACCAAGCAATGCTTTTAAGTAAATTGACTTTCACAGCTGACCTTTTCCTCCTGTCCCTACAGTAAATGCTCCGTCAAGCATTTAATCTCTGCCACTTTGCTGACTACTCCCTGCTACTCTTTGGCCTCTTTCAACATTCACAGTTCTTACAGTTCATGCAAAACATATCGTCTACCTCTCCATCTATCTATACATACACACAGACACACAGGTACACAGCGTCAACATCCTTGCCCTTTGGTCTGATCTCTTCTTACTCACCTCTGAATTTCGTTGCTCTGATCTGCCACTTACAGTTCAAGCCACTTGCTTTTCTTTTCACTCCCATGCTAATGACTTCTTTCTCATGTTCCTCTATGCCTGCTCCATCAGGGATGACCAATCAGCGATGATCTCTCAGCTAGATTAATCTTTGCAACTTGGATCCTCTACGTATTGATATATCCTCTTGAGGACAAAACCTAGTATGGAAGAAAAGGGAAGAAGTTGGACATTTTTATTTTTTTTATTGCGTTTGTCTAGATAGAAAGCATTTTTTACTAGAGCAGTAGCAAACTTCTTTGTTTGTATGGCAGGTATCACTTTGACCATGGCATTGCAAGCAAATTGCAATGGAGACAATATATGGTTTGCCCCAGAAAGCTGACAGAGTGTATAAGGGAAATTGAAGACGTGGATTTCCCCACAGCATTTAATGTGATAAAAGGGCAGGACTTAATTCTCCCCAAGACAGAAGGTCAGACTGCTCTACAGAAACTTATTAAAGAGCATCAGGAGAGGCTCTAAGATCAATAGATATTTAAAGGGTAGCCACTGTATGAGAGAAATATTTTTGGAAGAGAAAAAAGCATTAAGAAAGAATGTAAGTACTAGCGGAAAGCTGACTGTTGCTTAAACAAGAACAGGAAAAGCCCCAACCCCCAAAAAACAGGATTCATGTGCTTCTGGCACCTTGAAAATATTTGGCCAAGTCAGTGGGAGTTTTGGCTGTGTGTACATTTTTTGCTGTTTTTGCTATTAAGCGTACATCTGAAAACCATTTCCTTGACTTATTTACAGAACTGTAATTGAAAAAAAGGATTTTCTTTTCTAACTTACTCTGTAATGGTATAATTAGTCAAGCAAACAATGACATTTTAAAGAACATACAAAAATGCAAGTTGAGCAGCAGCACTTAACCTCTTCATTGCTTACAGAATATGCTTATTTTGTCTCTATATGTACTAGTTTGTTAAAACTGGCTCTTTCTTGTAAGCAATATAATTGTACCAGTATGGAAATACCAGGTTGACCTTTCAGCCCTGCTGTAATCATGAACTTAGCTTAATGTAATCATTACAGTAGAAAAACTGTCTTGGGAACAGTCTCTGCAAATGCATCAGTGGGAAATTTCTGTCTTGTATTGCTGTCAGAAAACACACTGGGATACTCCATTTTCTGGATAAAAAAGATGATGCTTCAGTGAGAAAGGCTTATGAAAGCTATTCCAGCAAAACAAGAAAGTGAGGCAGCATCTGGAATAAGCACAAAGCAAGAGCGGCCACCCGAGTGTGAACTGGAACTATGTAAAAGTGATGAAGAAAAGAAATTCTGAGCCTTTGAAACAACTCCAGTCAGCCTGAAATAAACTGGAATGTTATTCCAGTAATAATACTCTGAAATAAACTGTTACTGTTCCAACAAGCAAAGCAATCAGACTTTCTTTCTTTTCTTTGATGAAACCATGTATACTGATTCCCTTTTATCTGTCTATCACAATGCCCACTTCTGAGCTACAATGATTCATCCTTTAGGATTGAATTCTCCCAATAAAATTTCAATTAATAAATAGATCCTTTGGTGGCAGAACACATTGCCTGCGAGTTTTTCAAACAGTCAGGATGAATATTTAAGACAATTGTATGTAGAAACAATACTAACAGTTGGCCAAGGTCTACAAGACCTTTTCTTCTCAGTAACAAAGTGCTTAGAAATAATGTATTTTAACTTGTTAATCTGATCTTCCTTGTAGGAAACACTTTATGGTTATATATAGAAAATGAATTTGACTTACAGATCTGTGTTACAATAATAAGCATTGTTTTTACAGATATATTTCAAAGATCAAGGAAAGTGCACGCTGTCTGGTGATGTGCTGCCAATATTTTAACAAAGATCTCTAATAAAAAAAGTCCTTCCTTTGTTCATGCTACACTTTATGGACTATGTGTTGCATAGCAATGAAGCTGCAAAAATCTTTCCTTTTAACCCAAAAAATACTCACTCAGATTTGCAGAAAGGACAGAATCACAAAAAGGGAAGAGCCATTTGAAATTCGCTTTTGCTGGAATTTTTATTTTGTGTTCTGAAAAATAAATGAGTAGAAAGCCAAAGAAATGCACCAGTGGACAATAACAGGGATGGTAATCCATGTCACAGATAGGATAAACTAGGGGTAAGTACATGTCATAGGCTTCTGATGCCACACGCACAGAGAATGCAAGTTTAGCTGAAGTCCAGACCAGGAAGTTTTAAGCAGTTGTTCTAATTTAGAGATTTTTGGTTCACCAGTACTGTCCAGGAATGTACCCATCTCACAGTAGGGGCTTTCTGAGAATGTGAATAGCTATCATTTGACATGAACGTCATTTGAAAATAAAAGAAAGCAGAACTTATTCAGAATTTAGGCTCCCTGAGTTCAAAATTGCAGTTCTCAAGTCTCTGTTTAGCTGCTCCCTAGTCTTGGCAGCATCACTGCTTTGAAAGTGAGAGCTTCTCAGCAACTGAGCTTTTCACTGCCCATGCCTCACACTGCATGAGGTTTGGCAGATTATGTCCAGAATCACTTAGGGTCTAGAAATCAATTTTTCCCCTACCAGTATCTAGTAATCTTTTCAATTCAGTAAGTGTACACTGAAAACAACTGTCATAAATCCATAGATGTGTTACTGGCAATAATTTTCTTTTAAAATACTGCTGTTGCTGCCTTCTTTCCTCAGCCTCTACTCCAAATTTCTACAGAGAGCTCACTAGTTAAGTCACACATCCAAGGAAAGGAAGACTGAGATCTGCTTCCTATGTCTTCCTGAGATTACCTTAATGAGTAGACTCTTCTAGCTGACAGTGAGTACACAGAGGCAAAGACCTTGCAAGAACTCATTAGTATTTGTTCCCATTCTCTAATCAGTCAATATTACTTTGAGATTTGTGCACAAAGTATTTCAAGATTCATTGCATCAGAGACGGAACATAGAGACCATGAGGACTATGCTGTATACCGTGCTCCATGGACCGTTTAACGAGTGACTGTTGTTTATGAAAGAACATGGTTTGTGTGTATGAAGACATCACAGGTGAAAATGCATCAGCTCCAGACTTATCTCTTGCTTTGTTTTCCTCATTTGTCACTTTTAGAGTCACCTACAGGATGGTCTCCACTTTGATTCCCATTCTGATGCACCAGTCTCTCCCCATGTGCTATAATGGGATCTGAAAGCACTGCTGGACATAAAGTCCCCTTTTGGAATCAGAATATGTGATGAATCAAATGTCTTACTTCCCATCTATGATCAGTCCATAGAGGAAGGGCCCTTATAAAGGGCCGCTTACAGTTGTTTCAGCTGAGAATTTGTCTGAAGACTGGGTTACTGCAGTTCAGTCTGATTCATTTCACAGGCAAAACATTCGCTCCTCAGTAATATGTGTATCTATCTTGGTAATGTGATTAAGTAGTAGCCTGGAGAGGAGCTGCAGGACTTTCTCCAGATCAGACACAAGGCCATCACTCTATCTTTGTCTTCAATCTGGCGGAATAAGTATAACAAGCCTCTTAAGAGTCCCCTTCAGCAGATCACTAGCATTGAACATCACTAAATTGCAGTCACATGAAGAATTATAACCACCAAAACTAAAATCAAAATGCTTAAAGACTACAATAAATGTAATTTCTGTCTGCTCACCATACATTTCCAAACTCATTGAATATAAGCTTTTTAGACCACTTTGTCACCACTGATAAGTAATCCTGAATCTTTTGCTCACAGCTGAGATACTGCTTCAAGATTCATGCAAGGATCCATCTTTCTAAAGAAATTCCAGAAGATTTAAGGTTTGATTTCTCTATGATGCTTTTCAGCAATCTGTTTCCAAGCTTGAGACATATTGGCTGTGATAATAAATGTGTGGTCAGTGTCCCCCAGTATAGCGGATCGCATGAAACTTTGGAGCGTAGATTGTACAGGAATTTTCATCATAGGAGAAAAAACAATGAAACCCAGGAAAGAGTTCATAGTTATTAAAAACCCAGAAAAGAAAGCAAAGTTTATGGCATGTTGGATGCTCTCTTAGAACAAAATTCATACCTCCTTGTAAGACCTGGGACACACTAGGAGGAATGATGAGTGTGGCACTTCAAACAGTTCAGTGTGATCATTTAAGGGCTTCAGGAGGCAGCAAAAAGCTACGTATTGGACTGTTATTTCAGTACATCTTCAACTGGAAGACCTGCATACAGTCCATCCTACTACTATTTTGTGCAGAGCAAAACTTCTCTCGGGCTCTTGTCCTTTAAATATTGACTATCTTATTGACTCAGCTCTATTTACCCCTCTCAGACGCAAGGTCAGCAAGCTATCAAACCTAGTTAGCCAGGAAGATCCATTAGCTTAAGGAAATTCTAACAATGAGTGAACATTTATTCTGTGAGTTTGCGGTAGATTTTTTTTGTGTGGGTTCCCAAGAATGGAGTGAAAAAAAATCCAGAGAATTTGTAATGGATTGGCTCTTGAAACCAAGGGCACTCTTTAAATTGCTTTACAGCTGCAGTACCTGTTTCATTTCAGCCTTTGCTGATTCTTTTTTTACAGCTCAGCAAGAGGTTTATAGCTTACTGACAAAGAGAGAAAGAGAAAGAAAGGAAAATAGAAAGGTGTCAGTTGTATCGCTCGGGCTCTGATAATCGTCAAAGGGCTTCCCATTGATCTGGTTCTGTTTTGGATCACTGGATCAAATCCGCCTTTTGTATGTTGAATTATTACAGCAGAGTTTTAAGCTTTTATGTGGGAGGCTCATTACAGCTCCTATAATGTGTGAGAGGCAACTATTTCGGCGCTGTTTCAGGGGGAGGAAAATGTGTTAAAGCTCAGCAGGCCCTGGAAATGGCTCTCTCTCATGGGAACAGGACGCTGGCATTGTGGGAGGTGGAGGGAGACCCAGCTCCATTGAAACTCAAGCCACCACCCAGCACCCACAGCTTTTCACCACGGGACGGTGCTGCCGATCAGGGGTATCCAGCAGACGTGGGGTCCTGGCACCTGCAGGTAGGGAGCCCAGCAGAGCTGGGTGTCCCCCTCTCACTGCCCAGGGATGCTGGATGCCCGACTCAGGGGACCTGTCGGCTTCCTGAGGCAGGGGGTCGCAGTGCCTCAGGGCTCCAGCTGGGCTCACAGCTCCTGCGTAGTGCAGGAGCAGCATTGTTCCACGTTAGCTTCTGCGTGCACTTTCAATAAAATCCTCTTCCCCTAGAAGCAGTGAGCGTATTTTGGTGGACTTGATAGCGCTAGTTTAACGGTTGGACTTGATGATCTCAAAGGTCTTTTCCAACCTAAAAGATTCTATGATTCCTTAGGAGAAGCGGAAGAAACCTGAGGGCACAGCATACCTCTGTTCTCCCACTTCAAGGATTATTCTTACACCTGTCTACAAATAGGCAAACTGTAAGTGCAGATAAGAGAGTAATTTACCTGCCTTAGATCAGTGATTAAACTGTCAACAGAAGCCAGCCATCCTGACCTCCTGACTCTGCTCCACAGTTATCACCACAATTATGAACAACTCAGGCAGACGTGAAAATACAAGTGGTGTGGGTGACATCTTACTGCGAAAATGGAAGCTATCAAATATGAGCAAAAACAAATGGCTCCATCGTAATACTAAAAAGAATTGGAATAGATAACCAATCATAAATGGGATTTGAGGTCTGCAAAATAAAGGACCTGATCCAACAAATCCCAAATGGCAGGATCTGCGGCAATCTGGATAGTCACTGTAACTGTTCGTAAAGATGACTAGATGCACACTTATCCGTGCAGAGATGGCCTGATGCACAGCCACAAAGGGCTGCATCCTCTGGCAAGGAGTTTTACAGGTCTACTACCCATTTCACGAAGAACCGGCTCCTTACAGATGCTTTAAACCTGGCTACCGCTAATTGCACTTCATGGTGCTTTGTTCTCACTCTAGAAGACACAGCGAACAGTCTTTTACTCTTCCTGCGCCACTCACAGGTCTGCAGATCTCTGCCAAGATGTACTGGTGCTCTCCACCCTATAGTTATTCTCACTCTCCTCTCAACCTTTTCCAATTGCAACATATCCTTTAAAAGATGGAAGGACCAGAGCTCCAATCAGTGTATCAGCTGTGGAAAAACACACGGGTTCCTACAGCAGCAAGATGATGCTTTTTCTTTGTGGGTTTTTTTTTTTATTGCCTTCTTAATAATTCCTAGCATTTGCTCTACTTTTTACTGCTATTGAGCTGATGTTTTCTACTATTTATCATACCCCCAGGGTTTTTCTCCGCAGCAGCAGTGACCACTTCAGAGCCCATCATATTATGCAATGGTAGGGTTGGTTTTTTCCAATATGTATGTTGCTTTACATTTATCTACATTGAATTTCATTTGCCATTTTTTTGTCCAGTCATCCAGTAAGTTACACACATATTCAACTTTTTCCTGTCAAAAATAGAAGTACCACCCTCCATCTAGCCACTTGGTTTGCTTTTCGCCCTTTATCAAGTACTTTCTAAGGAAAATCTTTGCAAATTCATACATCTCCAATAGCTATTTCTGTTTAGCTGAAGCAACGGCTTTTCAACAAAGAGTTGTATTCACCAAATATATTGCATCCAGCTTTTCTTGGTAATATAATAGAGCCTTCATTTGCTTTGTAGTTCTGTGGCTTTAAGCCTTTCCAATGTTTTGCATATAAATTAAGCTGAAAAGGACATAGACACAGCTGGTGTAACTCACTGTGTTTTCAGTGAAACTTTCTAATTTTCTTCCCTTATTTTCTGTTACTCGAATAATTTTTTTGTGCAGTTGAGTGGAACTGTATATAGAACTACTGGTGGGATGTGTGAAGTAGCTATGCTAGAGATTATCAAAATCCTTTAAGACTTTTAACTATTTTAGCTTTCCCTTCTTCGTCTTCTCCGCTTTCATTTTGTCCACCACCTCTTTGGCACACCCGCATTGAAGTGACAAGACCCAGAACTGACACGGACACGGAGGCATGCCGGTTTACGATGGCAGACTGTTTGCTGGGATATGTGAATAAATCAGTGAATTCGTAGCAGGAGTCTTTTCAAAATATTGGACTGGAATTTCTTTGCAGAACCCTAATTGCAAATATAAACCCAAAACATTGCGCAACACATGGGGCATTGTTTACATTATGGTCCATATTAGAGTAACTACTGGATAAGACATATGATTATCACACCATGTGGTGATACAATCCCGTACAACAAAATAAACTGTTCTTGTTCCTGCCTAATGATCCAGAACAAGAGAGCCCCAGTAAGCAATATTACACGAGCACTGAATCAACAACTTATTTTGAATACACACGAACATCTGCCAAACCGTGATATTGTGGAAGAATGTTGTTTTATTAAACATCTTAAGAGAATTTAAAGTAATTAATGATCCAGCTGTTAATGTATTCTATTTGTCAGTGGTTTTATTAGTTTGCAGAAAATATAATTGCTTTGGCAGCCCCCACTGTCATTTTCTGCTTCCGCATTTTATTATACACCTATAAAAAACAAGATGGTAACTGCTTTGAAATGCTAAAGGCAGAGCTAGATGGTGTTTTATCCATCAAATAGTAGAGATTACCTGACCTCTTTATGTTTAACCACCTACATTGCAAGATGCTTATTATGTTTAATTGGACTGAGGATCTTAAAAGAAAAGACGGGTACGAGTCTTCTCTTACAATGGTATAAGTACCAATGACATTCCCAACTACAGCTAGAACTCCACAAGACATTATAGATGGTTTTAATATATTTGTGGTGCTGCCACTCTTTTTCTTTTATATACTGTTTTCTAGCACCCATGTATAAAGACTCTAAATATATGGATTTCAGAGATGCATTTGTTATGAAGATTAACAGGAAATAATTTCATATAAAGATGTGTAGGACCAGGGACATAAACGTATTCTAAGCCAAAATATGGCTGCTATTTTGTAATCCTAACAGGGATATATAAAGTACCCAGTACCCCAGTGGTAGAGCTACCACAAATATCTTGTAGAATAGATTCTGGGATAATTTGTGAATATTGTACTATAATTTTCCTGGGACTGAGTTAAAATTCTGATTAGTAGTTAGAGCTCTGCAACAATTTCTTTAAAATGGAGAAATCTTCACAAAAAATAAAGGTTGTGTTTGCATTGCAATAGGCCTGGGGGAACCAGGGGAACGTCGTTCCACTCCCAGAAAGAAGTGTCCTGTTGCAAAGACATTACAATCTCAACAAAAGTAGGCCCATTCTAAAAGATATAAACATTGTGTGTTCACTGGTATTAACTATATGACTTATGTTAAGGCAAATAAAAATCAGGGAGTTCTTGCCCTGCATTTCTTATAGCCTCCTAGCAAACCAGTGGGTGACAACAAAAGGGCTAGCAAAAATAATTTTTTTTTTTTTTTTTTATTGATGTCAAACTGGCAATGGCCTCCTTTTCTGTTTTGACCGAATCAGTGTGCAGGGTAAAGGCATTTAAGTGTAAAGTGTAAATGTAATGAACAGCTGCATTTTAAAGAGAATAAAGTGTGTGTTTGGGGTGCTGAGAAATAGTAACTGGGACAAGGAGACACAGAGGGCTAACTGAGATATTTGACATGAGAAAAGGAAAGAAATGGGAAGTCTCAAAAGATGTTGAAGAGGAAAAAGCACTGGGTACAGCATAGACTCATCAGGCTAAGAAAGTCCCTGAAAAACAGAGAAGGGGCTTTCCAGGTAAGCCATGCTAACTTCAGCTTTTTGCAGTTTACCCAGGTGAAAATTTCCAAGACATCAGGTGAAACGGCTAGACGGAAGGTCGGGGAATTTGTCCATTACTGGAATAAAGAGGCTGCCTGAAACCACGCACTTAGGTGAGCTGCTGTAAAGACTAGGTATATAGTAAGGGTCAAGGAGTTTTAGAGAAAATGGGAACAGGGAAAATGAATACTGCAAAAATAAGACAGTGAAGGTCAGAACTAGAGAGAATGTTCCAAAGCATTCACTCGCAGGGGTTTTAACAGAAAGATTGATTGGTCTGAATGAAGAACTAATGGAAATATCTGTGTGTGAAAGCACCAGAGGACTCAACATAGAACAAAGGTCAAAATAATAGCATATATTAATAACCAAGGACATGACTGACAGCAATAGACTGGTTAAAACTCAGGAACCTGCCGCTATTCACATCGAGACCAGCAGGTCTATGATCTGATAAAGCCCCTTTATCAGATCCTGATAAAGCACAGATGACTTTCCAGCAGTTGACCTGCATGCTGACAACAGGAACGTGTCCATAAGGTGACACCACCTTATTGACACCACAATAGTGTGTGTGCTGTTCCTCTTCCTCTTATCCCAGCTGAAAGACCGCATCTAGCTGTGAGGAGACCCAAAATGAGGAAACACGAATAAAAGTTTGATGTGTTTTAGGCAGGCTGAAGAAATGAAAGATTCTGAGGCAAAAGAATCACATCATGGCTTATAAAAAGAGTTTAAAAAAATAGTTTATCATTGCTAGAAAAGAACATAGTGACATGATTAGGACTCAACTGCTAGTGTCCCTGTTCCCTGCCACACAGAAGGGACCCTGGGCAGACCACTCAAACGTGTGTCTTTGTGCTTGTTGGTGGGTCTGAGAGTGACTGAAATCTCTGTGGGAACGACCATGAGTGTCTGAATTAATTGTTTGGACAAAGATATCTCCTTGCCCTTTTACAAGGTCTCACAACAAGTTAATTTCCTGTTTATCTCAGATAAACCAAGCCTGTGTATTTTAATCACAATTACTGGCTTAAGAAATGCAAGAATTCCCTTTTAAACACGATAAATTTGTCTATCTAATGAGAACATATGTACTGTAAAGCTTTTTTTAACCTTTTCACATTACGTGTTTTTTTTAGATTGTCCGTAGAAATAATGGGTACTGAATTGCAAATCTGTATAAAAAGTGGTAAAGATCTCAGCATCAATAGTACACATTTACTGGTGAATATTTCATAATAATTTTTAATTCAATTAGGAATTAAATTTTGCTGACTAGTTTGAGCTTTACCCACAACTTCTCAAAAATGGACCATTTCTTACAGAATGTTTTAATTTCTTTACACCCAAACTATAGAGTAACAAAGGTTCTTTAAGGCACGTGATTGTAATCTTCCTACTAAACCCAAGAACATATTATTGGGAGGTGGGATGTGTGAATGGTAGAGAGAGGAAGCTTAATATTAAGCAAGAAGGACAATAATAAGTGTAAGGCTCAACTTTGATACTTATGCCTCAGAGTTTAGGGGGGAGGGAAATAACAGAATGTTATTAAAGTTAAGCTCAAAAGACCTTGCCTCAAAAATTGTAATGTATTTTCTCTGTATGGTTGAGAATACAGGCCTCTGCTAATTAGCATGGCAATATTCCAAAATGCCAAGTGAATCCGAAGTATAAAAGTGCATTGAAAATGCTGAGGTAAAAATGCTGCTCATGACACACATGTGTACAAATGGTCATTATTCAAAATAGTGCCTGGATTTTACAGACTATGCAAAAACTGCAGTGATCTTTCATTTTGGTCCCAGAAACTGTGGGGGTTTCAACCACCTCTCTGGGCAACCTGTTCCAGTGTCTCACCACCCTCATGGTGTATAACTTCTTCCTAACGTCCAGTGTGAATCGTCCCACCTCTAGTTTTAATCCATTCCCTCTAGTCCTACCATTACCCGACATCCTAAAAGGTCCCTCACCAGCTTTCTCGTAGGCCCCCTTAAGATACTGGTAGACCACTATAACGTCTCCTCAGAGCCTTCTTTTCTCTAGTCTGAACAACCCCAACTCTCTCAGTCTGTCCTCACAGGAGACATCATAGCCATTTGTGACTTGGCTTTTCAAGAAAAAGAGAAGAGAAAGAAGAGCAGGATATGGCAACAGAAGGAAAAAAAAAAACAAAAACCAAATGAAACATCTGGTTAGTTCATGTAACTAATCTAATTAATAACCATTACTTAATTAATTATTAATAATCAGCTAATGACTATTCCTGAAGTCTTTTTATTGTGCATCCTTCCCTGTCCCTCTCTCATTCCTCTGCTGCACAGCCTACTGTGCTACTGCCAAAAATGGCAAAATTGGACCAGTACCTCACTTCTCACACGAGCTGTGGAGAGGCAGAATTGGTACCTATATACTATCTGTTCCATGAGGTCTCCCCATCCTCTACCAGTTTTGCCTTGACAAGAGTATGCGCATTTCCAAAAGTTTTTGCACATGCAGCCTGACCTGTCCAAAAATATTAAGGATGGAGGGAGGCTATGTGTTCTTGCAGATACCCCATTGCAGAAGCAGGTGGCAGATTATGGGTGTCCCACATTGAGCACCATTCTGCTATGTGATTGCTGAAGAAGCTGTTTGTTGAGGGATTATTATGACTCTAGGCCACTGATCACGATCCTCTGAGCTCTTCCGTTCAGCCAGTTCTCCATCCACCTCACTGGCCAATAACGATCGATCTGTTAAACTTTCTTACGCATTTTCTCACCATGACTGCACATAGGATTGGTGTTTCCTCGGAAATAACAGGTCTCAGCAAGCACAACCTGAAGGCAAGTACAGGCAACACCAAGAGACAAAATAACAATGATAAGTTGGATAAGATGGCATCTTGCCTCCACCAGTAGAAGGACTAGAGGGCAGCTTGTAGGACATCTATGCAACGTACAATTGTTCTGTTTCTCCTGCTGTTTCCAAGGTCATCTCTGATAATTTTATCTTGTCTTTTATTGTTTTCTTTACATATTTTCTTTGCACATACACACATACAGAGTTATATAAGACAATGGTGAAGCTCTGTTTCTTGACACAAGTTGCATCTTTTCTTTTTCTGAGACTTTGAAGATTCACAAGAGTTTTCACTGATGTTAACTTGATATTTCTCAGAAAATCTTCACCTTCTTTCCCTTAACATCCCCTCTCACCAGCCTGCATGTAAACAGAGAAAATCTTATATAGCATATATTAAACAACTGTTTCTTCCATCCATAGCATCATATGTTGCTCCCGTAGATTTTTTTTATATGTTTCATTCTTCCCAAAGAACACCACCAGCTTCTGTGGCATTGGAAAATAATGAGCTTGAAACAAATGTGCCAGCTAATACTGTGACAGTTAATATTAAAGCAGTTTTCTCCATGCAGCAATCTTACATAACCTGTCCAGGAACTTACATTGAGTAAAATCCCTACTTAAAACTTCTAGGTTTTCCAACCCCAATTTGGGGGTCATCTTCAAGAAATCCATGCTACAGAGTGCCTATATCTGGGTCAGGCATCTGGAACTGCAGTGGAAAAGCTTCCTGGTTTCTCCCACACCTTTCCATTTTTGGTTTCATAAATAGCTGATCTCATAGAAACAAGCACAGTTTAAAATAGTGAAAGATGGAAAATGCTTTTGTTTTGTTCGTATCTTATCAAAAAGCAAATTGCATTGCTCTCACTTTTTATTTAATTCTTCACCCATGAATAGTTTCCATACTGCTGCATCTCACTAAAAGAAACCTTTAAATATTATTTGGAAAAAAAAAAATCTCCTTTTGAAATTTTCCCATTATTTTTTTCTGCGCAAGCTGCAAAGAAAGTTAGCGTGGGCAAAAACTCATTTGGTAATCTCACTCCGACTTTAGAATTTCTTTCAATCTCATTTTAATTCCCCAGCATGGGCTTTGTTTTGCGTAATATTCAAGCCTATGAATCTAAATTTGATCTATGCATATTTGTATTCTTCCATAGATCCTACAGCTGTCAACACTTTTTTCCAGCTAATGCAGCACATTCTCATAGTCACCCACCAATGAAACAAATCCACTACAGCTACATGCCTAACAATATTTGATTGTGCCGCACAACTTCAATTATCACTTAAAGACAGAGCTATGTTATAATAGTTAATGCATACAATTAACCATTGGAATTCCTGTTGTTTGTGTATTCCTATTGTTTGAGGTAAACTGATTCAGCCCCAAAGAAAAAAGTTGTTCTTCAGAAGTATTTTCATGAATCACAGATCATATCTGGCCTTGAACAAATGAAGAGTTTTACCAGATGCATGGAAATTAATTGCTTCAATCTATAAGAAGAGTTTTAATGAAGGACTCCCGGGAGGCTGTGTAAGCAAGTTCCAGCACAACAGTGGAAATATACATATTACAGCATTTGCATCCCTTGTGAACTCATTCTGTAGCAATATCTGAAAAAAACAATTAGAATAAAAAAGTGTAGGAGAATGACCATCATCCAGTTTTTCTTTTTTCCTTACTGCTAAAAATGTCACTAGTGTTCCAGTGCAGTCTCAAATGACAGCACCAAAAAAAAAAAAAAAAAAAAAAAAAAAAAAAGAAATGAAAGAAAATATTTTTAAAATGTGTTAACAAATGAATGCCTTGCTTAAACTGAAAGTTTTGGGTCCAGGTTTGTTTTTGTGAGATTCATGGATGATGATTCCCAGCTGAATTAGCTACTGTTCTGCCCCTGAATACTTATTTTACATTTTATCTTTATGCTGTTGGATAAACAAAATTTAGAAGTGTTCATACATGCTGATTTTTACACACAGATTTTTTCACTTTCAAAGTCTGAAGGAAGGGTAAATAATAGTTTTTAAGTCATCACCCTCTGTGGTCTATGGAGAAAAGCAAAGCCTCTTCCAAAAGCCCTCTGATATCTTTCTTAGAATGACATGGAATGTCTTCTGGGAATATTTAACACAGCTCTTATGAACTGCCCTCTTAAAAAATCTGTTTCCCTCCATAGAAAGAAAAAGGTTGTATAACTCCCAGCTGGGTGTTCAATGCTGAGATCTCTGCACTCGGGTGGATGAATCCCAGCCACAAAAGCAAGTGTTTATCAGAGGGTTCAATGCCAGCATGACCTAACTAGGGCCTACAGAACAAGAGGAGTCCTTTAAGGTCCATGAAGTTCTATGAATCCGTAAGCAGAGAAGTGTATTAAGTGGGAATTTACTGAGAAGACACAATTCTTTCACGAAAACATGTTAAATGTTGTCAATACAGCCCAGAGATGTCCTATCAGATAAAAGAGGAAGGAAAAGGACTCCAGTACATATCTGAATTATATACAATTAGTACATGAAATATGTGCCAGAATCCTCTTTATCTTCACCCATGTCTAGTTCACACAACCCTCTCAATAAGACAAACAGGATTTAACCCGTATGTGCACTGGATAATAAATCTGATGATAATCCTCCAACTGAATACAAGCAGGAACAAGCCCAGATGCAATCTTTGGATCTGGATTGGAGTCTTAACCATATGTTTTCTGGCCTCCTAGCCTCCTAACTAATTTTTACTTCATACTTGCACAGGATAACATTGGAGAAAACCACAGGGGAAGAATGCACTTGTCTTGTTCATGACATAGAGCTCCTAAACTTGGGAATTTTTACACTGTCTCAGTGCAGAATAATAAAAGAGCTGAAGAAAGTTATTTTATAGGCATGGGTATACACATGCCTATATTTCTTAGCTACCCTTAAATTGCTGAGGGCCACTCATACCCAAAAAGTTGCTGGCCAATGGTTTGGGGCAAGATCCTTCACAAAGTTAATCTAGCTCAGGGATCTGTACCTGGTTCTGCTGTCTCCCACTGTGAGGTGACTCCACATTAACAGGGACCCTTTTGCTCTTCACCAGCTGCTAATCCTGTCCACCAGGCAATTCAAGAGTGGGCATGGAGGGCAGCAGAAGGCTGTTTGGCCAGCCCAGAGATCTGATCCCTGGACCACTTTCTCACCCCTGACTGAACTGAGCTGAATGGTACATCCACTCATTGCTTCAGCCATGCTTTATCGATGCCCCTGGCTGATAGATCACGTAGTTCTCAGTGTCACAGAACTAAAGCTACGACACCTCCCCACTGCAGGTTTTTTAGTAGATTGGCTCTAAAATGTGTGTGAGTTTGAACTAAGTTTTCGCACTTACTTGGACAGCACCTGGCACAGTCAGGCTGAAATCTGTGTGCTCTTCCAAAACAAGTATTAAATAACAGTGATAATTCTAATGGTAATATGCACTTGGAATGGAAGAATAACCAGCTATATCTGAGAGGCAGAAAGTTGTTCCCAGAGGACTGAATTTCTATTGTTCTTCCTATCTTATTCTACGTAATTCTTTTCCAGGCATTGTACCTAATTTTTGGAGAAAGAATAATTTTATTTTTTTTTCTTGAAGCCAGATGAAAACTTTTTTTTTGCAGTAAGTGATGTAATCTTGCTTTTGACACATATGGCATTATGAAGAAACAGTAATATGACTTCAGATCCCATTAAACTGAAAATATATGACTAATATACATAAGAATAGCCATTTCAGAACTGTAACCACAGAAATCTTTCATTTGCTTGAAATAAGATACAATCAGTTGTGTGACTACCACAGCACTGGTATTTACATGGTCCTGGCGGCAATACCTCGGTTGCTAGGCTTGAAAAACCTGCATCAATTCTTCTGGAAAGAGCTACTTCTGCATAAATCCCCTCCCTCTGTGTTTTTCTGGCTGGAATACCAGTAAGGTCCATTAGCTAAATTTCCTTTTGACCGAAACATAGTTATGGGGTTAGTCTGTAAGCCCTGAATATACAAATACATTCAAGTATTCAATACTTTTACTAACAGTCGGATAATCACATTTACAGAGTGAATAAAATGTTCTGTTTGCTGATAGGTTTTAATTACTACTTATAGTCATTTGAGGTCATTTCTGAATCGCGTTCTCCTGTCTTACGATGCTGAAATGAGATTTTAAGGCTCCCCCTGAGCTAATGATTTTTAAGTGCACTGTATGTGGATTGCATATTTACAGGAAAAAGCTGTTATAATGAGGCCCTGATTGAGTTCAGTTACTCAGGACTTGCATTTACAGAAACAATATCTCCTATTGTTCGTTAAAGAAATCTATGAAGCTCTTTCATCTCTTTAGCAACAACAACAAAAAAAACCCTGAGCATTATCTAGAGTTAATCTCTGGCAGATTTGGTTTTGCTTCATCATGGTAAATTAGAGTTGTGGCTTGAATTCATTAGTAAAACCAGGGACTCGGAGCCTGAGTCTGTTGTTGTTCACACAGGAGCTCCATCCACATCAGAGAAAAACACCTGGTTTAAGTTACTGAAGGGAGACTTGAGTTACTGCAGTGTAACGGAGAGCATAATCCAATCAATTAACCAAAAGGATGTATAGGAATTCTTACACCTTAGGCTAAACTTTCACTCTAATTTACATAGATTTGCATTAATTATACTTTTCCAAAGCTATTTACATAAAGTAAAAGGTAAGCATTTGGTCAATCATCCCACTGGGCTACTCCAGAAATAAGTAACACTTTAACATTTACAACCCATATCACCACCAGGGTGCAGCCCCAAATTAAGAAAATGTCGGTTCAGTGAGTTGAAAACATCTCTGGTTTAGTCCCTTAACAAACAAAGAGTAACTAAGTCAAACCCTGCCTCAGCTCACTATTTGGATGGTCCAGTTACATTTTGCAGCTCTCCTTGACTGTGAAACAAATAGCTTGGGTGTAACATCTACACAGCTAGAGACAGCCTTAACCTATGGAAACGCTAAAATGCTGTTGGGGAAATACAAGGCCCTCAAAAGCTAAAAGCATACACTTTGTGCTTTGTTCAATAGACCAGATCAATTTCTATTACTTGGACCATGAAGTGTCCTGCAGGCCTTCTCATGGTTCTTATTAAACTGAGGACACAGTTAAGATGTGGGTATCTCTTACATCTCTTATCTCCTTTATCGCTCTTATCGTTGCTGTGAGCTGTGCCGGCTCTGATCATAATCTAGCCATGACTATTTTTTATTCCCTCAGTGTCAAAAAAGTGTCAGGTCCTCGCTTACCAAAGTTGCTGTTCTCATGACACTTGGCTGAGCACACCCAGGAAGACCATGAAGGCAACAGTCAGAAGTTTCAGAAGCTAATTGGTGACTGAAGCTCAGCTTCAGGTGAACCTGGACTTCACACCACCTTCTCATCTCTGCGCAGGGTAGGTTTATTTGGCGGTACAGCTTCCAGAGGTGAACTAAGAAATGCAGCTTTCCCCATTCAAAGTGCAATTGCTGTTCTTGTACATTCGCAAATTCAGCCCTGAGCCTGCAGAACTCTTAAAAGCAACACGTGAGGCCAGTGATTGTGCAGAGCAAGAGGGGGTGGTTTTTAGATAATGCTGTTGCTTTATTTGCAGTAGTCTTCTAAAATGACTGAGTGATAGCCGGCATGCATCCTGCATTTGACTGGCCTGTTTTCCACTCCCCTTCCTATTATATGTCGTCTTTCAAGCTGCTACTTATTTCATTTCTTTTCACATACTTTCAGAGGTCCCTATTGAAAAAAAAAATAGCCATTAGCTGTCCACCACACACAGAAACCCAGCAACAAAGAAATCTAGCAATGACAAAATGATAACGCCAGGGAACAAAAGGTTACTATTTATGGTGTCTTAAATCTCCAGGGGAAAAGAACACATGGAGGAGCTGAGAAAAGGCAGGTGGGAGAGAGAGATGTTCTTGTTGAATGATAAAAAATTAATTATTGTTCTTCACTTGTGTGTTTGCACTTCATTTTGAAGAGTAGTATCCTGCTATGTTGATTCTGAGCTCAATTAGAAAAGAGCAAATTCCAGAATGGTATTAGATTTTATTCAGAAGAATGGCTCAGGTAATTTAATATCCAACAGGCCACAGGCCAGATCTGAGATTGTTTGCTGTGCAGACAAAAATAGGTCTAGATGTCCACTACATTACTGCTGCTCCAAGCTAAAAAACACCCCAAACTTGCACCTCCTGAGTCTCAGTACCTGTACGTGTAGTTTGTTCCAAACACAACGAAATGCTGTTTGCATGATGTGCGACATTAAACATCATAGGTTGGGGACTCTGTCAGCAGAATCACTTTGTTGAAATCCAGCAACCTTTGTCAAGTCTCATCAAGTAAGGATCCGACCCTGTGTCCTCTCGTGGCTCACAACATGACTTTGCAAGCAATACAGTTGTAGTGGATTGACCTTGGCCAGCTGCCAGACGCCCACCCAGCCGCTCTCTTGCTCTGCCTCCTCAACAGGACAGGGGGAGAAAATAAAATGAAAAAGCTCATGGGTTGAGATAAAGACAGGGAGATCACATACCGATTACCATCATGGGAAAAACAGACTTGAATTGGAGAAGATTCATTTAATTTATTGACAAATGAAATAGAGTTAGATGGTGAGAACCAAAGACAAAACTAAAACAACACCTTCCCCATGGTCCCCCCTTTATTCCCAGGCTAAACTTCATTTATTCATTCCAACTCCTCTACTTCCTCCTCTTCCCCAAGCAGCACAGGGAGATGGGGAATGAAGTTTGCAGTCCATCCATAACAGCTCCTCTCTGTTGCTCCTTCCTCCTCACACTTTTTCCCTGCTCCAGCATGGGGTCTGTCCCATGGCGTATAGTCCTTCAAAAACTGCACAGACATGGGCCCTCTCCATGGGCTGCAGCCCTTCAGGATAAGCCTGCTCCAGCGTGGGCTCTCCACGGGCTGCAGGGGAATCTGCTCTGCCTCCTGAAGCACCTCCTCCCCCTCCTTCTTCTCTGACATTCACATTTTAATAATTTTAATAATGTTAATAACATTAATACTTTTTTGCTTGTGTTCTACTGTATCTCCTAAGCCAAACTGAGGGATTTTGTTTTGTTGCTGATCCAGAAACTAAACTCAAATGAACTTTACTAATACAAGCACAATCTCAAATAGGAAGCATGTTCATTCATGCTTTGAAAAGTACACTCGAGACATGCAATTCTTTACTATTTTTTTTTTAAACTCTATTGGATTTGCTTAATTTTAGGTACTGCGGGGGAGGTTTTCCACTTTTGTCCTGGCCTTGCAAGGGTGACGGAGCCGTGGCACAGGTTGACCAGAGAAGCTGTGGAGTCTCCATCCTTGAGATATTCAAAAGTGATCTGGACACAGTCCTAGACAACCAGCTCTAGGTGGCCCTGCTTGAACAGGGGGGCTTGGACCAGCTGACCTCCAGAGGTCCCCTCCAACCTCAACCATTCTGTGATTCCGTGGTCTTAAAATGGTGCCAACAGGGCTTTGTGTGGAAATAGGTTTAGCTGAGTATAGGTTGAAATCACTCACTTGTTACATACAATATATACGCTGAAGACCTTCTACATACAGCAAAATGCCTTTGACAGAATCACAGTGCTTTATTGGTATGAACAGACTAATTCTGAGCAATGGAGAAAAATGATGCTCTCATATGACTGGAAATTGCACAAAAGGGAATTAAACTCAATGCCTAGGGTTAATATTGCATGATTTCAAAATCAGGTATCAGCAGTTAACTAGTGTCAATGACTTTTTTCCTTCTTCCCATGGTCAACTAGAAAATCAGGTCTTGGTAATGCTAAAACTGAAAAATCATTTTAGTTGATAGGTAGTCATAATGGTCAAGAGTATGATAGCAATGTGATTTCTTTTCTCATCCACTCCAGTACTTCTGTGTAGCTAATAAGAACATTTTTTCTCACTTGAAATTACTTTTTGGAGAGGTTCAGAAGGAATGAAATCATCACAAATTAAAGCTATCTCTAACACTGCAATTAAAAACAAATTATTTAGTATGCCAAAACTAAAAAATGTACTCACTTTAATGTTCAATGTCACACAATGACATTAAAGTTACTAAAAGTAACTCACTGAAAGGCATTCCAGTTTAAAATCTCTGAAGTGCTTTTTTTTTTTTTAAATAAAGAAGTCAATAAATAAATGAATGTGTCCATCTGCTGTATATAATCATCATAAAGTTGGACCCTATTAGTGGTGTTCCAGTGGAGTTTTCAAGCACAATAAGCTGAGTTAAGATCTGTGAGTCACTCGGCATGTTTTCCTTGTTTATTGTGCTTTATTAGGCTGGGAGGGTCTAGCCCTGCTCCGAGCACTATGAAGGACCATGATAAAAATTACACCTATGCCCATTTATTCATTGTTAAGTTGCTGATTTTACATGAAAACTGGAGAAGTTAGAAAGAATGAAAAATCCTCTGTGTTTCCATAACTAAGCTGGTGGTTAATAATATTAAGTTACCTTGCCTTGAGAGATAGCAATAACTGGAAGACAAAAAAATGGACATGTTCAAAAGCACAGAAATCGAGAGGCCAATAAGCATTAGCAGGAGTGCCTCAGGGACAATTTAGCTGGGAATTTCGAGAGGCAAATGTAAGTTACTGTCATGACATCTCCCTGATGGAGTAAAGGACATTACTAGTCATCTCTATGATAACAGTAACCTCAGAGATTAAAATAAGGAAAATGGCAGAGCTTTGTGGGGTTTTTTAATATTCAAATTTTGTTTTAAAATATACTTTCTGAAGATAAAAGTTCCTCTCTCAGAGATGTACACAGGAATGACTTCTAGGAAAAAAGAATTATGTTAGTGATAAATTAAGGCATTATACTTTGAGAAAGTGAAAATTAAAAAGAAAAAATAATGAAGAGCTTTCTGCTCTGGCCCTGATTCAGCAAAACACACACCTGCTTCATTTGATTTCACACAGGAGTTTAATACAAACTCAGTTGGACTCCAAATGCAGCCCACTTAGCTGAAGTTCAGTAAGATAAATATTTTCCAAAAGACATCTAATCTAAGCTGATACAGGCTCCTCTAACAGTCAAGAGTGAGAGAGAGGTGAGTCCCAAAGGGGATTCCTAGCACAAGCCTAGTCACTTCACAGTGAGCCGAACTGTCCCCAGAGTACTTATCTTTCTCCATGTGGAAGGCTGAACAACTAGGAAATTGCTCGGCTGAACAAAGATGTCTGTCCTGGACTCATCTCCTGGTGCCAAGATGCACATCAGGGCCCTGCAGTAACGTGGAGGCCTTGGCGCCTTACCAACATGGAGACAAGGAGGCTGGGAGGATAGAGCTAAGCTTAGTTCTTGATGAAGAATTAATCACCTCACCTAACTTCGGATGTTTAAATCACCGTAAACTCTGTGTGTAGCCAATGGAGAAACGAATGATCCATTTTTCTCATTTAGATATCTACATTGGGATGAAATGAAATGTCCCCCTTCCTCTCCACTGGGTGAGAAGGAAGCACAAAACTTCTCCTGCTGTTGTTAATATCCACACTGGAGATGATGGGATGAATCCTGCCTCAGGTGTCACACAACAACGGTCTGGGCAATGCAATGCTATAATTCTTATAAAAGATATCCAATTGTTCTGCTGTGATAGCAGAAAGATATCTGGCTCCAAGGCTGCGCCCAGATGCCTGGGCGCCTAAAACGGTGTGTCAGTAAGTGGTCCATCATCTCCACCTTTTTTCAGTAATTACCCCAAAGCGTTAATTCTGTTTCTAACTAGAGCATGCTCTCAGGCCTAGGCAGAAAGAAAGGAAGAAGCTGCACACAAGGATAAGGTTTTCCCTCAAATCTGTCACCTGTTGTTGCTTTGCATCCCATTTTAGCAATTGTTACGCTCGTGTCAGTGGAACATTTTGTCTTCGCAAGTGTATTACTAAATGTATATATATAATCTTACTTTTTTTTTTTATGAAACACTCATCCCACAGACTGCTCAATGAAAACAGAGGAAGAAGGAGAAGCTTTATGAATACTATTCACTACACTACTTAAAAGTATCAGAAATTAGCTCTGGGTTCCCTCCAATGCCTCAGCCTTTGAACTACACCTAGTCCTGCCTCCTCAAATGATTCTGACTATAATCCCATTTTATTCTGAATAAACATTTAGCCCTCTGAACGCCCCTTTTTATTGCAAAGACCTCACTTTCCTTCTCTCTCACTTTCCTTATTTCCCTGTCAGACAGGAGCCTATTTGTACTTTTCTCTCTTTCCCCATCAAGTATTATCAAAATGTTAATTTCTTTTTTTTTTTTTTTACCTATTGGAGAAAATACTGAAATCCTGTGACAGCTCCACTTTCACTCTCATCTTGTCTGAATTGCTTTCCCCTCTAAACTTCCTTTATTCTTCATCATCTTGTGTCCTAGAATTTTTGGGTTGTTGGCAGTTGCTTTCATTTGTATCTTTTAATCTCCCCCTGTCACTCTTTTAAACTGCTATTTCAGGCTTATCTCAGTCACCTGTCATTCACTCCAATCCCCTGACTTCCATTCACTTCCTTTTTTTTTAGTGAGGCAATTTAGACACTCATCATGTTAGTTCTCTATTTAACAAAAAAAAAAAAAAAAAGAAAAAAGAAAAGAAAAAGAAACAGATACACAAAGGACTACACTCTGTTCTGCTATGTCTATACATACTAAATGACTTAAATGGAGAAAGTTGTTTTAAATGCAAGAACTGAGACCCCAGTCTCAAGTGTGCCTATTGGAGCACTTTGAAAATGGTAAAGGCAGATGAGATCAAAAGGCTGAGTGGAGAAGAATGTGTAACTGGATACCTAGGATCTTTTTTAAAAAAATCTCAACAGACAGCGATGTTTTACAATGCAAACACTGAAAGGAAAGAAAAAAAAGCTTTCTTCTGCAGCAGTTTTGAAACGGCATGAAACTTCATAGTCTTTCCCTACTCTAATGCCTGGATTGGAAGAAAAAAAAATTAAATAGATCAATGTAAACATAAAATAAAATTGACAGCAGAAAACTTTTGAAACATCCCAAATCTCTCAACACTTTCCTACACACAGTTTAATGTAGAGTAGTACATCATGAATCATGGCAAGTGCTGTTAAAGTGTTACTCATATCAATAATCTCATAGGCCTTAGCACCTAATTCATTACATCTACTGTAAGTTGGTTTAAATGCCATACTGATAACCATAATTAAGTTAATAAATAAAATGGCTATATACTGAGCAATTATGTCAAAAGCAGTAAATGCTCTATCAATCTAGGTTTTGCAATACAACAGTAGAAAATTATTACTCTGGTAGCTTTATTTGCATTCAGAGAAGGGCTATTCTGAGTGTTGTGGTTCATTCTTAAAAAAATCATTACATGGACCCACCTTAGTGAAAATAAATAATTTCATAAAATACCATTCAATCTTTTCTTGCTTGTCACCTCAAGGCCATGGCACTGATATTTGCGGTAGTTATGATGGCAGTTAAGACATACAGACATTTAACAAATGAGCTTTCTCTACTCTGACAGCAGCTTTTCTAGGCACTTTTGAGTTCTGCAGAAGGAAAAGGTGCACAACAATGATTTTGCTTTTCCAGCCTCTCCTGCCTTTGGACCACTTGTGGGCATTGCATCCTGCATCCCTGCATCCTGTATCCCTTATAAGAGCAGTTTAAAGCACCCTGCATACAAATTTCAGTAATAGCCAACGTCAGATCAGAAATCCAAACCATTGACACGATAAAAGTATAAAATCCTAACAGGAGCGTGAGTTTCATTACATAGTGAACTGAAGAGCTTCTTGAATCATTCTCAGGCTTAGCGCAGTGATGGTCAATTTATTACTTTGAACGCACAGCAATCAAATAGAGATTCAGAAGACTGAATGGATTACATCTGTCTTGCAGCTGATACTCAGAAAAAGTGACAATATACACTTAATGTCCTAAACACCACTGCTATAGGAAGCCAGCATATACTCTACAGAATCTTGCATGTCAGGACAGCTGTTTTCTATGTTTATGCACCACCCACTCCCTTCACATCTGTAGTCAGCAGAAATGAACCCATAGCAATTACTTGGAACTGATGCTCAGCAGATATGATGCTCTGCAGGTCCATATAGGACTGGGCCAAGCCATTCTCCATGATATTTGAAAAGTCATGGCAGTCAAGTGAAGTCCCCAGTGACTGGGAAAAGGAAAACGTCACACTCATTTTTAAAAAGGGTAGACAGGAGGATCCTGGGAACTACCAACCTGTCAGCCTCACCTCTGTGCATGGGAATATCATGGAACAGATCCTCCGAGAAGCTATGTTAAGGAACATGGAGAACAGGGAGGTGATTTGAGACAGGCAGCATGCCTTCACCAAGGGCAAGTCCTGCCTGACCAACCTAGTGGCCTTCTATGATGGAGTGACTATACCAGTGGACAAGGGAAGAGCTACAGATCTCGTCTATCTATCTGGACTTCTGTAAGGCCTTTGACATGGTCCCCCACAACATCCTTCTCTCTAAATGGCTTGAGAGCAGCCCTGAGGAGAAGGACTTGGGGGTGCTGGTGGACAAGAAGCTCAACGTGAGCAGGCAATGGGCACTTGCAGCCCAGAGAGCCGACCGCATCTTGGGCTACATGAAAAGAAGCATGGCCAGCAGGTCAAGGGAGGTGATTCTGCCCCTCTACTCTGTTCTGGTCAGACCCCACCTGGAGTACTGCATCCAGCTCTGGAGTCCTCAGCGCAAGAAGGGCATGGACCTGTTGGAACGGGTCCAGAGGAGGGCCACGAAGATGATCAGAGGGCTGGAGCACCTATACTATGGGGACAGGCTGAAAGAGTTGGGATTGTTCAACCTGGAGAAGAGAAGGCTCCGAGGAGACCTTATAGCGGCCTTCCAGTACCCGAAGGGGGCCTACAGGAAGGATGGGGAGGGACTCTTTATCAGGAAGTGTAATGAGAGGACACGGGGTAACAGCCACAAACTGAAAGAGAGTAGATTTAGATTGGATGTTCGGAAGAAATTGTTTACTGTAAGAGTGATGAGACACTGGAACAGGTTGCCCAGAGAAGTTGTGGATGCCCCATCCCTGGAAGTGTTCAAGGCCAGGCTGGATGAGGCTTTGAGCAGCCTGGTCTAGTAGGAACTGTCCCTGCCCATGGCAGGGGGGGTGTAACTAGGTGATCTTTAAGGTCCCTTCCAACCCAAACCATTCTATGATTCTATAATCAGGGTCTAGGTTTACATAGAAAAATTCAGAGCATAGAGTGTTGTTTGTTAGGCTTTTTATTGCATCCCTACCCATGTCAAAAGCATGCACGTAAGATGAGTGTTGCAGCCAGCAGTAGTTTGAAATCTTCAGTATACTGATTGTGAAAAGTTTTCAAAGGAGGGATGAAGACTCAGAGTTGAGATTTAACCCCATTGCTTTTCTTAGCTTCCTTTTGTAGACCCCTTGGAAATCATGCATGGAGGTCACCCCTCATCCCTAAGACAGAGATTAAACCCCACTGTTTAAATCAGGCAAAAAGACTAGGGGAAGTAAAGACACCATTTTTAAGGCTGGACAAAACTACACAGGGAGAAACCATTTCAAAAGCAGCCTGAAAAAAACAGGAGAGAGAAAAAGACTGCTTTCTTATGAGCCTTCTTGAAAACAGCTCCACAGCAGAAAGCAGAGAGACATCCCATTATTCCCCTGCAGCAGTCAGAAGACTCACAGATAGACAGCCATTTCCTAAACAAGAAGTCATTAAAAACCAAGTTTGCTAAAAAAGGCACACAGTTGGCTTATGGAAGAGATTTAAAGAAAACTTTTCAACTCAGATTTTTTTCCCTCAGAACTTAGATTTTGTAAAAACAAGCCTTAACAGAACCGTACTGTTGACTTTGCTTTAAGACATCTACGGAAATAGATTGGTTTTAAACAAATAGCACATTCCCCAGCACTATTGGCAGCCTAAACTTCCTCAGACACAGGGCCTGAAAACAAAACTGATATTAAACAAAAATGCAACTAACATCGATGTCTAAAATGAGCAAAGCGAAGGGAAAGAACAAAACAAGCAGTCCAAAGCCTGGAGAGTGACAAGCTGTTTAATATCTTCAGTCTTCCTGAGGTAAGAGTTTGATCTCAGTCTTTCTCGAATCAGTGAAAAGGTTTGCAGTGACTTTTAAGGCATTCTGCATTAAGCCTTCCATTATTATAATACATCATCTAATGTGTGTTTAGCAATGATCAGTAGCTTACTCATTAATTATCAAATTCTCTAGGATATATCCATATTAAACCCCAAAATGTTAACTTCCAGTATCCTTCTAAAAGCTTCATGGTAACTGCTGGTTTTGCCAAAGAAGTTTTTTTCAGGTTTCTCTTGCTAATAATTAGACACAGAATTTAAATACGAACCATATTTAATACCATATTGAATTGTGTGTTCCAAACATGAGTATTTAAGAGGCTAGGCTATTCCTGAATAATATTACAAGATTCCTAACGAGTCACCTGGATTTTGGCTAACACATGTCACAATAAAAAAAAAAAATTGAAATTTCACCAGTCCCACCCCAAAGAGAATAGCTAACGCCTGGTTCAAAACATGGGCAAAGCAATCTACACAGATTCCTTTGGGCTGCGATCTCAGTACATTTGCTGTATTTCAAAGCTTAGCACCTCAGATCACGACAGGATAAATCAGGAAAGGGATAGGGAATGGGAGAAACAAGACATCCAGGAGCTAACAGCCAAAGCAGCAATTAAGATCGTAGCGCTTAACACTGCAATGGGTACTTTAAAGCGGAAAGTAAAAAGCACAGTGTAAGTAAGTGCTTCAACCCACCGCTGTAAGCAATGCCCTCTGCATTCTCACAGATAGAGCAAATCCTTTAACGCCCTTCATCCATTTCCAAGTTTCCTAACACGAAAGAAGTAACTCTTAGTGATGCCCCTCTGCTTTGCTGCTGGGCTTTGCTACAGCTGTGATTGCTTGAGGCCGCCTTCTATGCTCTGTACAAAAGCAACAGAAAAGCTGCTACTTAAGTTCTCATTTCCTTCAGGTATGTATTGAAAGCAATCTCTCCAAGAAGAAAAGGCATTTCTCCCATATTCATTGTGAGATGGAGTCTGAATAGTTTTTGAAAAGAATTCCGTGTTGTGGGTTACCTGAAAATGTTAGTACCTATTTTCCCTTCAGTCTAATATATCTATGGAATCATACCCATGCATGCATAATTATATGCATACATATATAAAAAATAATTTGTAATTATGAAAGCTTTTAAAACACAATTTATTATAGTTGTCCTTTTTGTAAGTTTTTTTTTCCTTTTTTTTTCTTTTTTTCTTTTTTTTCAGGGAGAAGAGGGAATAGTAGCAGCCTGCACCTGTGATGCATGGGTACAGAGATACTGAATCTCATAATCTGCTACCCCTCAGAAATGGCTCCTGACTCTAACTTTAAAGGCCTAGGCTGAAGAGCCTTGACTCCTCATGCAATCAGTGAAGGGAAGAAGGCATCTGGAAGGTATCTGAATGGGGAAGCAAAAGTATATGTATCTCACTGGTCTATATTAATCTCTGGAGTTAACTCTTCCCACGGCTATATGGGGAACTTCAGCTCTTAAACCAAAACGAATACTAAAATGTTCTTACTTTAAATGTTGTGAATACCTTCCCAAACTTCAGCCCTCAACTCTCTTTCCCACTTATGGAGATCAGATAAGCCAGTTAAATGACTCCATACTTTTTCTCAGAAAAAAATCACTTACCCTCGTGAATAACCAACTGTGAGCTAATGTGTGTAATCATTCAGTATGTGTCACATGCAGAGACCTGTAAGACACATAATCACTAATGTAAAGGTAACTTGATAGACTTAAACATTTGGGGGTCAATGGATTTGTATTGTTTTGTGGCTTTTTTTTGAAAAATTATTCATATACTCCAGGCCAGGCAACACCATTACGTTTATTTAATCTGCTTTCATGAGTAATAGAAAACACAGCTACAATTCAGTGATTCATACAGAAGATCTATAATTTCTGACAAGACTAGAAGTTTGAAAGTAAATCTGCAGTCTGACCCCATTTCTATCTTGGTCTATCATGGAAGTTTGTATACATAGTATTTAAATACCAAATTAGGCAAATATGTGGTTAGGGATTTTTTAAAACCTAGTTCATTGATACATTTGAGCAATTAGCATCTACTCCAGGCACACATTTATGAAGTTCATAAAATCTTTATTAACTGGACTGAGGAGAAGCAGAGCTCTTGCTCCTTGCTGTAAAGCAAAAATTTCATATTAAATGTCATTTTAATATCAGACAGATCATAAAACACCCATGAATTATTTTCACATAGGCAATACAAAAAGCACAGACTTCTACCCAGAAAATCTCTATTAAAAGCAGAAACTTGCTTATGTCCAGCAGCTGACTTAAAACTGCAGGGCTGAGACAGCTACGAGTTATTTTTAGCATGTCGGGGGAGGAAGGTATGAGACCACAGTCAGGGATTAAGAGCTAGGCACGATGCCTGCGTTAGGTAAAAATACAGATCGCCCTGTCTAAACAGCCAAAGTCATCAACTCTAGGTAAAGAAAAGGTTTAAAAAAATCTTTCCTAGTACAGGTAAGGTACCATACACCAGAGTTGGGAGATCTCTATGGCTGGGCTAAGCGGACGAGAGCAGAGCAGCACTTCATGAACCAGGTTCCCTTATCACCACGCTGTTGGGACACAGCAGCCATCTCTTCACCCTTCCCCTTGTGGCAGAATTGCTTTTCACAGAGGCTTCAGAGCTCACCTCCAGCAAATTCAGACGTTTACATGGACCACCTGCGTGTAAGACATCTGTTGGTCATGTCGTCGTCACCGTGTTGTGTTCCTCCCCCTATTTCCCGCATCATTCATGTGCTGGTACATACTCCATTGCTTCCCCACCCAGCCCAGAGGAGCGGATCCCTCCAGCCTGTCTCCTGCAGAGGGAGTGGTTGCCCTGGGATTAGCCTGTGCTTCCCAGCATCTCCATCTCTCCTACAGAGGAAGAGAGCAGAAAAGCCTCATGCAACACTTGCTAAACGAAAAAAAAAAATTAAAAAACCAAAAATGGCAGCAGGTCTTTTCTTTCCTTTGCTCTGTTACCGATCAAATCTGGTGTAACAGGGGTGGGAGCACCAGTTCCTCACATGTCAGGATCACTGGTCTTCACTCCTACATGGTGTTTCTAGCCAGTTTTTCTAGAAGGGAGGACATCTAGGAGATTTCAGGAGCGAGTTTTCAAAAGTAACTAGGGATATCAGGATCCTTGTACTTTGCCTAGCTTACTTAAAATGGTTTTGGTCTGAAAGTATTGTACTCCCATCCTTGGACTGTAAAGACTATTATTTAAGGTATCTCACACACCGAGTACCAAAAAGTGCAGAGGCATTCAGACTCTTTTCCTTTTCCAAAAGTCAGGCTAACAATTTTAATAATGAAGATCAACTTCCCTGTGTTACCCATACAGACATGTGCCAGTTATTCTTTCCCTCTGCCCCATATAAAAGAAAGAAAATTGTCAGAGCTAAAAGGAAAAGTGTGAAAACACAGAAGAAATCCATTGCTAGATGTGTCACTTGAATGTCTCACTCGCTAAACCTTCTGAGGGTTGCCCACTGACATTTGCTGATTGTATTTGGTCACAGATGCTGAGGGACTCCCTGTACTTTGATTTCTTTGTAAGGCAGCTCTCTGCTTTGCTGATGGTCCTGTTACATGTAGTTCATGCCAGACTTGCCCTTTGAAGAATTAGAAAGCACAAAGCCTCTCCTAGGAAGTACATGATACGTAAAGGCCATGGCAGCAGGGTGCTGTCATGTTTTCTTTAAAAATCAATGGCAAGATGCCCGTTGACTTTGCTGGTGACAGGGTTTTGTAGCACGTACGTGAAGTCCAGGTTTGAGGTCTCAATTTCATTCCTCATGAGTGAGAAAGATAGTAAGAATTTTTAAAATCCTAAAACCAGCTTTGACACTTCAGTGCTATCTCATGTCCCTGTAAGAAAGCCTTGTATATTCATGGGGTTTTTTAGTGGTTGTCATTAAAAGCTCATTCTCCTCAATCTCATTCTTGACATAGCTTGCTGTAGCGTATCTTTTAATCTTAGCTGAAATCACTTAAGGTGGCTGTTATGCAGAACATTTCCAGGATAAGAAAGCAGGAAGCCCCAGGTTGGGGTGCTGGGGTGTGAATCCAGGAGTCAGCTCCAGGTTCAGGTATCTCTATGTAGATGCCTACAGAAGTGTCTACACTTGGTGTTAGCAGAGATCTAGCCAATACAGCCACGAGGATCAGAAGAGCAGCTCAGTGAGCAAATGTAGGGACAATTCAATTGTCTCAGTCAATCATCTCTCACATCTGCAAGGCCCATGCAGATGCCTCAGATATCCAAGAATATTTCAAATGGCATTAGATGCCTATGTTTTAACAACTTAATTGAGCTCTGACTATCTGGCATAGGATAAAATGCATAACCATCCCCTCAATAGGTCCCACTGACTGTACTGATTAGCTCTCCTTGGACTGTAGTGGGAGCATAGACACTTCACACACAGGTGGACATGTAGACATATACATTAATATGTGAATCAGGAACTGAATCCCACCTTGGTACATTGCTTGTGTACACCAAACATATCTGAAGAAGAGAGGATCCCAAATTCTGAATTGACTCTTTCAGTCCAAAGTGAACATGTCTTTGTATTGATTGCTGGTGTTTATGACAGTCACCCATTTGTTACCTAAGTGAGGAAGGTGAAAAAAATAGTGTTTACCAGCAGGTGATTAAAAAAAAATCATTTGTATTTTCCTTTTTTTGCCGCTTTTGGACCCTGTTGAGTTACACTGGGTTGTGTGCCTACTTTGTTAACACACACGTGCTATATATATGTGACATAGATACAGGTACTTATAACAAAGGTTAAGGTCACCTCAAAATTTGGGACACTGTCTTGAACACCTATTTAAATAAGTATTCACATCCATGCTTAAACATAATTTCTGTCCTCTTTGCCTGACATCAGCTGTGCTGTGACATTAGCCGGCTAGTCACTGATACTTTCCAGACACTCCCTCACAGACTATTTGAACAGGATTTCATTTGCTTTTCACATTATCTCGTCTGGCTTCAAAACTGTTTAAGGTGAGGAATGTGGAAACAATGTTCTGGGCTTTGAACATGATCTCTGGTGAAAGGCGGGGGAATGAGAAAAAAACCCAAACCAAATCAAAACAAGCAGGCAGCACAGCATAAGCAATGTGACAAGACTTTTCAATACACTGAATAGCTATTTCCATCTCTGTTCAAAAACGACTGCTTCCATGAGCAGCAGAAGCATCCCGCAGCTGGCTGCCTACAGATTTGTGGCCTCTGTCCCCAAAACCTCTTCACCACCACAACTTCAGGTCCCCGTGCCCCCCGTGGTATCTCTGTGAAGAGCCCAGGATGGCTGAGAGGCACTCAGCTGACGCATGTCAGCCAAGACGTGTAATAGCCCAGGCTGGATCCAGCTCTATTTATCAAAAGCTTTCAATGTGGGCACTGATTTGGGCCTTTTCCATCCACTCAGCATTTTCACAGAACCCCCAGGAATGTAGTTATTTTGAGATTTCCACATCTCTGCCAGGTTAAGCAGATGTTAGCCAACAAAAGCCGGACAGACAGAGACAGTGCAATCACCGAAGCGTTTTGCTCGTAAGAAAGCAGAAAAAAACAGGTTTCAAAGGTATTTCCCGGGTCAATAGGGAACACCTCCTACTTCACTCATCCTGGAGGATGTGTGAATTGAAAGTAGCGCACTGCTTCTGGTGAAAATACTTAGTTTGTACAAAATCTGAAACAAAAATGATGTTTGGTGGTGCACTGGTGTCACAGAGGAAGAGTAAGAGCCATATTAAAATGAATGCTCAGAACATAAATGCTGAGTTTGATGGTTTTTGTCTGCTAGACATCGCACAGAAAAGGTAAACTATACTTCGTGCAGGAGTTTCTGGATTTTTCCATGGGGAAGGGCAAGGAGCATAGACCTGCCCTACCTGTCCATGGATTCAAAAAGAAAAAGAGTTACAAAATCAGAAAGCAAACAGTAAAAGACAGAGAAGGGGAACTAGAGAGAAACCATTGCTTTCCTGTTGAAGGCAGGCAGGCAAAATTCAAAGTGGAGTCAGAGTCTGTTAGGAGAAGAAGTTAGTATTAACAACCAATATTTTTCGACTTCTTTTCTGTTTATTAGCGAAGAAAAAGAGAAAAGGCAGTTTCCCTGAGCACACCAGGAGTCAGACAGCAATAAGCAACAGCCTGGCTCATCAGAAAGCAATTCCCGATCATGGGAAAGTTTGTTTTCTCACCAGTTGCTCCTTTATAAGGGAGAATGGTGCCATGACCTCTAAAAAATTGCAAGCCCCAGCAACCGCCATGAATATTCAGCGGCTCTGTGGTCATAGCGCTGGTGTTGGATGAAGAAAACTCAGGGGTTGGTAGCACACCGTGGGTTCCCTCATACTGACCTCTGAGCCTATTAACACTTCTGGGATCTGCCTCTGCATTTTTGCCCATTGATGTAGACCTAAAATGTTCCTGTTTGAAGTTTCACTGAAAGCCCTTTGGAAAATTGCTTTAAATAATTAGTACTTTTCTATTTAATTTTTTTTTTTTTTTGCACCGTTTCAGATTTTTTTAAAATGTGGTGTTTCTCTACTCGACAGCTCCAGCCCTCTTCCTTCACCCAGAGGAACTCTTTCTAGGCTTTTCCAGGGACTACATTCCTGGGCTTGGGTCTAGCTTTATGCTGTCTCTCCTGTTTTCAGACGCATGCACACCTTTGCTCAATAACGCCAAACAGGACCTTTGCGTGTCACACACCTTAACACCTAGACAGAAGCGGTGGCGGCGGGGAGAGGCTGACCAAGTGGGGTGGAAATGGGACAAAGCAGGAGGGTGAGGTAGATGCTATTCACCATGTGAGTTAGAGATCTCTACGTAAACGCCATGAGCAGACCAATTTTTTACATAGAATTGCACACCTTTTCAGGGAGAGCAGCAATTTTTACCAATTTAAGAGCTTTTTTGGTTTGTTTTTTAGCTTTTCCTTTTTTTCCTTGGGGGAGGAAAAGAGGGGAACTCTTGTCACAGTTTTTTAATACCTTAAATGAAAGTTTCACCAGCTCTTTATCTGCATT
This sequence comes from Fratercula arctica, assembly GCA_947846985.1. NCBI lineage: Eukaryota > Metazoa > Chordata > Aves > Charadriiformes > Alcidae > Fratercula > Fratercula arctica. The sequence continues at coordinate 65,325,857 of CANTUZ010000001.1, forward strand.
ACTTATACGAACATGTCATTCAGTGATTTGCTTGTGTCAGGTTTGAGGTAAAGCTAAAACAAGACTTTTCCAAAACAAAATAAGCAACAACGAACTTTTGCAGTTACAAACACGTTTTCCCTTCTCTTTCAGACAATACATTCTCCATTGCATCTATCCTGTGACGTATTTTCACACCTAAAAAAAAAAAAAAAATCATTTGTTGGGATGATCATTATTTTGTTATTTGTGAGATTTAAATAAATAAAACCTTTAAACAGAGAAGAAAACCAAATGAATCACCAAACCCTGGAATTACACTGCACAGCAACCCACAAAACCATTTCAAGGAAGCGATCAGCCAAGATGTGGTGAGCTTTACTGCTAATGAGGTAACGGCTTTGAGGGCAGAGAGTTTAATTTCAAGAGTAAGCAGTCAACTGTTTGGGAACATATCAGCCATGAGAGGATATGCTTCCTTCAAGTTATTGTAGTAACTCATCTTTATATGAAGAAAAGAGTTAGCTGATTTATTCAGGTTAGCTGAATCACACGGCTGTGTGCTTGCAGAGCTTTTCTTTTTCACAGTTAACCAAGGTTTTCATGGGGATGTTGGAAGTGCTGATTGTATCCAGGAACGTCTGGGTTTGCACAGCAAAGAGGCATCTGGGCTGTACTGCAGGCAGATAAACACTGGGAAAACGCAGTTGTGTTTAGTGAATAGATTAGTCGAGTAAAGACAGATGGCAATGAATGGACAAACAGCATTTTTTTCTTTTTTTTGGTAATGAAGAAATTACAGATTTCTCCATTTCGGTCCCTCTGAGAGGCTTCCTCCTACACCCGTGAAGACACCACGATTCTTCTTTTCTAAGTCTCCGTTGAGCACAACGTGCATCAATCTGTGCACGACAGCTGCACCCCACCGGTGTCTTATTGCTGCAGTGTCTTCAGCAACAGACTTTCCAAACAGCTGGCAGAAGATTTCCGCCAGCAGAGAGGCCAGGCTGGAGATTTAGGCTGGAGACTCTTTGCAGTATTCTTTCATTACTCGCTAAATATTTTGCTGAAGTCAGGCATTTCCCCTCCAGAAAGACTGTCAAGTGGGTTTAACCTCTACTACTCTATGGAGAATAGCATTGAGCCTTTTTAGGCAATGAGTATTTTGAGACAGGCACTTTAAGACATCGGCGAGCTACTCCCATTAACAGGGGGAGTCCATACCTAAGCGTGATTGTCATCTTTTCCTATGTACAGCTGCAGGATGAAAGAAAGCCTGGTAACATCTGGGGGTATTATTCCATACATTATCTGCACAGCGGTTACACATTGTAAAGAAGCCAGCTGTTCTTTCCACAGGCGCAACCCCTCCGCAAGACTTTGTGAGATGCCATGTGGTAAATTTGGGCAGCACAGATGTTTACTTTGCCTCAAAGTTAACCAGACAAATAAACAGAAGCATCCCATTGCCCCATAGAGTTGTTTTCATTATGGCTGTCTTCTCTACCTTGAGGGAGATTCCCAGTACCACGTGCTAGGCAGTGCTAAGAAAAAGACCGGCAAGGGAGAGCCTTTATGACACAATGGCTTTAAATAGCCAAGAATTGCCATCACTTCATTAAAAAAAAAAAAAAAAAAAAAAAAAAAAAAAAAGAAGTAGTAAAAATACCTAGCTCAGTCAACAGAAAAGCAATATTTAAAGGAAAGCAACAATTCTGCAACAGTACCTCAAGGAAGATCCAAAGAACGGAGAGGACTCCCTGGGCCACAGTGAAAATCACTGCGCCTTTGTGATGCCCAATGTGCAAAAATTGTCTCCGCTGGAGTACCATGGTCCACTGAGATGGTCATAGCAATACAAATATACATTTGAATAGGGACTAACATCCTGATGATTTTAGACATAATGAAAAACAGTACTACCTTAGGGAGTCTACAAGAGAAACAGAAAGACTCTGGCTCAGTGTTACCACTGAGACTGATTCACAGGGTGCAAAGCTGAATGGTTTCAACAGAAACAACTAATGCACTTGTTAAATACTGCAAGCGCTGCAACTTGACCCTGGCTAATTTCTAAAACATCTTATACATTGGCAAATATTATCATATTCTAGATTCATTATACTACAAACAGAGCCAATACAATCTTGCATATTATTCCACTGTTCCGATTTACGATTTTAAATCTGTGTCTTGAGTTACAGTACAGCACATGAGGCCATCACAACCCAGTTGTGGGATTCTCCTGCCTTTCTACAGTGAGATGGTCCAGCCCTCACCTACAAACCTGGGTCTCTAGATGCTAAAATAATTTCTTGAACATGTCTCAGGGGACCCTACCCCCACTGCCTGGTACCAGAAAGTAATTTTCAACGTGCCATAATCTTGCCACATCATTTCGAATGTGTTTGGCCTTTTTTTTGCAGACTGTGCACTCCTCAGAAATACAGTATTTAAACCACACAACGCATAGTTAATTCATATCACCTTGAAAATATGTATATGAGTTAATGACTAAAACCCATACTGAGCTGTAAAAATTTTACTGAAAATATCTAAGAAGAGGATGGAGAGGGAAGAGTGGGTCAACTGCTTCAAAAGAGATGCAAGGGATCTCAGTGAACATCATGTGCATCGTCAAATCACAGGGAAGGTGAAAAATTAAACGTAGGGATTCATATTTAAAATAACCTGCAGAGGCAGATTAGAAGAATTAAAATAATAATAATAATAGCATTTGTGTACATTCTTAATGAATCAAGGGCCTCTCTCTACCAAATTCGTTTGCAAAATTAGACACACAACTCATGGATGACTTAACATGCTACTTAAAAGATAGCATAAAATACAGCAGCAGTTACTGCATTAAGACACAGTAAACTACTTAACATGTAATTTGGGACACAGCAAATGAAAAGGTATTCCTTGAAGGAAATTTTGCAGAATAAGTTGCCATGGTAACTAATAAAAATCACTGTCTATTGTTAAATTTAGTACTTTTACCAACTTACTAAAAATAAAAGGGAAAACCATTTTAAGTAGCCAACGTAATCTGTGATTAACAGCTGGAAAATTAAAATGCATAGGAAAATCGCTAATTGTTCTTTCAATTCATAGGTCACTTCATGTTTGGAAATAAGTAACAAGAGCAATAGTTAAAAAAAAGATAAGCTACTGCAGAGAGAATTTTTCACTTTTCCAGGCTTTTTTGTAACTTTCGAAGAAATGGACTGATTTAGATTGATTTCCTGTTTCACCTCAAGCTGCTAAAGTTCAGAGCTCTTGGAAAATCACCAAATATGTCCTTCCAAAGTCCCTCTGTGTTGAAACTAATGAAAGATCAGATCCTTTCTGACAAATACACATCCATCAGCTTCTACAATAGAGCCTCTTGTTGCATACGAAGAAAATAAAATTAGGCTCATTTTTAGAAACAGACACTGGCATTTTATGTGGGACAATAGGGAACAGAAAAACTTTTTCTTGTTTTTAATATGGAGCTCCCAACTTCTCTATATTTGTAATATGCATGAAACAGTTCTACAAGGGTGAATTTTTTTAGGAAATAGCATTTCCTGAAATTGTTTCCGTGACATCATACTTGAAGAATGAATCTCATAAACTGACAAAAACACCTCTTCACTATTTTCACTGCTCAATTTGAAAACCAAGTGATAAAATCAAAGAACAAGCATTTTATTTTTAATATATGTTTATTGTCAATTATCCCTAATATAGCAAATAAATAAATTTGAATTATTGGGTTAATACCCTAATGTTGATAAACAGTCACTGCCCTTCACTTTCAAAGATGTCAGGAAGCAAGCTGAGGGTTTGGCTCAGGCATTTCTCTAACACAGCATGAAAAAAAAGATGAAAATATACTTATGCATATATCCAGACTCATATCCATAGTCACTCGGATGTAATTTGCCATCTGACTACATTTTGGAAAGAAAATGTTAAGCCTGATGTACACAGAGATGGAAGTGACCATTAGAAGGCAGGGAGAGGAAATATAGGCTTCATAAACTATCATGAATTAGTAAAACTCTACTGACTATCACATGTGAAAAATTAATGTATATTGGCTTTCTGTGCTATGAACTGAAAGACTGGAAGAACTTTATTAAGAGGATTTCCTCTTATTTCCTTTCTCAGGATTTCCTTTTCAGGCTATTTTGGAGCAAAATCTTTAATGACCTGGAAAACAGAATATACATCTGAGCATGATACATATTTTGGAGGGGTATTCTTGAGACCTCAGGTAATGATGGGTAATAATGACTGACTATTCTTAGAAAACTCAGCTCAGCATGGGACGCAACTGTGTTACAAAGAGGCCAGTAAATTGCAGGAAGGAAGGGGAACTGTGAGAAAACTGAATATATGATGTAGGTCTCAACTAGATCGGAATATGGTAATCATAGAATCATAGAATGGGTTGGGTTGGAAGGGACCTTAAAGATCACCTAGTTCCAAGCCCCCTGCCATGAGCAGGGACACCTCCCACTAGATCAGGTTGCTCAAAGCCCCATCCAGCCTGGCCCTGAACACTTCCAGGGATGGGGCATCCACAACTTTCCTGGGCAACCTGTTCCAGTGCCTAAATAAGCACCCACCTGTACTTGAATGGAGTCAAAAGAACCTAATGCATAGGCATCTAACATCCAAATTCAGACAGAAGCTGAATTTTTCTAACATGCCATAGAAACAGATCAGGAAGGATCAAGAGCATCGCCACTGTCCTTAATCCTGCCAGCAATGAGGACTTTGCCTTATAAAGCTCCTTTTTTCTCCTAGTGTCCCCCACACATTGGCAAAACTCCAGTCATCCTGCCTGGAAGGGCTCTGTCCTGGTCCCAAGAGTGGCAATCCAGTCAACCCTGTGAGTGATCTGAGTACATAGACCTGGAACCTGCAAAATGTACAAATACCATTAGAAGAGAGCAACACATCCTACTCCTGCCAGTAGTTGTAGTCAAACTACCGTGCTTCAGAAATCATCAAGAGAGGGGAAAAAAGGGATTTGGGCCATAAGATTATTTTTTGACATGCCCAGGAACTGCTCTGTTTTCCGCTATACACACTCCTCCTTATGTCTCTGAAAGTCCTTCTTGTCTCTACTGCCATGTTTGGAAGACTAGCTCAGACCTCATTCTCCAAATGGTCAGAAATCTTCTAATTTCCAGTCTAAATTTATGACCAGTGTACAACACTGATCTCATGCCAGTGCTTCCTCTTAACTTGAAAAGATTTTGTCTTTTTTGCCACCTTCACTCTCCTGAATGCACTTATACATGAACCATCGTATTTTCATTCAGCCCCTTGCTAGGTCAAACAAACCTAGAGGCAATGGGACAAAGTCAAGCACACAGCATTTTGAATGATTAAAAAAAATTAACGTGAGAGTTGGAGAGGCTCACATGGCATCTATATGCATTGTAACAACCATGTAAGATCTATAACAAGTTGCATTTTTAATATATTTTAGAAGACTCAGTCTGCTCCTCTTCCACTTATTAGGATTCTAAGCGTATGCAAAGCAAACACAATTGATGATTATCTGAATTCAATCTAAAAGCAAAACAAAACTTAATCTTAACAAATTAGACTGTTAGCAAATAAAATAGAAACTGGTATGTTCACCTCATTGAATATTATACTGAGCTATGAAAGCAGTTCATTAACTCCAACACAGTTTCTCAGCATAAAAATGCAATTAAGTAGAGTGTCATTTTAAAGAAAAATCTTTAAACTCATTCACTAAATATATTTAAATGTCATTTATGGAAAAGAACATGACCTTTTATTAATGCATGGTCTTAATGCATTTAACCTGAGCAGATGAGATTCATGCTGGCGGACAAGATTTTTGAGGGTAAAGAAGAGGTGAAAAGAAAGTAATTACATTGTGTCAAAAAATGTGTAGCAGTTTGTGTTAATGGGTGCAGCCTTGTAAAATTATTTCAATATGAAATATTTCCACAAGTGGCCACTACACTCTGTGAGCCTCTTCAGGCTTAGATTTCTGATCCATGGTTTCTGAGTTTAGTGTCAGACCAGGGCACGCAGGGACAACAGAGAACTCAAAGTCTGGGTGCACTTTGCAAGAAAATGTCCAAGTATCCTGGCCCGTTCTTAACCAAACTAGAAAGACTGAATCCATTGTAGTTCTCAAACATAACAACAGCTGAAGCCAACTCAGAGCAGAACAAAGATTACAGCTTTTTTAGGACTCTCTCCTTTTTTCTTCTCCGCTTCCACCATTTTAATTAAAAATTAATTAAAAGGCATATCTAACTCTTTAATCATTGTATGGGTCTGCAAAGCCGGAGGCATTGCCTCAAATGCCACAATGGAAGCAAGGTCAAACTTACAAAGAGCCTGGATAGAGAAAATCCACCATCTAGGCAAGAAAGTGTCAATTACAGATAGTCTAAAACCAACAGTGTTTTCATTAAACATAGGAAAACTGCTCAGTATTTTTCAGATTAAAATCTCCAAAATTCAGCTCTTTCATTGCTCTACTGCCAGTGGATCAGCTACTGTTGTCACGGAAGTCAGTCCCAACTAAATTCTTCAGAGAAAGGCCTGTAAAATGGTGTCTTTGATTGAAATACAAAAGGAGGGGTTTATCGCAGCCTATAAAATAAAAAAAAATATAACCTATTATACCCTCTGTTGATGTAAATAATTTTGCATCCAGTTGTCCCCCATGTTATGCAAGCCATATTTCCATCACATAGTCCTCCAGTACAGTGAGGTTTTCACGAAACTGATTATAACCTCTTAGAAAGGGGAATCAAATGCACCTGTCAGAAAATGGAAATAAAAAAAAAAAAATTGGTTTGTGTTCCGTCATTATCCTTTAAGTTCTCTTTTTTTTTCTTTAACGATCAAAGGCATAGCTCAGGGTATGACAAGGGAAATATAGTTTTTAATGACTGCAACCAGTGAAGTCGAAAGCTGCCTTTCTCTGCTCCAGGTCCAGCCCTTTCCTGCTGTGATCTGCCTTCGTTCAAATTCCTGCCGTCAGCATCTGCCATCACACTCACCACAGTCTCACCTAAACCAACACACTCATCACAGTACCACCTAAAACCAGGAGGCAACCCTTCCTACAGTTCCCCGTATTTCTGCTTTTCTTGGGGATGGGATTCAAGGGATGAATAGCTCCCCTGCTAAACAGCTCATGGTTGTACTTCCTTTACTCCAAGTTTATACTGTTCCTCCAGTACCTGATTTAGACAGACAAAGGGCCAAAACGTACTGCTCCCTGGGAGTCTCTGACAGCAGAGGTGGCTTCTGCTTAGAATAAGCAGCTTCCGTTGCATGGTGGCAGATGGATACACAGCTGATGGAAATCAGGAACCTCCAAAACCACTTCGCATTTAAAGCAGGTGATTTATGAAACCTACAACTTGACTTAATTACAAGGTCAACAGGGAAGAGTCCCCCTCAGCATACTGAGTGCAGAAAAGGAACCCGCGCCCCGGCTGAATCTGTAAAGTGCTGCTGAAGCAGGGCTGAAGGAAAGAATTAATAACTTAAGTACCAAGTCACGCGTGGGCTAGCTGCCAAAGAGACATCACTCCTCCTGCCAGCAACACGACTGTCAGCAGATAATCGCTGAGCCAACCTGACAGTGCAGTAGGAAAGTGAGGAGACTGCCACATTTCGCTTTCCAGCGTGCCTGCAAGAAACCCAAGGCTTGCTGCTTGGCAAGTGAAACGCTACAGTTAATTACTGACATTACAGGGAGAGGCTGATCGAGGCTGAACATCAGGTTGCCTCCTGTTTCAGTTGTCAGGAATGCAAAAATCTGACTTCAGTGCTGGAACGTGAGCATGGAGAAGATAAAAGCAGTAGCCACGGTATGGGAGTGTGTCCAACCCTCTTGGACAGAATCACCAGTGAAGAAAATGCATCTGTTCTGCTCAGAAAAGCAACTAGGTAAACCTGTCAAATTCTGCCCAATGTAACCCACAGGGCAAATCCTGTACTGGCGGACAGAAGAGAGTCCATACTCTAATGCCAGAGGAAGTGGGACACCACAACTTACCTGGCATTTGTCTTTTATCTGCCTGGTCTTGTACTAAAAAGCTGGTCGATGAAAGCCATTTCTACCCATTATAGCTTCTAAGTGTTGAATCAGGTCTCAGAGGTTCAGGGGAAAAGAGAAAAGAAACAAAACACTACTCTTTCTAATCTGACCCAACACAGTAGAGTGGGACTTGTCAGGCAAGAGATTTGAGTCCCAAAACCTTCTACCACTGCTGGAGACAATACATTCCAGTGCAATCTCCCCACTCCCACAGTGAGTGTCCTCTGCTCAGAGAAACAGCGTGCCAAGGAGGAAAAAATTTAGATCTCGGCCCAACTTAGATCTAAGATTAAACAGAAACATTTACCAAACTTTTCAACATTCTCCTCACAGGTTGGTTAGTTGAATACTGAAGCTTACTAACAGCTGATGGGTGCTACAAATACATCTGGAAAATTTCAAATTTAAGTCCTCACATGGACAATAATAGTACAGCTACACAGATCTATGTTACAAACATCTAACTAAAAACTTAAAAAACTTAAAAAATACTGCCCACAAACTCCTTTTAAAAGTAGTGGGGGATTGTAAACCCATCACTTAAGAGTCCAGGACCAGATTCAATTTATAATTTAAGAATAAATTAAGCCTTGGAATTTCTTTTGGTGAAGCAATCATCTATCAAGGGCTCTTCACACTCTATTAGCTGGAGAAATGCCAACTGAAGTTAATTTTTTTATTGAACTATCTGGTTTGCTGTCATTGTTTTCTTGCTTTAATGAGAAGAAAAAAAAAGGCCACCTGGACAACAGGACGACTATGAGACAGCAACGTGCCCTTGTGGCCAAGAAGGCCAATGGCATCCTGGAGTGCATCAAGAAGAGTGTGGCCAGCAGGTCGAAGGAGGTCATCATCCCCCTCTACTCTGCATTGGTGAGGCTGTACCTGGAGTACTGTGTCCAGTTCTGGGCTCCCCAGTTCAAAGAGGACAGGGAACTGCTGGAGAGAGTCTAGTGGAGGGCTACAGAAATGATTAGGGGACTGGAACACCTCTCTTATGATGAAAGGCTGAGGGATTTGGGTCTTTTTAGTCTTGAAAAAAGATGACCGAGGGGGAATCTTATCAATGCCTATAATTACTTAAAGGGTGGATGTCAGGAGGATGGGGCCAGGCTCTTTTCAGTGGTGCCCAGTGGCAGGACAAGAGGTAATGGGCACAAACTTGAACATAGGAAGTTCTGTCTAAACATGAGGAGGAACTTCTTTCCTTCGAGGGTGGCAGAGCACTGGAATAGGCTGCCCAGAGAGGTGGTGGAGTCTCTGTCTCTGGAGACATTCAAAACCCGCCTGGATGTGTTCCTGTGCGACCTGCTCTGGGTGACCCTGCTGTGGCAGGGGGGTTGGACTAGATGATCTCCAGAGGTGCCTTCCAACCCCTACCACTCTGTGATTCTGTTCATAAAAATTACCATTTAATTAGACAGCTTGAAATCAGAGGCTTCAAGAACATCACAAAGGAGCTTTCTAGTCTGGCAAAGTAGGTGAGCACTCAACATCTTCACAGAATCACAGCATATTGTTTTCATCCCTCTTGGTTCTCCAGCTACTCTCTCAAGGTGCCAAAAAACCATAAAACAACTGGTTATTCCTGTACGCCTGTACAAGACCTCTACAGCACCTATACAAAAACTTAAAGAAGAGTTAAGAATTTCAAGGTGGTTGTAATTTCATCCGCACCATGCATACGTCCCCTGCCGAGGCAAACCACTGTGGTACTGCTCACGTCAATAGAGCTGATTTTTCCAACACTGTCCAGCAACGCAGCCTTTCATGTTTAGCTCAGTCAAGGTTCTCACTTCACAGCCTCACTAATGGGCTTTGCTGACCTGAGTCATGCTCCTGTTCTAACCGGCCAGCAATGCAACAAATCTCCAGTGTTGCAGGCTCTCCTTTCACGCAAGCCACTGGAGTTTACTGAGCAGTGGAACATACCCGTGGGTTGCGTGTGGAAAGCTTTTTCCCAGGCTGGAGAACGGCAGTGCTGTTGCAAAGAGCCGGTTCCGTCCTGGGAGGCAAGAGGCGGGCGGAGGACTCCCAGGCTCACTTTCGCCGAGTGCTCCGCTTAAAACCAATCAGGCTCTGTGGGAATCCGAGTTGCAGTCGATCTACGTGCATGAGAACAGCATTATAAATGCATCTGTTTTGCTACCTCAGCATGAAGCCTGATCAGAAGATAAATATATTTGCTGAACAGTACAACCATTGTTGTTACCATGGAAAAAAAACAGTGAGGCAGGACTGATGAGAGGAAAAAAAAAAAAAAAATACCACTTTGACTATGAAAATCAGTGACTGTAAATATCTGCTGCTTGGGGGACTGACCCAGGAACATTTTTGCAATTGATACTTTTATGGACATACTGCCAAGGTCATAGCCTTGAGACACTGAAGGGAAGAATCCAAATGCTCTCTAGGGCTAGGTGAAGGGATGCTTTGGTTTTACAAGCTTAATGAAGGTAGCACCTTTAGTTAGTATTTTATACACAATTCAGTCTTATGAACAATTCATGACCTGGCAAAGAGATTAGGAATAAAGGATGCCGTAAACAGCGTTTCTGAATCAGCATGTTCCTTGGCTTCGAGTCCAAAATGTTACATGTCTAAAAATGTATAGGATTTAAGAGAACTTAAGTGCATATGATACCAAGAACACGCTATGTGATAACACTGTATATCTTCAAAGTGCTATAGGGATTAATCAAAGAGAGCATTAGCATAATAAGGGTAAATGGATTGTGTAGCCTGTATATCCCCTCTTGTTTAGCGTCTACTCATCTTTCCAGGATCAAACTGGTGTTTATCATCTGCTCACTTTTGGATTTTCATTTAGCACTACATCACAAGACGAAGCAGATGAAATGAAAAAGATCAGGTGATGGTGAAACCAAGGTGGCTGGCGTAACACAGAATGTTCTGGACAACCTAAATACCTTTGTACGTTGACAGGGATGACATTCAGTCCAGAATTTCCTTTCTTTTATTGTTGAGTTGACACATTAGAGAGGAAAAGGGAACACATCCTGAGGTTTGCAGGTGTTAGACATGCTATGAACTATCACGGGCAACAGAAAACACCAGCGAATACTGAGTCCACCAGTCAAAAGCCAAAACCATCAAATTACCCCAAGAGCAAAGGGCAAATAAGTGACTCGCCCCTTTTTTTACTTGCTGAGATCCAAAAGTACTTGCAAGCATTCATAAATTGTTGATAAAAATGCATGCTCATTTGCAACATGAATTTCGCATGCAATATGCTGACCAGCACAGCTCATGACTGTCATTCTGCAGCGCACTGCGCTAGGTGGCCATGGCTTATCAACACGCATTGGCTGTGCCAAGCAGAAGGCTGCTCGTTTACTGACTTGCTCCATTGCAATCAACAGGGCTTCTCCTAATCTGTTTCTGGATTCTCCCCCGATTTGCACAGACAGGAGTACACTGGCATTAACCATGAGGTGCAGCACATACATATCTCATAAATGCAATAGGAATGAGTTGTACTTCAACTGAAGTATCACATGGAAGTAAAACTACCGTTTCTCTGTAGGAGTCTTGTTTACATGGGCATCAAAAGACAGTAATTATTATCATTACAGAGCTAGACTTTGATGGAAGTTGGACCCCTCCTATCAATACCTGCCAAACACAGCAGGAGCTAATTGTGTTTTTGCAGCTGACACTTCACGCTGACAAATAAAAATGGAACGTGATCTTGTCCCCTTGTCAACCAAGACATGTCAGCATGGGGATCTCTTACAGGTGCTTCCCTAAGACAGGAAAATTAGCAGAACCACACAGAAATTTGGGCATGGTCATTCCCACAAAGGCAACTCAATGCCTTATTAATTATGGCAGAAGACTTATGCAGCAAAATTCCCTTGTGGACATAAGCTCTTATTTAAATCTGTGCATTACACAAAGAAATTCTTACAGACCTTCAAATTTTTTAATGCCCTTGAAGATTATTTCCCCTCTGTTCTAGATATTCTCCTGGGAGAGTTTTGTGTTGCAACTCCCTGCCAGAAGGCAGTACCCTCCCATGGATGTAATCTTGCATTTTCTGACTGATGTGAGCAATAAGGCTTTATGTACAGGGGAGAACAGCGGACATTATCTACCTCGACTTCAGCAAGGCTTTTGACACTGTCTCCCATAACATCCTCATAGGGAAGCTTAGGAAGTATGGGTTAGATGAGTGGACAGTGAGGTGGATTGAGAACTGGCTGAATAGCAGAGCTCAGAGGGTTGTGATCAGTGGCCCAGAGTCTATTGGAGGTCTCTAACTAGTGGTATTCCCCAGGGGTCAGTACTGGGTCCAGTCCTGTTCAATATATTCATCAATGACCTGGATGAGGGGACAGAGTGTACCCTCAGCAAGTTTGCTGATGATACAAAAACAGGAGGAGTGGCTGACACACCAGAAGGCCGTGCCACCATTCAGTGAGACCTGGACGGGCTGGAGAGCTGGGCGGAGAGGAACCTAATGAAATTCAACAAGGGCAAGCGTAGGGTCCTGCACCGAGGGAGGAATAACCCCATGCACCAGTACAGGCTAGGCGTTGACATGCTGGAAAGTAACTCTGCAGAGAGAGACCTGGGAGACCTGGTGGACGACAGGTTGACCACGAGGCAGCAATGTGCCCTTGTGGCCAAGAAGGCCAATGGCATCCTGGCGTGCATTAAAAAGGGCATGGCCAGCAGGTCGAGGGAGGCCATCCTCCCCCTCTCCTCTGCCCTGGTGAGGCCACATCTGGAGTTCTGTGTCCAGTTCTGGGCCCCCCAATTCAAGAAAGACAAGGAACTGCTGGAGAGAGTCCAGTAGAGGGCTACAAAGATGATCAAGGGACCGGAGCCTCTCCTTTGTGAGGAAAGGCTGAGAGACCTGGGTCTGTTTAGCCTGGAGAAGAGAAGACTGAGATGGGATCTTATCAATACTTATAAAGATCTAAAGGGTGGGCATCAAGAGGATGGGACCAAACTGGAACACAGGAAATTCCATCTCAACATGAGGAAAAGCTTCTTTATTTTGAGGGTGGCAGAGCACTGGAACAGGCTGCCCAGAGAGGTGGTGGAGTCTCCTTCTCTGGAGACATTCAAAGCCCACCTGGATACGTTCCTGTGCAACCTGCTCTAGGTGACCCTGCTCTGGCAGGGGGGTTGATCTCTGAAGGTCCTTTCCAACCCCTACTATTCTGTGATAAGAAATAAAACTAAAAAAAAAAAAAAAAATGGGGACTGTATCAAAATCACATGTACAATCTAAGAGAGAAGAAGAAAAAAGTCAATCAAGTGCTAAGATCCTAAATCAAGATAAATGATTAAAAATGAAAATCATAATAAACTAGAAATCTCATCAAAATAAAATAGCTAAAAATAAAATTAACATTTTTAAGAGTGCTAATTAAGCACTGGAACAATTTATGGTGACGTGGTACACTTTCCATCATTTGCATACTGCAGATCTACGCAGGACTTCTTTCCAACAAAGAACACTGCTGTTTACATAGAAGTTGCGTGTTCAATACAGGAATTACTTGGCAAGAGGTTCTAATCCTTGTAGGGATATAGGCAGATGAAATGATTGCAGTAGCCTGATCTGACCCTGAAATCCGTGAATTTCCATCCCAGAAAGGCCACATGCAATTGATGCACCAGTAAGTCGCACATCTGGTTGACTGCCTGGGGGTAAAAGAAAATTCCAGGTCAGGGAATCAGAAACATTTGCTCTGGCGTAGTTGCTTGCAAAGATGGCTTGCATTTAAGATGGCAGGCTGTGCTGACCCTGCTCTCACTGGATTGTGGTTATGAATTGTTCATTTAATGGCCCTAGCTCTTTATTTCTTTCTTCTATTACAATTAATAAAGAGAATCTGTGCGTACACACACCCTTGTACGTACCTTTTTTTTTTTTTTTTAAGTGCTTTGGTCCTTTTTACAATGTTGACTGTTAAGGCAAACCCATAGAAGCCCGTAAATTCCCATTGCACAACACATCTCTCTTGAGCGTTTGTTGCCTACAGCAGCTACTTAATTGGCAAGCTTGTTTCCAGTAGGTCGAACTAATTAAAAAAATTCTTCAGCTTTAATAAACTGATACCCTACCGCTCACCCTAGCATATTCCTTTTGAGAGCAAGTGCTCTACATCATCCTCCTATGTTGTTTTATGTCGCTGCCCCTAGCTCCCAAGAAGCATGGAGCTAAAACGAAAACGCTGAAGAGCTTCCAGCATGAAGCTGCTCTTTCATGTAATTACACCTGCTGCTAATAGCCTTCCATTACAGCCACAGCACAGGTTTTGCTAATCCATTACAAGTGATTGGTTGGAATTTAAAACACCACGGCAAGTGTGCCGGGTTTCATGTTGAGCTCAAACTGTCAGATTTCAAACACTTTCACCCTCCGTAAGAGACAGGGTGGGCCACGTTACAACAGCTATTACCTAAGGGAAGTGTTGAACTTATCACTTGGACCGTTCTCGGGCTTCACCTGGGAGGTGCTTTCCTGAAATTAATGAGACTGGTTCTGCCCGTTTCTGGTATCGGCATGAGTTCCAAATTCAGACACCGGGCTCTAACATAGGGCTGGCTCCATAAATCTCGCCACTAACCAGCACAGCCTGCGGGGCTGCAGCTTGCCTGAAGAGATGAACGCACAGGGAATCGAGCTTGAAATTTCTGACAGATCTTCCGTTAAAAAAATTTCTGAAAGAAATCTCAACAAAACTAAGAGCACGTGCAATACAATGAATTGCGCTCCGAGATGCTCGATTTGTTTGTTCTTATGTATCAGAGAAATCCCACAGTAAGTTCACACTGATAGTTACAAAAGAAAACATTTTCTATTTTTGATGTGTCGCTTTATTTAACGTTGCCCTGTGCAGTGTGCCAGAGCCGCTATCTGTAGACCACTCAGTTGCGAAGCCATATGCAAGTGTACATTGCAATTAATTAGCCAACAGCCTACGAGCCTAGAAATAGGGTAGACGAAAGATCTAGCTGAATTAGCACTTCTCAGATATTTTCGGGAGAATTTGGTCAGCGTTAAGACATAGGTGTGTAAAAATGCAGCTGGCTACACATGAGCCAGGGTCCACACGCTCGTTAAAAGTCAGTGAAGCCTGGACAGCCAAGCGCCTCACCCGAGAGTGGACGCCTACTCACTGGCCCATGAAATCACACCTTTGCTCCACTGTCTGTAGGGAGTTGAGCTTGATCCCGTTTGCTTGCTCATAAATCTCTGCTGCCCTTCCAGATGCTCTAAAGCATCCCACGAGACCTGCACAAGGATCTCCCAGGCTTGCACCGTATCTCCCGCCCCCCGGCGGATGTCCTAGCCACTCGAAAACATCCCAAGCAGCACCGGACACCTGAGAGTAAAGAACGGAGCTGAGCCCCAAATCCACCCAGATTTTAATAGCAGTGCAGAGGCCTAGCTCACCTGTAGGCACCTGCATTTAAAGGTCTGAACCTTAAACAGTCTCTGAAGATGATGAACAGAGGGAGAGCAATTGGTTCTTCCTCGAACAGCATCATAAAATGTAATAGTTCAAAATACACCAAAACCCTCCACTAGAAATCCTCCAGTTTATTTTTCTTCCTAGGAAATGTTCTCTTTACTACTCTTCAGTTTAAGTAGCAGTTAATTAACCAACTGGCAGACAAAAATCAAACGAGACTGTTCAGATTCAGTTGCACGTCGCACCTCCATGCCAGGTGGGGAGAAAGGCCCAGGATTAAGAGAAAGTTTTCTCTACAGCTGTCATTGTATCGCAACTTTAATACTGTTTAGCAAATGCGACCCTTTTTACACAAGATTTCAACCATGGAAAGGGCTTTTTATTGTGCGAGTTGCACTTACACACTGCCATCTTGTGTTACTAGCAGACAATGGATTTTGCTGAATGTCAGAGCCCAAAATGTTCCAAATACTTTAGTGAGGATCAAAATCCATCCATACAGTAACGTGGATAATGTGGGTTTCTCTGCCTGCTCCCCTCCAGGGAAAGGAGAGGAGGAAGGAGTTTTCGTTGCTCACATTTGCCAACTCAAATCAGCAAACGCAGGTCTGAAGGAGCGCTGTTAAACCAGGCCTTTAAACAAGGGTGAGAAATTCAGTTTCAACTCTGCAAGAGTTTCAACTTCAGCTCTTTGAGCCCCACTGATCCAAAATCCCACTCGCTGTTTGCTTACATTTGGAAAAGCTAATGAAATAACCCTTTTCTTTTTGCAGACATTTTGTGGGAAAATGAAATTGGAGCCCGCATGGAAATACTTGACCCCATTTAGTAAAAACCAGCCTGGCTCAGAGTGTGTCACTCCAGGCTGTGGGACACCAGTCGGGCAGCTCTAGCGGCATCATAGACCGCAGGTTGCCGAGCAATCTTCTCTCCCTCCATTCTTCACCCCCGAGGCGATTTCCATGCCCAAATGATTCCCAGGGACAGGGCAACATGACTGGTCTTGAGATGCAAGAGGTGGCATGGCCATCCCTGACTTTTCCCACCGCTTTGCTGTATAACACAACGCTGGGAGAGGCGAAATCATGGAAGGGCTACGGTAAATTCATTGATGCTTTAAGGGTTGAGAAACTTTGACCTGTGACAAAAAAAATTTCCCCCAGTGTCTTTCAGGGCTGGTGATGGGGATTGTGGGGATCCTGAATTTACTAAGGGAGGGCAGTCGTTCATAGCCTAGTGCTGCCTATCATAAAAGAAGGCTGAAAACTAGACAGTGTAGAGGGCATCTGGACCATCTGTTAGGTCTGTGCCTTAACTGAGAGCCAGATCTGCATAGCAGCTAATTTGGGTTCTTATTCTGAACTGCTCTTAGGGAAGCAACATTCTTCCACAAGCAGCAGAGAGGACCCCAGGCTCCCAGAGGGCCGCGTGAGTGTGAATATCCCTCCATAGTCTGCATTTGAGGACTAGGGTCTTCATACCCCAGAGTTCTCACCTGCGGTCTGCCACACCATTACTTACCACAACAGTGGAAACCAAATTGAGTATCTTTACCAGTCCACTTCATAGGAGACACTGTAATTGAATACCAAAAGCCAAGGCCAAGTCACAAAGGTGGTTGAACAAGGAGCTTGTCAACTGTGGGTTGACGAGGCATCTTAGGTTTTATTTTTTTTTTAAAGCAATATTTGAAAATTATGTTTGGCACTTTGTAATTCAGCATTTATTAGCAGGGAGTTCCTTGGCACAAGGCAGAACCCATCTGTTCAGGGGAAAGAGCAATAAATGGAACAAAAACAGGAGACAGGCAGACTAACAAGCAGAAGTTACAGGAGGCCCACACAGATGAAGTTCTCCCACTACACTGAAGCAGCACGGTCTTCCCTTGCTGCCCACAGCTCTCCCCAGGCGGCTAGCTCTCCTGTCTGTCCTTGAGATCCCCTGAGAGGAAGGAGCACCCTAAGCTGCTTTGGCACCCTCACTGCAGCTCCTCATGGTGCCATATACAAGCTCAAACTCAGAGCCCCACCAACCTCCTACATCTCCCAGCTGTCCTCTTCCTCCAATACATCCACCAAATGCTCCCCCAAAACTCCTCTCATCCACATCCCATGTTTTCTTTGCTGCTTCCAAGGACACAGATACAGAAGAGTACATAACTGGGCATAAAAGGGTTTGGGGAAGCCACTGACCAAAGCAATTTGGGAGCCACTGCTGAAAAACACACAGTGCACATTCCAGACGCATTTTCAGAAGGAGCAGAACCTAACCCAAAATACATTCATCAGCACCTCTTTTCTAGCCACAGCAGAGAAGTTTTGGGGAACTTTCAGCTCTTCCAATTGTTGTGCTTCAGGGATGAGCACAGAGGACAAAGAATCAGTCTCACCACACTTGTATTAAATGCTGAAGGGAAAGAGCATAAGGAGCTTGATGGGAGTACTATATACAAAATTTGATGTCTACTGTAAAGGAAAAGAGAAAAGCAAGAACTGTTCTTGCACATATTTAGGCGGACATCTTAATCCTTTCATAGAAAATATTTTCCCAAGATGAAATTCAAACAATTTTGTATTTCAGCAAATTATCTTAGACACACTTAGCTGGATAGAGAGGGGAAAAAAAAAAAACCGACCAACCTTCTAATAAATGCAACATCAGAAATTTTATTTACAAATATACTGTAATTCAACAACCATTCTCCACTCAGTTTGTGGAGGAGAAAGTGATAGTTACATTTTTCAAATGGGGAAGAGAGAACTCTTCCCCTTAAATGAATTCCACAGAATATTATGCCAACACCACTGAACAAACAGATTATTCTTTGTATTTAAGTTTCAAAAAAGCAGATAATTTTAGAAACCAGCATATGGAAAGCAAACACATTTGTGTGCATTTAAATGCAGCTTCATATTAACCTAGAGAATTCACCTTCCGTATATGTCAAAAATAAAGACAGCAATTGCAAATATATATTTATATTAGCTATTTCTCTAATGCTCATTTCAAGAGCTTAGAAACAAAATACCCTCTTCATATACCATTGGAAAGTCAACTAGTTGATTATAAGCCTCAAAAATATTTTGAAGTTATTACTGAAAATATACTTATTCTCCCTTGTGCTCTCAGTACTTGAAGCTGAAAAAGTGAAAGCATTTCCCCCAGATATTTCCTTACTGCAATTACTTTCTTATAAATAAAAATAGTTATATGAAGAATACAATGCATTGCTATGAAGACTAGACAAGCAAGAGTTACTCTTAGAAAAAACACACATACACACAATATATATATTTATAGATCTACATCAGCAGCAATCACCTCTTCTTTTATCTGCAACAGTGGTTTCATATCTTCATTTGCTTCACATGGAGGTTGGTTGTCCAGCTGTTGGAGAGAGAGAGAAGAAATCATGATTGAAGTCTAGCTACTGAAGAATCTTATTGACAAAAATTAAAATTTCCAAGTTAAAAGTAGTCATATAATGGTATTTCCAATACCTATTGAAAATGGTAACACAAACTAAGGTAGACATTCTGAATCTAGCAGTTCAAATTTAATGGACAATACAAATTTGAGTTTAATCCAATTATAGCACTGCAAGTATTTCAGGCCAACTAATATTCCACAGCACATGCACCTTACCAAGGTTTTCTAAATTCACCCTTCAATAATGAAGTTAAAATTTGCTAAATAACTGTGACAATATTAAAAAAGAACTTCTGTATCCTCTCTCTGCATATATTTGGGGGCATCTGCCAATTCACTGGTGTTTCGCTACAATGTTCCAAGTTTAAACCACAAAATTAACATAAAAATGTGCAAAAATACCACACCATAAAATTACACAGTGACTATTAATAGTCCTACAGTTTATCAAACCTTTTAGCCATTATGCTCACGTTCCAAACTAACGAATAATTAGCCAGGCTGATGTCAAATGCCAACTGCAAACACAGTAATCTGCATTACAGACCAGTGCTGTGCTGTGAGTAGATCTTCATTGCAGTAATTGCATAGCTGGTTTTTGTATTATTCAAGTAGCTAATTTGAATTACTAATCACTAATTTCAATGCTTAATTCTGTACCTACAAGCTCTCACAATTCCTGATTCACTCGCATCTCATACAATTATGTTTTGAGGTGCCCACTGGCCCAAGAAGATGCAGTCTGAAGGGAAGGGAATAGAACCGTTTCTCACAGATCAACTCTGCTTCTGAAAGGCACTGCCATGACTTTATGTGCTGTAAAGTCAAAGAGAGACTAAATAGCAATTTATCCACGATAAAGTTCTTGCTTACTTCCATCACCAAATTCCTGAATGCTGTCTTGCCAGGAAATAACAAAAAAAAAAAATATTTTTTTTTTCAGTATCAAACTTATACAACTCATCCAGTAATTTTGCCCGCTAAAAAAATTTAAAAAAAAAAAAAAAAGATAAAGCAAAAATAACATGAACGGGCTCCAGATTGAATCTCCCACGCATTTCGGGGCTTCAAGTAGGAACATGGTCACTTTGGCATAGTCTCATCATCAAGCAGGAGATAAATTCTCCAAACATTAACTGTGAGAGATATGACCCAGTGCTCCAGATCACCTTCAGATGGAAGAAGGCGATTCTCCTTCTCCTTCCTTTGATAACAGCGGCATCCTTACAGCTAACATTAGCCTCTGTGCATCCACTGTTAACGTCAAGGAGAAACGTGGGGTTTTCCGCTTTTAGCTTGGGCACCACACAACCATTTCAGTGTGGTGCAGGCAGCTTTTCCTCTTCCTGGAAGCCAAAAAGAGCCTGAAAACAGCAACGGCATCAGATGCAGAGCTTCTCTTTTTCTGAGCTAGGCATCTCAGCCGGCAGATGCCCAAGTCGTGCTCAAGTGTTGTAGCATGAATATCCTGTTCCCTTCACTGCCTTCTGGTCCACCATGAGAAAAATGTGCCAGGCTCATGAAGAAACGCGGACATCTTTCCCAGGAAGTAATTCAGAAATGCTTTCCCCTAGCTGAATTTTATCATTCTGGAGAATTTCATATTTGCTACGTAAAAATAGAGCCATACAAAACTCCTGAGACTTATCAAAATTAGGAGGTTGTCTACCATCATCTATGACAGCAGAAAAAAACAACTCAACACCATTACTCAAAGCCTCAACATCATGCTCCAGTAAATCAGAATTCTGCAAACCATAATAAAGGAAAAAAATTATACTGCACCTTTTAATTAAGATCTGTAAGTAAATCAATTCCTCCTGAACTTGTACCTAAATGAATAACCAATCACAGACCTATAATTCAAATAATAATAGCATCGCAAAAAGAAACCAGCATTTGTGCCACCTGCACAGGATAAACTAAGAGCTTTCCAGGTATGTGTTAGGACTGAATTTAATACATATTCAGATTACTTTAAAAAAAAAAAAAAAAAAAAAAAAACACAACAAAAAACATAGACATTTTTCAAAAAGACTTCTCTGTTATCAAGACAAGCCTGTTCAGCAAGTGGCAACTCCTTGACACCACCTTCCCAGATCTACGAAGAAAGCAGGATGACTATACCGCGTTGTCTGCTTGAAGCTGCTTAACAACGAGGTGGCAAAATCGGCTACTGGCAAGTTAAGAGTTAGGAATGACTACCCTTCAAAAGGGAGAAACTGGCAATCAGCCCTTGCCGAACCTATTCTCTAAGATACTAACTTAAAGCTAAATGTGAAAGCTATCGAGTGGCTCAGCTGTGCAAACACTTGAGGTTTTACAGCACACAGAACTACCACCACGCACACTGCAGTTGCGTCGCCTTACTTTTAAATCTGATATAGCAGTCGTTGCAGAAGAGTTTGTTGTTTCGGATCCTAACTTCAGCTCCAGATCGGGATCCCCCAAGGTCGCATCCGCAGGCAACGCACTGTATGACAGATGAATAATTAGCAACTCCTTAAAAAATATTAAGAAACAAAAATGCTGTTCAAAAGCAGCTTGGATTTAAGCTCAACAAAGCTTGAACCGTAAACCCACAATCACTAGAAGCAAATGTATAACGATTAATAGATCAAAATGCAACCAACCCTGAGAAAGTATTTTAAGGCGGCGACTGGACAACGAATAGCAGAGATACACCAACTAAGCAAACAGAGAGCAGACGGGTTTTAGAGATTAGTTCATTACATCTAATTTCAACTTCAGTTTCTCTGAAAATTAAAACTGGCTCGACATGAAAAAAAATTGTTCTCTAGATGGCAACAGCAATTTTGGCACAGAACACCCGGGTGTGCTACCTGCAAATTTCCATGTGGCACTATACGCTGCTGGCATCCTCAGCCCTTTGGCACTCAAAGCAGCAAATACTCAGGCACCCCCAATTTCCTGGGTTTGCATCATAGAAACAAGTTCTTATTTGGAAAGAAGGGGACGATTTCGTTTTTTTTCTTGAATAAACACACATGAATAAAGGGCTTGAAAGCTTTCATGCTAACATTAAACTCTTTAACTATGGTGGCTGAACACACCTTTGCTGTGAATACCAAGCACTTCTGGAAGGACTGTAAACCAAAGCGTAACACGCTCCTTACTGAATTTACGAAGCAAAGTACTTGTCTGTCTACAGGAGGAGAGATAGCTTGCCTGTTTAAAGGAGTAATGAATCTTTTGGATACCAGTCTGTTCAACAGCTCATTAATCTTCAGAAATTTGAAAAACACAAATTTGCTATTTTCTTATGTAGGTTGCTACATATGGACTTATGTAGTCCAGGTGGACTCTCTCGCACGGAATACATGTTCTGCAGAAAGGGAACGATGACCAGCCCCCATGGATTACTTCAGTCCCTCCTGCTCAGGCAGGCAGGACCAGGAAGAGCTTTGAGTCAATCCCTTGTAATACTCTAGCTGACACGTTTCAGCTGGGCACAGAGGGTTCTGTTCTGAACCAGACACAGAAGACTTTTTCTTAAAGCCATGGAAGCAGCAGGGTCCAACGACACCTCCAAATCAGTCTGATTCCTCATGTGGTCCTAGGACAGGGGAACTAGGAGTGTTTTTACATCTTTTCTAGGCAAGCATTTATTCTTTCAGGTCTACATATACTCCAAGCTGTCTGGAAATCATGTAAAACTGTATCACGGTGCTGAGCATGCGCTAATATACCTACCTAGCTTCTGACCAGGGCTGATTAACGCTAATATACTTAGCTTCTGACCAGGGCTGGTTTGCACTACACACAACTTCTGGTTTGGTGCTGGGTTTTATCCTGCTAGGTTGAACACTGACAACACGCCTTTGCCTGGAAAACACCATGTGAACAACGACTGCTAAGATTAGCTTAGAAGTGATGGATCATCTTAAATGATTTAATTGCCAGGGTCCAGGCTGAGATTTCTTTTTTAAGGACCTGATTTCTCTGGTTCAGCACCCTCTGATTTTTTTTTTTTTTTTTTTTCTGTCTATTTGAAGAAGGGAAAACTTTTGATCTCACAGTCAACATGTCCATTTTACTTGTCAGAGTCCCACTTGTCAGCTCTGGCATTTATGAAATAGTCCTAGAGCTGAGTGCTAAATGCCTGCAGATAGGACTGCCTCATGGAAATATGCATGCACCACGCTGTCAAAAGTAGAAGGCAAAGCAGGTGATTAGTAGAGCCCCGGTGAGCGTAACACTGAGTAGCCATGCGTGCTCCTGATTAGTTCCTGTTCCTTCACGATGTGACTCCCAGCTCTCACCTTAAAGCAATGTAAATGATAACAAAGACCAAGAGACTCAATGATCATGGCTGCTCCTTTGCCCAGAACGTTATTACAGTATGAACAGATTTTCTTCCCACTGACTGACCTAAATAAAGAACGGAAATCCTTAAAACCAGTTTGAAAAGGTTTAAAAGACAAAGAAAAGTTACCAAAGACTTTTTGAGATTAAAGATAAAAACGTACTGGTAAAAAGTGGACTATTGGGCTGCTTGGGGAAAATAAACTGAAAATTAATATTATTTACAGTAGATCTGAAAGCTAGGGAAAGCTGAAGTGTTATAATTTAGATCAAAGTTACATAGGAACAAATGAAGAAATGCTGTCACATCCTTGGGAGATACTTCATTGTATAAAATACCTTCTACAAATAAACATATCATTAAATTTGGAGAGTGAGAACACAGGTTTTATACTCCTGCCTTATTTCTTACTTGCAGGGAATTATCCCAAAGGCTAAGTTTTAGCAACCACCCCTGCCAAATCCCACCATCTGCACCTTGTTAGATAACAGAAGGCTAGTCCTGGACATATAATATTACATTAACTCTTTGAACATAAGCCATACGGAGGTCAGTTTCCATAGATCTACCAAGATGTTAGCCAATGGAAGTGAGAACAAGATAAGCAAACACGGTTAAGAAGGTAACGTTCTTACAGTATAAGGAATGTAGGAGCCTAGCTTTTAAAAAAAAAAAAAAAAAAAAAAAAGGTCAATTTATCACAAAGTGCCTGAGAGTGTAAGAGCTAGTGAAGTTCACACTGTTGTTATATATAATACATGTAATTGTGTGGGGATGATTCTCTATAGTCTTATCCCAAGGTATTTTTTAAAATGTTTCAAGTACGTAAACCAGCAGAGTCATCTACCCTACCACAACTGAACTCCTTTTTTGTTTCAAAATATGTTGCAATTCTTGTTTTCTCCTCCTAGATTAAAACCAACATCCTAACTCTGTAATTCTCCAGGGTCACGGGTTATGCACATTCCTGAGTGCTCCTTGAGATGATATTGACCACATGCCAGGAAGGGGGGAGGAGAGACCACGAAGAGGGCCATAAAGCATGGGTTTCAGGAATCTTTTGTTAAAACAAACCTAAGAAAATAAATGTCAGAAATGCCATCTGGAGTAGGCTTTTACTAATAATTTTGGTAACCAACATACAGCTTGGAGACTGGAGATTTATTATTCCAGTTCCTCTGTTTTTTTAACCAATGTCAAAGCAGTGATGAACAAACCTGGGGAATTTTCTGAATGACTGGAGCAGGGAGGTAATACCAGCCCATATTTCCACCAGCCAGAAAACTCCAGGTAGTTTTCAGGCTTGTTAATCAATGTTACGGACCAGAACGCTGCTGTAGACCGCCACATATACAAAGTCCGCTCTTTGGTGCGGCCCGACATTTATACCTTCCCAGCAGAAGGTCACCCGCTCACCTGCTGCGTGTCTGGGACCCTGGCTGGGAAGCAGAGAGGGGAGACTGAGCCCGGGGGGCTGCCTGGGACACGGAGGGGGCTCTCGCAGAGGTGGCCGTGGGAGGTGCTTTGCTGGAGGAAGGAGTACACATGTAGGCTCGGTTTGAAGTGGACACCGGGCGACTGAAATCTTGACTAGATGACAGAGATGTAGAGGAGGCAGACTGGTTCAGCCATGCGTGGTGCCTCCATGAGCTCGTTCTTGAAGAATCAAGATTGTCCAAAGACTCCCCTCTGCAATAAAAGGTAGACATACAAATGTAAATGGCAGTGCAGCTGGAGCAGAAGAGCTACTGTATTCTTTTTATTATTTTTTTTTTAAAAAGGAAACCATTATCCTAGCATTTTTAAGATTTTCTAGCATGAATATGTTTGTTTGATCACCCTGAGCAATATTACTTCTGCAAACATTTTAAATGTTTGAGCCACAAATCATCCTTTGTGTCCAGTCCTAGTCTCACGGGAAAAAAGCAGGCAAGGCAGAAGAGAGGTAGCACTTAACCACCACAGAATAAAGGCAAAACACTCTTCGCTCCAGCCTTATCAGGGTGAACCGTATCAAAATCCGCTGTACAGCAATGGACCTCAGATACCAGGTTTGTTTTTGTTTTCTCCAAGGGATACCAGATCGAAATAGCAATCCACCCAGACTGGATAGCATCGTCTAGGTACAAGGTGTTGGCCCGATAGCCAAACAATCTCCTGACTGATAACTCGGCTGTTTCCTAAGTGACAAATCCAACACTCATGCATTACTTAAAGCAAGAAACAAGCTCCAGACTTTCTGACATGTTTCTATGTAAAAAAAGGTATACTCCATTGCCATAATAATCAATTTCCACAATAAGCCACCACGCTGAAGTTCTTACGCACATCTGTCAATGACAAGGCACACTTACTGATTTCCACTGCTGGTATACCGACCAAGAAATAAGCAGTTGAGTTATTTAGAGGTCACATCCACATTCTTTATTTGCAAACAAGCATTTAATCCCAGCTGTAATACTGCTACTTTCTTCTGTCTGCTGCTATTCAGTTTACCTTACAACATTTCACAGACTCAAATTGTTTCTGTGCTCTGTAATATGAGCTGAAGTTTAGAATAACCAAACAAAAATATTTGACAAGAGACAAAGTTAATTTTTAACGCGATTCCTACCTCCTCATACTATTGCTGTACAGACTAATAGGCTCCTTATGTATACTGGAACTGCGCTGCCTAATCCAGCTGCTGTCCGTGTGTAGAGATGTTTTCTTCCTCATTTCCTGAAGGATTTGCTGTCTCTCCAACTCTGCCGCAGACAGGTTGTGCTCCTTCTGAGCCTTCTTCTGCGAGTCACCCACGTTCCAGGACCTTTCCGAATACTTGCTCTGAGTACCTGTTTGGACAACATGTGAAAACTTCAGCTAGGCACCTTTAAGGCACAAAAGCAGTTATCACACATCCAGTACTCTGACTGTAATTCCAAAAGCAGTGGTTCATCGCCACACTCACAAGTTTCTCCAGTTCCTTTTTGCGGCAGGGTGACCAGTATCAAACTGGGCAACACATGATAATTATTACATTCTTTTCATTCGTGTTTCCATTAATGCGGCCTTTTAGATGATGTTTAACTTTAGTACAAGTAGGTGTTTTCCTTCACTTCCCAAGTGAATATGCATATATATATATTTGTGTGTACACATATATACACACACATATTTCTTTTACAAAGGGCACGATCTCTTTTAGTGCTACAATTTGGACTCTTCCTCCAATACAAGCTGAAGCATGTATGGAATATATAACTGAAAGGTGGAATACCTTCTTTCCCTTTAGGAGTTCATATTCTCTTTTTCTGTAAGTTGTCCCTGTTTTCAAGAATTCTTTCCTTATTCAAGGCACTAAACACATTGCTTTATCTTGCTTTATATGAATAGAAGGGGGGGGGGAGGGGGAGGCGTGGAGGGTGAGAGAGGGGGAGGGTATAATCTTACAGCCTTTGAAACTTTGGAAGGGGAAACAAAGAAGCCATCTTTCTCCGATAAGTGCTGACATGTTAGAAAGCAACAATTTTTTCTTTATTTCCTAGATCCAGTAACTACTTTTTTACAGTGAGATTAATTAAGAAAATTACTCAGCAATAAGTCACTCAATTGAAATTTCAATACCTTTAAATACTGCTCTAACTACAAATTTGCTCTTGGTTTTATTGCTATAGATTACCATTATAAAATACTGCAGAAGTTTACTTGCTCATTAGTTTCAATGACCAAGCTTTAATGTGTGAAAGCAGTGTTGTCAATATGCAATATTTTCTCTAATACACCATTTACTTAGAATCATAGAATCATTTAGGTTGGAAGAGACCCTTGGGATCATCGAGTCCAACCATCAACTCCACTCTACAAAGTTCTCCCCTACACCATATCCCCTAACACCACATCTAAACGACTCTTAAACACATTCAGGGATGGTGACTCCACCACCTCCTTGGGCAGCCTATTCCAGTGCCTGACCACTCTCTTCCTGTGAAGAATTTTTTCCCCAATGTCCAGCCTAAACCTACCCTGCTGCAGCCTTAACCCATTCCCTCTTGTTCTATCGCTAATTACCTGTGAGAAGAGACCAGCACCAACCTCTCTACAATGTCCTTTCAAGTAGTTGTAGAGAGTGATGAGGTCTCCCCTCAGCTGCCTCTTCCTCAAACTAAACAGTCCCAGCTCCTTCAATCGCTCCTCATAAGATTTATTCTGCAGGCCCTTCACCAGCTTCGTTGTCCTCCTCTGCACTCGCTCCAGCACCTCAATATCTCTCTCGTATTGAGATGCCCAGAACTGGACACAATACTCAAGGTGTGGCCTCACCAGTGCTGAGGACAGGGGGACAATCACCTCCCTCCTTCTGCTGGTCACACTATTTCTAATACAAGCCAGGATGCCATTGGCTTTCTTGGCCACCTGGGCACACTGCTGGCTCATAGTCAGCCGCTTGTCAATTAGAACCTCCAGGTCCTTTTCTGCCAGGCAGCTCTCCAGCCACACTTCCCCAGGCTTGCAGCTATGCATGGGGTTGTTGTGGCCCAAGTGCAGGACCTGGCACTTGGCCTTGTTGAAGCTCATTCCATTAGCGTTGGCCCATTGGTCCAATCTATCCAAGTCTCTTCTCTATGATTACTTGTCTATGATTACTTCTGATTACTTGTTTTAATCATGTTTTAGACACAGGAATAGCTTTCAGACATTTCCCCCTGTAACATATTTCTAAAACTGCTTTATTTGTTTGTTTGACCCGTATTCCTCTAAAAATGCAGTAATGTTACTGACGGACAATTTGAGAAAGGCAGCAACGAAGCGGAGTCCGGGAGACAAGCCACTGTGACAGTATCAAAAGCTGACTTCTAGCTCTGTTATTCCTACACTAACTGAAGTTAAAAAGAACAAACAGATGTATTAAATACATTAGCATCTTGGTATGTGTGACTTTTTTAACTGAGTCAACATATCAAGAGCACGCACATCTTTGATGATATACCTGCACAATTGGTTTAATCTCATATAAGTATCAGTCATCTCAAATTTAAGCATCTGACATCCATTTGTAATCACAGCTATGGCACTTTGAGAGCAGTTAATCATATTTGTCCTAGGCTTATATATTACTGTATGAATTTCCTCTTGCTGTTAAAACTTCATTAAAGTGTGGCATGGTATGAGTTTGAATTACAATGCAGCTATTTAAAAAGCACTTTGACAATTAATTTTCTTAGGATAACTACGTCCGATACACCTTTTTAAAACAAACAAACAAACAAACAAACCAAACCCAAACCATTTTAAAAATAATGGAAGTTAAACAGTACTTACCATTTCTGATTGTGTTGAATTCATTCAGTTCTGAAGTCGACTTGGACTTATTCCTAGGGATATAAAAAACATTCATTTCTCTATTCCAACCAGGAGACCTCAGCATGGGCAAAGATCTTATCTTTGCAGACCACAGATACGCAGCCCTGTTTTTCACCATCCCTCCCACCAGCGACTTAATGCTGTACTTAGAAGAGGCAAAAATACCCAAGCAAAGACCATCAGGATATTAAGGGGGGGGGTGGGGGAAGACCATCAGGATATTAAGGGGGGGGGGGGGGGGGAAGATGTCAATATTTAGAAGTCAATAAGTAATCACTGTTGAAAAGTTGAAATTTTGTATTGAAAGTTCCCAGTGCTTCAGGTATAAGGAAATGATCATTGTATTTGCTTCAACAACACCATGTAAAAACTAAAGTTCTTCCTTGTCAAAGCTTTGTGATGGCTACAGTCAGACAGTCAAAGAAGTGATAACTTTCAAAGCAGGTTTATAAATGATTTAAATTCATGAGAAACTTAAGTCATACTTCATCCCCATTACTGGACCATAAGCAAAACGCCTCCTCAAAACGCAGATTGTTCTCCAGAAAGTTATTATTCACTGATTGTACCCGGCAGCATAATTTTTTAATGAGTTTTAGCCAAGAAATGTCATTCAATATAGAGGAAGACAAACGGCAAAAAGCTGCTTTTCAGACAGTAAAGAGCAGGAGCTTCAGCAGCCCCTCTGCACTGTATTATTAGGCTCAAAGTAACAGAGTTAGTTCCTTAGTTTAAAATACTTCGGAAAAGAACAGAAATCCTTTGCTGGGTCACAACTCAAAGCTGACACGCTGATGTGTTGACATGTACAGCATTGGCTGCATAACAGCATTTTGAGCGAATCTTGTCCTTTGTCTGTGAATAAATGATGCACAAACTGCATCGCATTTCTTGCTCCCCCAAGTTCTGATTGACTGTTCTACGGTGCAGACCTACTTTATTATCTATTTGAGGAGGTGCAACAATTTCAGTTGCTTGTAGTAAACAGGAGCTCCAAAGAGCAGGTCAGTCTTGCCTGGGATGCTTTTAGCACCTGAGTGTCCTCCTCACACGTACAGGCAAGATGTAATTATTTAGTGCAGGCACCTTCTGAAGTTAGATTTAGATCTTCCATTAGTAACAGATCTGTTAGTTGCACCCTACAAGTTTTAGGGTTCCTCTTAACATAAAAAAGGTATGCTCACACCAACTATAAGAACTGATTCCATACGCAGCAGAGGCAATCTTTTAGAGCTACTGTGGGATGCCATCTAAGACACAGGCTTGATACAAACATTCTGGATTTAGGTTACTTCAGCATTTTTTAGCCATAGCCCAGTTATTAAAAGGGAGAAGAAAAAGCTGTCTATTCAAAAAGCCCAAATCTGCAGTGGCTAATATATTCTATTGAAATAAAAACCAAACCAAACAAAACCAAACAACAATAAAACTCCCAAAAAAACCACCAAGCAAAACAAAATAGAAAATAGCCAAGGTAAGAGAGCATAACTTAACAAGTGGCACATCTACTATCTTGCTGATAAATACACTGCTGCTGCCTCTCACTTCCCTCCCTGTTTACTCTCTCCTAAGTTGCACAATGCTGATTGGGATGACTGCACCTTAGTTTGTACAGCACGTTATGACACAATCACAATACTATCCGAAATTGTTTTCCAGCCAGATAAGTCTAGTACCACCCACATATTTACTTCCTTATAGTTCTGCTTCTCCCAGTAAAATCCTACCGACTGACTAACTGTTGTTTACAGCACAGCATAATAATTTGCCCAAAGTTTGGCTGCTTGTTTTCTCAAGATGAAAACATGCCATAAAAACTGCAAAACACAGCAGCAACATAACGTTTATGCTTAGCTGCCATGACTAAAGTTTATTGAAAGTTTCACAGCTTTCTGAGGCAGAAACGGTGATGTTACAATCTATGTTGAGATACAGTATCATGCATACGCATACCTGTCAGCAAATGAGTGGCCAGGTTGCTCCTCAATGGTTTTAGAAACTTCATAACGCTCATATTGCCTACAAAAAAAAAAAAAAAAAGATACATTACATTCATATACAGAAAAAGACATACATAGACATAAATATTTCCTACTAAAAATATCCAAAAGAGATCCTTAAGGGAAAAAAAGGAAAAAAATCCCAAAGAGTTAAAGTTCTAAGGAGGCTTAATTTTAGTCAGAAGTGCAACTAACAAAAGAAGGCAGAAAAAGAAAGGCTGTGATAAAAACTGCCTGAAATTACATTTTTGTAAGTGACAAGGAATCTAAGCCTGAGCATACCAAAATGGTTAATACTTATTGCTGAAGATGTTTCAACCTACCTATCGATTCAATTTCTTATTACCTGTCAATGAGAGGATGGCCAGCTCGATCCTCTATTGTTTTAGATACTTCATAGCGCTCATAATGTCTAGAAGCAAAATACAGATAAAATACATATTAAATGCAAAAAAACCCCAAAACATTTTCTAGAAATCGAGCAAACAGTAAGTATACATACAGAAAAATTAGACAGTTCAGATGGGTTAGTTAGAAATGTGAAAATACGCGAGAAAAAAATCCCAAAGACTTTTTAAGATGCTGCAAAAATTACAAGTATCAGTATATGATAGTGATTATCTCATCTGTTTCAGAGGCAGGAGGTAAGCTTTTTCCAAACTTCTCTAAAAGTTACATGTATATTCTATGAAATTGTGAAGGTGCAGTTGGTAACCCGTAGAGAAGCACTAACTTCCACAGACAAAGCTCTTCCAGCTGCCGGTCCCCCACCTCGGTGCTCTTTGTAGCAAGCATCAAGCCTTCACAGACGTTCATATAACGTTTCAGATTTCAAGTCATATCTTTGGATACCATCGTAAAGCAAACATTTAACCCTAGATATTTTAAATCCCAGTTTCACTGAACTTGCTCCCTTACTATTAAGCAAAGCCACCCTTGTCTGGCAAAACACATCCTTTGGCAGCAACCTCAGAAGCGATGAAATCCCCTGAGACTAAAGCACGTATCAAGGTTTTAGATATGCAGATATTGCAGCAGCTTAATAAGTTGCCGCACAAAGTCCTATTATCTTGCAATTGGGGCAAGCTAAAGCTGCAGAGATACCCTGGCTTGGCTGCCAAGAAGAACCTGTTTAGCCATTGTAACAACCGTGCCTCTGCTTTGCTCAGCAGGGATCACAAGCGGCAGTCATTCCCAATGAGCTGAAGTAACTCCGGGTCTCACAATCTCCTCTGCAAATATATGCAACTTTATAATCATATTTTCTTCTCCTAGGACTTAACCTGATACCATGTGTTATCTTCAGTCATCTCTTATTACTTGTATAAGAAAAGGGGAAAATCCTCAAGAGAGATAGTGAAGCTAGTCATACACAAGGCAGTAAGCCAAAGGCACATGAAATAAGGAAAAGTTACTGTTTTAATCTGTTTCAGACAGATGTCTGTAATAGTAGTCTGAAAACTTCTGGGCAAGAACATGCACTTGTAAACTAATAGTTGAGAGTGGGGGAGTTTAGTTTGTTGGTGGTTTTTTGTTCTGGGTTTTTTTAAAAAAACAAGCTGCTGAAGAAAGGAATGGAAGAAACTTTTTTCCATCCTCTAGAATAAATATCTCCACAATGCATACTTCTAGCAGGCTATGATATCTAAGCCAGTATCTGTTCACTCATATACCATGATACCCCTCATCAACAAATTAACCCAGCAGTGCAATTAAACTTTATTGTTGCACTGTTGAACTAAAATGAGAGAGGAGTCTGGAAAAATCGGTCACGTGTTTGTTGGAAAAGAGTTAAATTGGTATTTGTTCTGAAAGCACGGTATGTTGAGCCACTGGCTCTCAATTTACAAGCTTATGTGGGGTTCTTATAAAACCTTCACACTAAGTGCTTCAGGTCATCTTTGATTTGGCTGTAATTACTGTATTTACATTTCCTATTTAAAAAACGAGCTGAAGTGGGTTAATAGAGCACTTGATTTGTGGGGAAATACTTTGTCTTATGCCTGATTCTTCTACCTTTAGAAAGAAAAGCTATCCTGTGGTATCTTGCACTGACTGATTAATCTACAACACGAGTCTTACATGAATACACTGATATATTCAGGACATATGCACTCCCTTTAGAAACGTAACTGAATTTTTAACGCAGAAGGAAGAGAGTACATCCCACCACAAGTGCACACCTTTGGTACTGAGGAGTCTCCACTGACACCTCCCTCTGCCTCTCCGCCTGCCGCCTCTGCTCCTCCATCTCCGCCTGCCGCCTCTGCTCCTCAGCGTATTGCTGTTCCCTCTCTTTACGTTGCCTCTCAAGCTCCAGTTCTTGGAGTTCCCTTTCTTGCTCAAAACGCAGGGCCGCTTCTTCCTGGATCCTCCGTTCCTCCTGAAGCCTCCTCTTTTCTTCCGCCTCATCCAGCAAGCGCGCTGCCAGCTCGCTTCCTCCATCTCCTTCTGGCTCCTCAGGTGTACCCGCTTCAGGGCTTGCCCTCCAGCTGGACACAGATGGAGCCCGTGCAGGGACAGACGTTATGTTTAAGGTTAGAACAGTCTGTTCCTATAGCAAAGAAAATTAAAAATATATATATATATAAAAATCACATTTTCAAGGTGAGGGAGCTGGTTTTTTTAAACAGGTTGCTTACTCAGAAAAGTTCCTGTATTTTTTGAGGGTGGACTGTGTAAAAAGCATCCCGAACACTTTCAATGCAAGACCCAGGGTGTACTTTGGTTTCATTGTTTTGAGTGCCTGCTAGCACATTCTCCTAACACAAGAGCTTCATTCCACATGGCAGCCTTAGCGAGCACCATGGGCAGCGCGGCCACAACTATGTGAAACATTCCGCTCTCTGAAGTATCACTTACATTTCAAGCCATCCCATCCCCACTTAAACATCCATGGAAAACAAACTCTTCCATGATACCCAGCGTTTCTCCCTACTGTTTTGACTTTGAAACCTGAGACCTACCTAAGAGCGTATACACTAAAATATACGCTGCACACGTACATCAAACCGATGAATTTCATGTGAATCATCGTGTGGAGAAAAACCCCATCCTCCTCCATTCTCCTACCATCTGGAAGTCAAGCCTCAGACCTACCACTCTCTTCTGTCAGACATGAAAAAAGGTCTTTCAGTGGTCAAATACGTTTTAATTGCAGAGAAAAAGTACTGTTTGTCTATTAAGTACTGGTCCATCCAAAATGCTAATGATAAAAAAATATGAAATGGTTTATGTTCATGTACAGCAAAGTCCTCTGACAGCTCAAAGAGCTTTCTTATTCAATTCCTAAGCCTTAAATTACAGTCAACTTATTTATGACTGTATAAACACAACTGATCTAGCTAGGATGCCTGAAGCAGCGCTCCCATTGCAATAGCCAACAGATATCTCAGACAACTCCCACACCCAGGAAAAAACCTGTTCATCTTCCTATAAGCAACTGCCACGAAAGTCAGCATCTACAGAAACTACATGCATTTGATATTTTGAAACATATGATCACAAATGTGAAGTTGATTTGATATGTAAGGTTATCAGAGATGGGATGAACTGGTTGCCAGTACAAGCCAGGCACTTACAAACATGCCTCATGATGAAGTATTGAAGCAGAATTCCAACAAGTAGCATCAGGAGGTAAATATACAGCAAAGGTGACCATTTCATTCTGGTCACTATAATTAAAACATGTTGTAAGTTTTTGACAATATATTTCTGGTGTTAGTTACCTAACCAATCCACACGGAAAAAAGTCAAATTCAACAGGTCTCAAAACATCCCATTTAATTTTTCCTTACCATTTTTGCAACTTCTTTCTACCAACTTATAGAAAACAATTAATTTCCAAAAATGAGAAGATAAAGGACATAGCAAAAAAAAATTATTTGCCTGCTTTGCATGCAGCTACTATTAGGGAAAAAAGCCATTAAGAAACTAAACAGTCAAAAGTGAAGTCATATTCATAGCCTACCTCATCAAAATACTTGGAGCTCTCTTTTTCTGCTTCTTGCTTAGCTCGTAGCCATTCTTCCCTTAGTTTTTCTTGTTCCCGTTTGTATTTCTCCTGTAGGTTAAATTGAAGTTAAACATGCAAATAAGAAACATGGTATTTTTTTTATTTGCTTTAAAAGGTACTAGTGGTATTTAATGTGGTTTTTTTAAGACCAGCATGGTAAAAACATGCTTGAGCTACACTAGGACATTAGGTTGCCACAAGCGAATGAAATCCTGGCTCAAATACAACCCAAAGGAGTTCTGCAATTGATTTTGGAGAATCCAGGCTTATTACACGCTCAGTCTCATAACCACTGACCTCACATCTGTTATATTCCCCACACAGTTTAGTTCTCATTTGAACAAAAATCAGCTATCTAAGGTATTTTCTTGAAAGATGGAGTGATTATATTTAACTTGGATTTGGGCACATTAATATGGTAAATAGAAAGTGATCACTTAGTGAAATATGAGGCAGTAATTTGGTTTGAGCAAGAACTCTTGGGCTTTTGGAAGCTTATCTAAACAAAAAACAGTTTCTGGACCTCCAAATTTGCCCTATGACTGGATTTGGTATGAAATCACTGTAATGTCTTAAGGCATTATTCAAGGTACACAATAAACGTTTTGGTGGTTTTGTCAGTCACCACTTAGGTCTTGGGAAAAGTGAAATATTTAATGATGTCAAAAGTATTCCTTCTAAGACATTGGAAATAAGCAAAGAAAAGACTTTGCTTCCTTTCTCTGTTATTTGAAAATTCATTACTGGGATCATGGGGAAGAGAAAGAACATTATTACTCTGGCCAAATTTACTACTTCAGGACAAAAAAAGGAGAAGCAAAGAAAAGAAAAATGATGGCAGAGGGCTGAGATTGCTCTCAAGAAAGGGGAGCCAAGGTTTACATTCTTTAAAGCCATCTCTTCAGGAATCAAATAGAGCACCCAAACCATAACAGAGACCACAAATATGTTTAGGAAGGCACAGCTCTTGCCTTGCAGAGTTTGCAAGCTAAAAGGAATGACAAAAGATAAAACACCCCAAAAGCAACAGAGTTGCTAAACTGTACTTTGACACCACAGTTGAATGCACCAAACTTATTAAAAGGGCTTGTGCAGAGTAAATGATGCTCACTGATGCCCCTCCTGGCCCAGACTGTAGATAACTAACTTGAATTTAATTTGCAGAGATCTGTCATCTTGAACGTGGTTGAATGGGCTTATGCTTCATTGAGCTGAGGTGTGCAGAGATGGGCGCTTGATTTTTGTGCTACCCTAAGATGACAAACATTCCCCCTTCCCTCTGCAACACTTCCCTCCACCTCTAACAACTGGTTATCAAGGTGGTTTTGTGTTGGTAGGTTCAGCTTCCTGACTCACAGAGGTCCTGGGAACCAGGTTGATTCCACCTAATTTGCTGATTGCTAGATGACAGGGTGCTAGCAGGCATCTAACCATGGCACTGGTTGCCTTCTCTTCATCTCTGAATAGAAGGCAGTATCATCAATTGAAGGCAAAATTCATTCCAGAGACAATTTTCTTGGGGGGGGGGGGAAGGAATAAAACTCATTGAAAAGTGAAGACTGCTGCCCCTTCGGTCTTTGTTTATCCTTTAAATTCTGTTGCCAGTAAGAGCATACCAGCCTTGTGATGACCGAGCGCTTCTGGCTGTAGTGAATACTCAGCCTGGGCTTGATTTCATGAAGCTCACTAATGCATCGTCCTCTTTTTCCTGAACGACCGCTATTGTGTGTAACTGCGCGGCCCAGAAAACGTATCTGAAAGTCCTCTTAGGTCATCAATAGGAAGAGTGGCAGGAGTCACGTGTTACTTTTCTTCCCTAACAGCTGCTGCACTCAAGGGATCGCCAGCCTATGATTCTGAAGATACCTGCAATAAACGGTCCTGCTCCTTTTGCCATTTTTCCTGTCGTTTTCTTTCTTCCTCTTGATCCCAAACCCGACGACTAGGAGCACTAATGGATGGGACTGGGAGCTAATATAGCACAGAAATGAAATAATATTATCTTCTTCCATGTATCCAACACTCTGCATTTTAAAACTTTTTTTTTTTTTTTAGTAAGAAATAAAAGCCATTACAAACACTACAGCTTTATAGTGACAAGGACCTAAATTAGCCTTTTCTTTAAAGGGACAGAAAGCAACCATTCCACATCAGAAAATATTAATCAGTACTCTCAGATTTGATCACAATTTTAAAGCAGTATAAAAAGCAACAGAAAGCAGCGGGCTTCTTGAAAAGACCAGAATTATACAATTAATTATTAGTATGTAAATAGTACTTACATCAGGCATTGCAGGCTCTGGGCCTCCTGTGAGATTTGGAAAAGAAAACCCAGAAATTATTAGAACCATACATACTCACTACTGCAACTCTTGTGTAAATGTGGAAAGTCCGAGCTTCAGACTAATTTTTGCTTCCTTAGTAAGCCATGCTTGCATTTTGCCCTACTGAACCTACTTGAGGTCAGAATTCATTAGGCGCTTTCAGCTAACGTGTGCAATTGTTTAAAAGCTTTACATGCTTACAAATGCCATCAGCAATTGCTTGCATTAGCAATACATCTCCCACTGTGGCAATACAGAGGCTCTTTGCTACACCTCTCCTATTATTATTCTGAAACCCAACTGTTTAGCATGACCAATAACCAGAACGCTGCTCCAGGGTAGAGCAGCTACTCACCTACTGCCCTTGACCTGAACTAAGAGCAACAGACATCTACAGGCAGCTTCTCTACCACAAACCCATGTATTTTCCCCTTCCAACTGTCCTCCTTTCCTAGTCCCAAAAGCACACTTGAATGTGGTGAGCTTGTCCCCATTCATCACAAACCTTACGCTGTTTGAGGCTATCATGCTTGGTCTTATCTTGTGCCAAGATGATTATTAGAGAGACGTGTTTTACGCTAATATATTTAAAAAAAATAATAATAATCAAGAAAATGTGGAGAATCACAAATTTAAGTATAATCCTTTCCAAAGCATCATCGCTATTTTTGTTTGTTGCTAGTGTACTTGTCCAAATTTCAGTTAAAAAAAAAAAATGCATAAAAGCAAAAAGGTGTCTGAAGTATGACCACGTGAAGTGGAGAAATGTGTCAAATTTAGGATACAAAGACATCTAATAAGTCACAGACTGGTGTCCAATCTATATATGCGCAATTTTGTCTTCATTATCAGATCGCAAGAGCCACAGTGACAACAGGACAAACAGACTTGATCTCCTACAACTGCGCCAGGAGGTGTTAAAGGGAGGTATAGGCAGCACCTATCTTTGCCCCCCTCTTCTACCACCTCTGTAAGCTTATGCCGGCCTGTACAGGTTTAGCAAGAAGAATCTTTCATACCATTGTAACACTAAGGTGTCAAAACTTTAAAATGAGCAAAACTGTACTCAGTGTACACTCCTCCCCCTCAAGCGTAAGCAAAACACTTCAATATTGCTATAATATTTATTAAAATAAAACCCAAACTTCATAGCCAGCTTTAAAAAACAAAACAAAACAAAAAAAACCAAAACCAAAAAAACCACCAAAAAACCACCAAACAGCCAACAACAAAATACCACCATATTGCAGATACAATGCAGCAGAAGTATTTCAAAGCAAACAGAACCACAAACACAGAATTATGCTGTGGCACTTCACATATTGCTTCTGGAAAAAACAGAAGCCATCACCACTGAAGGCAAAGCCCTGGCTCCACTAAAATCACTGTCAAAATTCACACTGAACTTCCAGTGGGCCAGAATTTTACTATTTCAGGCTACAGCAAAACAGCAAGGCATACATAGTCTGAAGACAGCATTAGACATACAACATTAGTGGAAATATGTGAGTTGTGACATGCAAAACACCAAAAAGCAACCTACAAAACCAAAATTGAGTGCCTCGTTTTTTGCCTTTAAAAGCTAACATATTCAATTCAAAATTTATATTGGTCTTCTTGGGTTCTTGTGACATCACCCCGCAGTGGAAAGCCAGCAGATGCTTTTTTTCACCAATTTAG
This sequence comes from Fratercula arctica, assembly GCA_947846985.1. Classification (NCBI taxonomy): domain Eukaryota; kingdom Metazoa; phylum Chordata; class Aves; order Charadriiformes; family Alcidae; genus Fratercula; species Fratercula arctica. The sequence goes on from CANTUZ010000001.1 coordinate 65,364,518, forward strand.
ATGAAAGCACAGAGCTGCAACTAAAGATAAACTCAAATCCAGAGTTAAGTATTTTATCAACAGCTCTGAGATTTGTGCTAAACCTCTGCTGGAATATTCAATGTTATTCTTGTTTTGTAGGTAGTAGCAAACCTGAACAGAGTGTGCTATCCTTCTCACTCCTACCCAGTGAAAAAAAAAAAAGTATGAACAACATAGAAGAGATTTAAACAGCTATAGATATAAAAGAACACACAAAGACCCATTACCACAAAGGTAGACCCATGAATTGTAAGAATAACCTGATGACCCTGGGGAAAGAAGGGAAATTAATTATGTTGCTTCGTTGTAACTGCAACAAACAACTCTGAAGAGGTATAGTACCCAGCACCAGACTTTTAGAAAGAGTGCGCAGCAGGAACGATTTCATGGGAGTACATGAAATGTTAGCACTTTGGTTTACCTTGTTCAAAAAATTGTGACCGTCTTTTTAAGTTTTTCAAAGAAATAGGTTCAGACACTATTTGAAAAATACAAAGAATGCAAACAAGTCAATGAGGTGCTCTTTTTTTTTGTTTTTTTTTACGACTATCACCACTGGATAACAAACATTGGTTAGACCTCCAATCTACAGTAACATCACTTCAGAAAAACAAGAAGCCCCTGAAACACAAAGGAAATCTAGTTTTTCATAGTAACAAATACAGTTTTTAGTAGGTTACATCATATCCTGATTAGTATTTCATTTTATCGCTAACAATGTCCAACTATAACAACAGTACAAGTGTCAAACTTGGACTCAGCTTCTCCCTGTCTAATTTAAGCCACTTCGACTGAGATGCCAAATTGGATGGAGAAGCCTAATCATCATTTAAAGTCATCAGAAAGGCATCTCCAGAGGGCAAATGATCTCTTGGGGAAACTGTTTTATAAATCACCATGCACATTCGAGATAAAATGAAACACAAAGTTCCCATTTAAGGATTACTGTTCCATTAGGAAGTCTACATACCTGGTTTCTCTCACTGTCATCAAGTAAGGCTATAACTGTTCATAGCATCATAAGTAATTATTATTCGTACCAGAACCATCAACATCGTTCTCCAGGAATAAAAGTAAAATAATAATAATAAAACAACTACCACCCCCAAAACCTCATAACTGAAATAGGAAACAAATAATAATAATGATAATTGCACACTCTTTACGCTCTTCCTGGGCAGTGAAATAAATTGATACTCATACTGACTCAGCCTCCACATCAAGCAGTGTCAATTATAGTAAATTGTGCGCCTTCTCCTTCTCTTTCACCCCTACCACACAGTGAATTTACAACCACTGATGCTGAGACCGGGGGGGGGGGGTCACTGCTTTGTTGTCAGTTCTCCAACTGCCTAGCACGTCGTGGAAGCAAACTACACCCAGTCTGGATGCAACTAGATCTCTGTGATACCTGTCTAGCTTTCAGTTCATTAATGTCTCGCTTCGCCTGCTGTATAAAGCTCACGATGATTACAGGTTTAGTGTCTATGCTTGTTCCAAAACCCACACAAATAACGGATGAAAAGCAACGGCAGTTTACCTCTTTGCTCGCTAGAGCCAAGATCTCCTTGCATTCCATTTATCAACTTTGTTTCTGTATCCTGAAAAAATTACAAAATAAAGGGCTTAGGTTCATTAGATTTGTGGAAGTTTATCCAATTACATGTCTCCCCTGACAGGAACTGTATTACCATGAAACGTTTCACAACACTTTCCACAGAAAGATACAAAACTACCTAAAACTTTCTGAGGGTATCATATGATAAAATGACTAAAGGCATTTGAGGGGATCAATAACCAGTTATGAATTGGTGGGTGAAATAAAAACCATTAGTTTGCAAGGAAGATCTCAGCTTCTGGCATTTTCTGTTTCAGCTCACTGTCAGAGAGGAGTTATTTGCAAGTAATTTGAAAGCACATACACCCTTGTTCCTTGGGGCTGCAACTTTCATTTACACTAATAATGGTGGTAGAAGTCTTTTCTAAAGAATAAACACTCTATGCATTTTAGTTAAAACATAGGCTGCAAATATTTTAATACTTAGCATCGTTCACTCATGAATGGACAGTAGCAAGTCTTTAAAACATCTTATTTACCTTAATAAGTACATGGCTACATCTCTGTATTTGCAATACCCTGTATGATCCTTAAGCAATACTAGTAAAAGTAAGATTTCCAAGGTCTTTTCTCCATCCTCGCCCTATGAAGGCATTACATTTTTACTTTCTTCCTCCCCTCAAATCCCACAACTCTTTAAAATCATACTCACAGAACTTCGAAGGCTGATGGAGAAATCTCTTTTTGTTGATACGGTGGAAACATTTGAAACGTGTTCTCCAGAAGTTGCATCAATCCATTTATTTTCAGGTGTACCTATAATGTTGGTAGCCATACTGGTGAGATTGAGGATTTTATGCCTTACTTGTGGCAGGGAAGGCTGGTCTTTGCCCCAATCTTTTTGGTATGTGGAGGTTCAAGAAATTAATGTAGACAGTAATGTCAAAGAACAGAACAAGAGTTAGTGAAAACACATTGAAATAACACAAAAAAGCACATAACAGAAGAGGGAGACACACAAATCAGGTGGAATTTGTGAAGACAGGAAAGAGGGCTTTTATGAGCAGACCGCCTTCCCCCAAAAATGCAAGTGTTAGTCATAAGCCAGGTAAAAGTTTACCAGATGTTTTGCTAACATGAACTACAGCAGCTCAACATTACAGAGCAGTTAGTATTCATTGGAAACTATTTCATTAGCATTAGTAAGGATTGAGAAAATTCTTCCACATTTACTCACACAAGGTACAATTTGACTCATACACTATCCAGGTATTGTCATTTTCATGTCCATGCTCGTCAGGAAGCACAGACGGCAAAAAAAAGCAGTCTAAACTAAACTAGCAAAACTGATGAGGCAAAGACAAATTACAATCTTCTATCAGACTCCATCATTTCTCCCTTTCCACTACGTAAAACTTACTCAATGAGTTCTCCGCTAATCTCACTCTTCATTTTTGCTAGGCCCTGTAGAAGTTGTGATTTGTTTCTCGTCTCTTTCTCACCTCACTATTTGTTTCCCCACTTGCTGATAACTTATTCCACCTAGCTTCCCACTAAAATAATGTTTTGTATATATACTGTGAAAGTAGTCATTGGTCACACTTACAACTCTGGAAAAATTATTTTGGGACTTTGAAAGGATACCCTGATTAAACCCATGGCAAGTCTAGAGACGCTACAAGGCCTTCAGCCAGGCTGGAAACCCTCACTAGCCAGAATGGGTAGTACCATCCTAGAGAGATTACAGCATCACAATATTTGGGTGAGTGACCAAAATCATAGCACAGAGGTGCTACATCCCCCACAAGCTCATATGCCACCTGAAACCCTCCCTGAAGAAAGGAACACAAGATCCTCCTTCCCTGAGGACAGGGAGCTGCTGATCAAAGAAGAGAGGCTCTAAAATTATTATCCTCTAGAGACTAGCCCCTCTTCATTTTTGTGGTATGGCAGGAAAGAAAAATGTTACATTCCCTTGTGTGGTGGTTGCACACTTTCTTTACCTGTGCATCCTCTGAAAAACAGGCCAGAGAACAAGAGAGAGGTCAGTAGTTCAATGCTTTGTAGACTTGCTTGTCAAGACATTTCTAATGCACATGTAGTTAAAAAAAGCCAAGTTGTGTTAAAATGCAACAGACACGCTAGCAAACTACTTAGCTTAGATACATATTACTACTGTAAGGGTAATAAGGACTCTCAGCTGTCAGGTACAGCAGAGACAAAGCTTATTTGACTTACAGAGCATACTGTATCTGCCCAACGAAACAACTCACCATTCTTTCCATATCGTCTGACATCCATGACCAGGTTTCCAGTTTCTAGTGCTCTACCGATGGCTTCTTCCCACTGACTACGGTCCATACGCGAAACCTTTGTGCCGTTGATAGCAATGATCTCATCATCTACTTGCAGCTGACAAAGTGCTGCAGGGCTACCTGCAGAGAACAGAAGAAAAATAAAATCACGTCTCCGTTCACAATTCTGTTTTTACCACAGTGTGATTGGGGGGAGGAGGCGGAGAGGGGAAGTAATTCAAAGAAATGCATATTGCTGATATTCAGAAAGTCTTAAAAAACCAAATCTACTACACTGCAATATAAGGTCAGTAAAGTCAGCTAATAAGAAAGAAGTGTTCCGCTTTGAAACTTATGAAAATGACAAAGAACATTTGAACTTGCAAGCATTCACATTCTGGCTAGCCCGTTTAGTAAACAACCTCTGGGCCCTCTCTCGCCTTCGCTAACTCACCTTTATAACCTGTGATAGTGAGACGGAGTCAGCACCACAATGCCTGTAGCCAACGATTAGCTGAAATTCAGCCAATGTTTGAGTAATCCTCTTATTTGCCAAAAAAACACAGCCTCCACTTTGTTAATTCCAGTAGAAGCTGGGTTTCTCAGATTCTTATTTACATTTTCTGGGCTCTACTGACAAGAACATGCTGCTTTACTGCTTTGCTAAAATAGTTTGTTAGCTCTCAATTGACTGGTAATTGGACTTAAGATATTGCTTGGTGATCTCCCATTAGACTTCTCTGGATCCTACTTATTTTGTCAATTGAGAGCAAATTTTATTGCAGCTTGGACTTTGAATTCTACTGATACTTTGCAAGAAAGGCTGCACTTTATACTCTTTTTTATGTACTACTAAACATTGGCAAGTGATTTCACCAGCCTAAGGACAGAGAGCATACAGGACCAATTAATAAACTTTTTTTCTATTTAATTCAGAAAATGGATGAGCTGAAAAACTCAGACTTGCCTAAGTAAGATTTTATGAATTACATCTGAATGGTTCTTCCACTAACAATTATTCCTTTAGCACAATATAAAATGGAACAGATGAGTGAAAAGGAAGTTAAAGACTGCACAATAAATCCTCACGTCAATAAAACAGAACAAATTTGAATGGAAGTGTTTTCCAAAGCAAATAGTGAAAGTGTTTAAAATATACCAAGACCAACGCTATATTGCATTATCAGAAACCAATGTGGACAAGCATGACAGAAGAATTTAGACACCGTATGTTTCCTCCTGACCTTCTGACTCACTAGTAAAATGCTGCTAGAAGTCTCGATCATCCACTAAGGATTCAAATAGCTTTTAATATTGCTGACACCCCAGGAAACTAAGAAATGAAGAAATGTTATGTTTCCTAATACTGCACCAAACAGTGATCCACCATAGTTCACTAAAAAACAACACTAGCTACTATGTTAAAGAGCATAGCTCCATATTGTTTTTCTGCTTTCTTCTTAAAGTATGGAATAAAAACTCCATTAGCGGTTACCAATAAAATTTTCAAAACACACCAATTACTTTTAAGCCATATTATAGAAGAAAAAGTAGGATTTTCATTGGGAGGAAGAAAACATGGGTGATAATTAAACTGGAAAAAATGTGCATCCCCTTAGAGTAAGGAAGATGTTAAAGAATTAATGGATTTTCAACGCTATTAATAGAAGGTACTATTAAGGCTACTATTGAAGATACTATCAATGAAGTTACTACTTTCAACAATACCATTTAACCTTTGGAATTGTGTTTGATTTCCAAATCTAAGATCTTTAGTACAATATAGTTCGACTACATGCAGACTGTACTTTATGCTTATGGTACAGGGAATGCTTTAGGCTTAAGGAAAGACATCAGAATTGATAATTTCCCCATTTTGTGTTGTGACACAATGAGCACTAGAAATGAAAAAAGGTGGTGTTCATTTTACTCTGATAATTTGATTGGGATGAGACCCAGGTGAGAACAGTACCTCACCTCAGTTACAGTAAGCACATGAGGGAAAATGTGGGTTACCAATTCAGGTTTTAGGAAAGGAAGGAAATTTAAGATTGCATGGTTCCTCCTATAACACCAACAGAAAAACACATCCAGACCATACAAATTCGAATGAATAGCAGCAGACTCTAGATTTCAAGTGTAGACCTAACACAGCCAGGACAACTTATACCGCTCAATTTTTGGCACATAACTTTGCCAGCTGCTCTTCCTCTACTGCCGCTACAGTATGTGAATAAAAGGGCTTCTCAAGAGCACAAACCAGGGCGCCTATATTGGGCTTCTGCTCTGATTCACCTCCAGAGAAGTCTACAGAGACTAGCTGTCAATTCAGGTGCCAGAAGTTCTATGGTGCCATTTGCCTTTCTCTGTCTAGTTCCTCCAAGACTATCGTATTCACTGATAATTTCTCTATACCTATACATCCTCTCTATGTAAAGAATTTAGTTTACATTGAATAAAACAGGTATTGCTGTTTTTCATAGATTTCCCTGAAGGGGATTTAGTTATCTCTAGCCTATCCTCATCTGTTGTTATTACAGCAGATAAATGCTAGCTCAGCCACACAAAAAAGTTAAAACTTGAAGCAAGTGGATCAAATTTACTTTGTCCTACATGCCTGCAAGTGTTTGAGCACAGACATATGCACTCCTACATCAATACAATCTCAAAAAGTGATTGCAAATAGGGTGGGTGAAAGGGAAAGGACTGAAACAATAAAGATTATATGACACTGAGGAAGCTGGCAGAACAATGTCTAGATTAATGTTTTTAAGGCTTTCTGTTTACCTAATTTTTAGGGTAAAAGTTGGAAGTTCCTGTTAAAAATGAGCACTATCTTCTTTTATATATAGTAAATGGGTGTCACTGAAACGTGTTACAAGCTTAACTCTTATTAAGCTTTTTGAGAACACTTATAAGAAGTTGATTTTGCTTGCCAAGGAGTTTTCTTAACAATTTTTTGAAGGAACAGCATATGTAGAATACAGAGCCATTTATAAGTAGTAAAAAGATAACCTGAAAAAAATCATCTAGCTAGTTAGGATTACAAGTATGCCAAGACAATCATAGAAAGTCTTCCTAGAAGCTATTTCTGGGTTCACAAAAGAGAAAAAGCTGACTGGGAACAGTTGGCATGGGTTTGCTAAGCCTAAATCACACTTGATCAACCTGTTTGACTTCAATGATGAAATGACTAGATCCGTGGATGAAGGGAGAGTGGTGGATACCATCCACCTTGTCTTTAATAAGGCTTCTGACATGCGCTTCCACAGTATCCAGGTATCAAAGTTGGGATGCTATTGTCTACAGGGCAGTATGACCAGATGGGTGGAAAACTGGCTGGGCTGTCAGGCTCTACGGGTAGCGGTTAATGGTTCATACTGAGCCTGGAGGCTGGTTACAAGTGGAGCTCCGCAGGGATGTATCCAGGGACCTATCCTTTCTAACATGTTCACCAATAACCAGGAGAAGGAGGAGGTGGTGAAATACACCTTCATCAAGTTTGCAAACCACACCAAAAGGGAGAGGTAGCTGATACGCTGGAGGGCAGGGCTGCCCTTCAGAGCAGGAACCTGACATTCAACAAGGGCAAATGCAGAGTCCTGCTCCTGGGACGGACTAACCCCAGTGAAGGTACAGGCTGATGGGCTGGAAAGCAGGGCTGGGAGAACCCTGACAATAGTGGGGCTATATGAATACCAGCATGACCAGCAGATTGAGGGAAGTGACTATCCCGTTCATTCAGCACTTGTTGTGCCACATCAACAACCTTGCGTCCAGTTTTGGTGTCCCACTATAAGAGAGGCATCAATAAACTGGGGCAAGTTTCATGGGAAGCCACTGGGATGGTCAAGGCTGTAGTGCTTGCCCTGTGAGGAGAGGCTGATGGGTATGGGCTTCTTCAGACAGGAAAAGAGAGGCTGCAGGGGGCCCTAACAGCAGTCCCCCCAATACCTACTCGAAGGTCACTGAGAAGGGAAAGCCTGCTCTTTATTGAAATTCATGGCAGGAGAACACAGCACAGTGGTTATAAACTGAGACAAGGGTCAGTCTGACTGGGTATATGTGGGGAAAATTTTCTCTAAGGGGATAATAATACAATGCCTAGAGAGGCTGTGCAGTTTCCATCCTTGGAGGGTCTCAAAGCCACCTGGGTAAGGCCCTAAGCAACCTGGTCTGAATTCAGCCTTGACACTTTTTTTGAGCAGGGTTTTGCTCCAGGTGATCTTCCAAGGTCCCTTCCAACCTGAATTATCCTATGACTTGTCCTTAAAAACAGGAAACACAACATTCAGAAGTGCCCAGTTGAAAGCACATCTTACTCTTTCAACAGGCTGTCCATCTCTTTCACCCTTCTTTACTATAAAGGAAGCTACAGCTTTTGAGTCAAGGTACAACATGAGCCAGTTCTTGAAAAAAAAGATGTTAAACACATGCTATAAACAAGAATACCAAGATACAGTCCATTCTCCATTCAGTCTTTGTACTTTGCACCCTTCCTTGCAAGAATGGTCGTAAAGCATAACCAAGATAACAGCCACAAGGCCTTCATCTTCTCCTTGCCTACAGAGCTGGGGACAGAGCCCACGTGAACCTTTGTGAATGACCAGCAGGAGCATTCACTACCCTCAGGTTTCTCATCTACAGCTGGCAGTGCAAGGAGACAGTCCTCTGCCTCCGAGTAACAAAATTAAACCAGAAGCCTAGCAGCAGGGAAAGCAAACGTAAAGTCATTCTTCACGCAAAGCTAATATTAACGGTTACAATCTAATTATGAGAAGTACCCAGCTACAGTGAAGAGAGGTTTAAAAATTGAATTTGAAATGGAAAAAAAAAAATTTAAGTAAAATCAAGGCTGCTCAATAAATGCTGTTAAGCGATATTTTTTCCACTCTGGAAAGCATGATGAAGGGCTAACTAAATGAGAAGTTTCCAGTTATTTCTCCTTTCTCAGGATGATCTTGTGTTAGCTGGAAGAAAGGGCACAATTCAATATTCCTCAAATGTTACTGGAAATGGGAAAGATCACCGTTCAGAAAACAAGCATTACATGTGATTTGCTGCGTTTTTTTGTTGTGCTTTGTTGCATTTTTTTTAATTAAGAAAACTGAGCTTGTCCTCTGCAAAAGACTACTAAAGCTTAGAAATAAACTTCGTGCATGTTTCATTTCAACACAAAAATGTTTACTTTTCCTCAGTATTAACACATCTGAAAAACTGCACTGGAAATCAATTTAGAAGCAGCAACTGCTTAAAAATATTGCCTGTGTCCAAACTTCACCTTGACTAAGAAAGGGAAAATTGAAATAAAAATACTAACTTCTAAGTTTCCTCTGCATGTGTTTACAAACCACACGAGTGAAATCTTTTAAACTTAGCTGAAAGGAACAATCTGGATATTAGAAGTCTGTATGTACCCCTTACTATTGTTCTGTAAGGGGCTTGGTGAATGCTTGAGTAATCACGTTTATGCTTTTTCAGCGGTTACAGAAATGTCTTTGATTAGGAAAATGCATTTTTGATATTTATGAATTCAACGTATTTCAAGAGATGAGGTTTCACAGAAATACAGAAGCAAACTAAATATTAATTTTTCAATTCTCCACCTGATTTTTTAAAATATTTGCAGCATTCTTAACAGCAAATGCTTTAATTTAAAGCCTCTGCAAACTAAACATAAGAACAAAAATTTGTGCAGTTAATACACATTTACCTTCTTCAATTGTCTGTACAAAGACCCCTGAAGAACTCCAATTTGTTGTAAACCCAAAGCTGCGACCGTGGCCAGGTCTCTGGTTTATACTGATTCTCATTTCACTGTACCGTTCCTGAAAAATAAAACATGACACTACAGTATCTGGTATCACAGGAATCTAAATGAGGGAAAGTTTATCCTCTAAATAAGTGAGGCTGCTCACAATGTCCACTTTAATCATCTATTATTAGCATCATAGACAAAGGACACAGTATTGAAGTCAGTTAACTAACTTTATTCAAGCAGGTAGGTTTTCAGTTTACATTTATATTTTCTCTACACATATATTTAGCTGTGCATTTCTCTTATTTTCAATGTTTTGTAACACAATCCTACAAAATGTAAGAAATTTGTGGAAACTAAACCCCTAAATGGTCTTCACAGATAGTCTTGTGAATTTGTGGAACACACTGCCTCCAGACAACGCATCAGTCGAACAGAGAAGTGAAAAAGCCAGATAACAGTAATTCATCTTATTTTTTTCTTGCACATACTACAGCGGGCACCATCAGTTTCCTTTAGGCTCAATGCTGCAACTAGGTTGACTTGGGTGAAGAATCATCTTTTTAATTTCGAGGGAAATACTACCCGCTTGCTATGGATTTTGTAATGGAGACCTTAGATAATACAACTAATCCCAGGATTAGCTAGAATCCAGATTTTCCATTCTAGCGGACTTTCAAGGTGCTCTCAAAATCAGAATCAAAACCTAACATTACCATTTTAAACTACAGAAATATTTGACTGGGAAAACATTTTGTAACGCTTGCTTTCAGTCCCGCGCTATATTACGAACATGTGAACTCATTAAAAAGCAATTAAAATACCCAAAGGCATGCTATTCACTTTGTTATCAGGGAACTGACATTGCTATAAACGGAAAAAAATATTATAGACGTTTTCTGTCAAACACTGTGCATGGAGGAGACCCCCGCATGTGTACTAAATTTGGTGTATGAAATGTACACCTACATTTTAGTTGCCTAGAGAACCAGTTTTCCTGAAGGGTGGGATTCATCTTCCTAACTTAAAAGTATTTAGAAGTCTGGGTAGAAGCCAATTTATAAGCCAGTTCCCCAAAGCTCCTATGTTGGTAGGATGCACCTGGCAGCCACAGGGAGCAGCTGGAGTTATCCAGAGTCTCCGGGCAGGACGCAGCCAGAGGAGGCTTTAGCAGTACCCGAGCGCTGAGTGCAGAAGACGACAACATTGCAAGGCAACATCCTGAGGTTTCCGCCTCGTGTTAAAGGAATGTTCCCGGCAAAACATTCCCCGTTTCAGCCCAGGGTAGAAATTAAGTCCTTACTGCAAAACACATCTACTAGTTTGCAAATGCTGCCATCGAACCCAAGTCCTTCAGTGAGTAACAGTACATGAAAAGGGAATCCACTAACAGACAGGTTAGCACACTGGGCTAGAGCATATATAAACCTTTTGAATTTGAGTCTCTTCCTGGAAATACCTGTTATCATTTTTATTTCCACCATCCTAACCCAGCTCTTCTTCAAACCTACCTCTTGTCAGAGGAGTAATACAACTTTGTACACTGAACTTCATCATTTGGACAGGTCGCCTCCAAAGCACTGAGCACTCCACAAACCTGGTGTTATTGCCCTGATGACTAGTGAACTATATCAGTCTCTCAACTCTGGCAATGATTTACAAACATGCCAAAAGGAACTTGCATTCCTTAAGTTATAGCTTGTTTGAGGCACAACATAAGCGCTTTTTTGAATTTTTTTTTTTTTAAACTTTTTTATTTTAAAACCCCACATTACTCATCTGCAGGAAGGACAATTTATAATCCTGTGAATAATGACAGGGAAAAAAAATGGACCTAGTACATTTTGTTCTCATTTGGCTCACTTAAAGTGATACAGAGAACCCATATCTAATCTATGTTTTCACTGATTAGAACAGCAATTCCTCTGCCTGATTTTGCTACACGACAGGAAAAAAAAGAAGTGATCACGATCTCTTTCCGTATAGAACAATCACAATTTCAAAAAATTATGATAATTTCATTGCAATGGCCAAAGGGTGTCAGGAGTATTAAACTGAAATGTGTTCCTTTTCCACAAGTGATTAGGAAGGAGAATGTTTCAAAGTGATCGAATTTATAAAAAGCTGGTGTGGTAAGTGATCTCATGAATCAGCATTCAGAGTCTTATTGTCCCTCGCCCAAGTGACTGGCACAATTAACTTTTACAGCAGCATCAGGAATGCAAAGAATTCATTTCTAATCTGTCAAAGGGTATGAACCGCATCATTAGAAATCACAGAAAGGTATTGACAATTAAAACTATTGTTGGTAATTTTTTTACATGTGAAACATGCGATCAGTTAGAGGAAACAGCACTTGACGATACGTATTCCAAAAAAAAAAAAAAAAGAAAAAAAAAAAACAACACTGAAAGACCCAGCTTCTGGATAAGCACATACACAAAGAGATGGTGATTTGCTTTAAAATTCATTAATGTGAACAATTATGTTAATTTCAAGTAAATAACCATTTTTTTAAAAAAAAAAAAAAGGGTGGGGCTCAAGCCACAAGAGATGAAAAAAGGAATAGTATGATACTAATGCTTGAGGCTGGCCTTTGAAAAGCTGATCTTTATTTTCCACCACCAGTTTAAGAGTGCAAATGAATGCTACAGCAGCTCAGATCATTCATCCAACTGACATCCCTGATTGTGCGCACAATGTGCTAATCTGGAGAATAACAAAAACTTCGCAAGCATCAAACAATATTTAGAGTAACTATTTTGAATTAGAATGAGAAATCAAATTAAGGACAGGACATATAAAGGGTAGGTAAAAAAATGCAGCAATTATTTTCTTTCCAAATATTCTCTTTCCCCTGAATTAAATCAAAGGAAACAGCAGTTCTCCGAGCTGTTTTCTTACTACCAAAAAATACTTGCGTTAGATATAATTTTATTTTTTTTCTTTTACTCTGCTGTAGCATTCAGTTACACTAAGTAATCACATTATTTCCACACTTACCAGGGATTTTGAATCCTCAGGCTCTGGCAGACTCACACTTTCTGCAGGAGATGCAAGTGAAAGAGAATCAGGAGGAGAAGAATACTCTGGTTTAAGAATACTGCTTCCAGCGTCTTGATCTTGGGATTTTACAGGTAATGCCAAACTAGGAGGAGGTGTTGACTGAACACCTTCTTTTTCCTCCTCCTCACCTCTGCTTCTGAATGCACCAGCGGAGAGAGGGTGGGCAGAGTCTGGTTGTGAAAATGAACTGCTAGTGAACAAAGTTTGAGTTCTTTTAGCTTTTTCTACTTCTCCATTGTATTTCTGGGCATCATCCATCTAGGACAAAAATGACAGTTTGGTAAATATGTGCTTTAAAAAAAGAAAAAAAACCCAACCCTAATCTTTCAGCAATCTAAATATTTAACAAAAAAAAAAACCCTCTCCCTTTCATGTAAATTCTGATTACTGTACCCATTACTAATTACCGACTTTAAAGAAGAGCAACGTATTTTTTTCTCTTTAAGTGCTTGCAGAATAAATAGTCCAGACTTTTTAAGATAAGCTTTTTAAAATCATCTGCTTAGAATAATTTGCATTCTTACCATTTTTAAAATTGAGACAAATAGGGACTCAGGAGAAAGCTATGAAAATTAATACAGTAATTGGGAGGGATCAATTTCTGTGTTTCAGTGCTTTACCGAGCAAACAAATTTTAGGCTAGCATAAAATTTCAATTTCAACAAACTCAGCAGAGCAGAGGAAACTTGTATCACCTGACAAATTTGTCTTTAACGCTTAATTATGTTAACTTAGCTTCAGACAATTACACCCGACGAAGGCAGGTTTGTTGATAAGGAACACTAAGGAGACTTACTACAAGTAATAAAAAGATTATTCTACCAAATCTATTTATCAGCCTTATTGCTAGGAGTGCCTTTAAGTACAGAAACACAAGTAAACATCTAAAGCCACGATATAATTGCCTGCTCTATTAACACAGCCTTCATCAAACAGTAGACGATTTTTTTAAAAGACAACAAATGTTAAAACTCTACTGTTCCCACAGCTACCCAAGACCCCAGCATTTACAGACTTTGGGAATGAAGCGGAATTTTACCGTGAACGACCGTGGAAGTGATGAGATTCCTCTTGAGTGGACACCAAAAGGTCTTGGTGTAACCACAGATGTTAACCTAGAGGTATCAGTTTTCTGGTAACTTCTCGGGAGAGAAGCTGAAACCTGAGCTGACCCAGTTTGAGCATTCACCGAGTAGCGAGTAGACAAAAGAGCCGAGCTCTGCTCTTCTGCCAGGCTCTTTGGCGGAGCGGGAGCTTCACGAGTGGCTGAGCTCTCCGGAGGGTTCTCCTTGCGCGGCTGTGTGGTGTACGCACTTTTGCTGCCCTTAGTGCTGTAGGAGGTATCTTCTTCCAGAAGGTAATCTTTTGCTGCTGACCGCGTGGAAGGTGCTTTTTCTTCGCTAAACACATCGTCATTCAGTGAATACGTCCATCTGTGTTCGTGCTTTCGCTGCCCATAGGAGTCTTGATCTCTGTCCTCCCTATGGGGACACAGCGCGTTACAATCAGACAAAGTGACCTGACAAAGAGGTGGGCACTAAGTCTTTTGACTAATAAGTGTTTGAGGCAGAGCATAAAGTGAGAAACACATCCACAGTAAATTAAAATTAATGGCATAATTTAAAAATATTAGTATTTTAATATTTTTTTTAAAAATCTACCTTCTTCCCCTTCCTCCCCATTTCAACACTCCTATAACACTCAGGCATACTACTGGCACATTATCAGGTGGCCACCATGACAGAAATCTCTTTGCCAAGAAAACGATACAGCTATTTCAGTTACATATCCTCAGAAATTCAGATTTTATTGAGGAAAGAATGGGAAGAAGGTATTCCCATAACTCTGCCTGAACTGTATAGCTCTGCTGATGTCTCTGCTCTGTGGAAATGCTGTACTGAACTTCAGATAACAAAATAAGATGATGTCCTGAAGTTCAGATTGGGGTTTTTTTCTGCTATTCATTCCTTTGTCATAGAGGAACAACCACCACAGAGATAACCTTTACCAAATCATTTTTAGGATTCTGATGATACTAGACATTCAATACAATTAGCATCCGTAATTTATTCAAGAGACTATTCTTTGTCCTCACAAATAAGTAAAAAAAAAATACAGAAATTCAAAACATTCTGTTTCAAGACTTATTTAAATTTCTTTTATGAATACATGCCATGTGCCTATTCCCTTCATCTTAGTCATACATGCATTTAAAAAAAGAAAAAAAGAAAAGAGAGAGAAGAGAGAGAGAGGAGAGAGAGAGAGGAGAGAGAGAGAGGAGAGAGAGAGAGGAGAGAGAGAGAGGAGAGAGAGAGAGGAGAGAGAGAGAGGAGAGAGAGAGAGGAGAGAAGAGCGAGAGAGAAAAGGAAAGACTGTCACCAGTAGAAATACTACTGTGCTACTCAGTTTACACTTTTTACTCTTTGGAGAAAATCTTTTTCAGTAAATACGCAGAGGAACAATTGGGGATAGAAGGTAACCAAGTAAGAGTTTACAGCTCTGTGATACACATTAACATTCTGGCTCTATTTATCCATGGTGGCTAAAAGAACAGCAAATGCAGTGGTAGAGGAAAGAGAAATAGTTAGGTTGATCCAAGAATAAAAAAGGCAGTTATCCAGTTCAACACTATTGTTTTAACTTCTTTAAAGTGGATGTAAATACTGACTTCTCAATACTTTTATTATGGATAGCGGAGTAAAACACCATTTATAGAGCAAAACTGTTTAACATTCTGTGAAAATAATGTATTAGCGGACCATATTCCACTCTTCAATTGCCTAGATTTCTACACTGTAATTTGCAACTAAAATTGTTGAGATGTCTGTAGAATCAAATGCAACTTGCCAGTAAAAGCTTCTCAAGAATTCAAGGGAATAGAAATGCTCAGATTTAAGTTCTTCAACATAATACTCCCATTAGGGTTATTACCTCTCCTGCTCCATTTCTTTCAGTGACTTGGTTGTCCTTTCAGACACCTCAGAGGCTCTCCTTTCTATTTCTTCTCTCTCTTCCTTTTTCTTTTGCAATTCAGAAGTGAAGCTCTTTCTACGATTCTTCCATTTTGCTAGATCCTATGAGAATAACATGAACGTACACAATTAGATTTTCTCAAGACCTCATAAATCTGTAGAGGCATCCCATCACAAGCTAACTACTGCCCTGATTTTATTCACGTCTGCATCGCGGCCACATTTTCATGCACCTTCCCCCTAAATGACAAAGGGGTTCTCATATTTCAGTTATGGTTACAGGCTCACTGCCTGTTAAAGTTAAAAATTGTAATTACTGGACTACAAGTGGAAAAAATACCTGTTTTGCCCCTTCCCCCCTCCCCACCCCCCTTACCATTTTCAATTTTATTCTAGAATTGACCCAATAACACATAGTTGAAAACTAACGCAAATGTCATCCATATTTCTTTGTTGTAGACTTTGGTGTTTGGGATTTTATTTTTTTTTTTTCCAAATCACTACTACGTTAGACTGATACATTAGCTTGAGAATAAACATGCCTTAAATTCTAAATTGAAAACATATACTTCTATATTTTCTTCAGTTCTGTAAAACCACAATGTGAACTGGCAATATTCTCCATGAAATACCAGAGCTGATTTAAGATAAGTACTAAATATTAGAACTGAGATGGCCGAGATGCATTAAACAAATAACTATGAACTTCTTGCTTGAAG
The DNA here is from genome assembly GCA_947846985.1 of Fratercula arctica. Taxonomy (NCBI): domain Eukaryota; kingdom Metazoa; phylum Chordata; class Aves; order Charadriiformes; family Alcidae; genus Fratercula; species Fratercula arctica. Next base: position 65,380,906 of record CANTUZ010000001.1, read on the forward strand.
CTCTGTTCTTAATTTTGGCTTCCTGTTGGTAATCATTGTCAAGCAGAGTTTTTAATAAAAAAGAAAAGGTCTTCAGACACTCTTATGATGCTGTGCAAAGCTACCACATCAGTTTACAAGCTGGATGAGGGGATTGGAGCCTCAAGAATTTGACCAAGAAAATAATATTTCCCTCCCTCCTCCCAAAGGATCAAATACTCAGACATTCCAATCGTTTCTCCAAAAAAAAAAAAAAAAAAGTATTCACAAATTTCAGATAACACATGAAACTACGCCCTAGCTTTTCTTTATATCCACAGAAATCAAGCCCGAAGGCTTTATTACAATATATACAATATATTACAATATATACAAGTCTTATCCTGAAGCATTAATCAGATACTTATGATGATATTTAAAATAATTTCAGTTCTGCATTAAACAGACATCCCCAAAACCACTAGTAGTTGCATGAGATGGATCATTTTAGAAGTCAGCCCCATAAATGGCTGCACACACGCCAAAGCCTAGTTTTGAGGGACACTGAAGGCAGGCGGCAGTGAGCCCTTCAGCAGGACACACGAGGAGCGGTGAAAAAGGACTACGTACTTCTTGCCACTTCAGATCTTGTTCTTGTAACTGTTCTTTTATCTTTTGTAGCTCTTCGTAACGGATTTTGCGCAATGACTGCAGCTCCTCTGCACTGACATCGTTCAAAGATTTACTCCTAGAAAGAAAGAGAGTACTCGGCTTTATCGCATCTTAGCCATTGTTTACGCACGTGAAGCCTTCGCGCGCGAGAGAGCGATTTATATTAGTACAACTGAGGGCTCTTGAATGTTATTTCGAATAGAGCAGGAAACACACGGGCAGCTGAACGAGCAAGGCTGGGACATGCTCTAGTGCCGTCACTCAAGTCAGTAGTTGCATATTGGAGCAAGTAAAAACGTGGTTAAGGGAACAAGCAGCTCTGTAGCAGCTCCACGCTGATCATTCACGTTGAGGTCCTTGTACCTGACTGCTACTTCTTTTACTCTCTTCACTGACCTTGCTCCTTTCTTTGACCTAAAAGTTGTCCCTCCTCCTCGAGTCTAAATTCCCATCCTTCCACTTCTTCTCTCCAGTAACAGCCCCAGAATCACCTCCCATTCTTTCCTTCCTTAGGCTAATCATAAAATCAAGTCAGCTATTGATGCACATTTCTAAATGATAAAGGTCATGCATGTCACAGGGCCCCACTAGCCCACGTTACTCCTCCCCAAGCCTCTCTGATGCTTTGCATCCAAGTCAGGATGGCTAACAGAGCCATCCTCTCACTAATTTCTTCAACAGTGCTACAAGTTTCTCCCCTGAACTCCTACTCCTTAGTTCCCTTTAATCTTAAATTCCTCAAAGCTCACCTTTCATGCTTCTCCGCCCCCCCCCCCCCGCCCCCCGCAAGTGCTATTTTCTCCTTTATTCTTTCACACTGCAGTGATAAACATAGCAGGACTTTTAATTTAGGTATAGGACAAGACTCCTGCTCAGAGCTGACCACAAGCCTCTGAGATACCAAGCAAAACACAGGTGTTCCATCATAAGGTTCAAAGCTGTAATATAAAAGGATTCTGGGGTTTATTTTTATTTGCTCAAAAATACTTTTTCTTGCGTTTATCCAAACAAAACCTAAATGACAGAGGGGTGTAACCAAGTTCTAACAGGGCTTGAAAGTGAGGCACTCTGATATGATGGAAAATCAGGTTAAAACCAAAACTGATTCAGCACAGGGCCTTGCTCTAATCTGTCACATACCAAGAAAGCTCTGAACTAACAAACCAGACTCTCTCACTTCCTCCCAAGAGGCCCAACTCGCTTTCATTGGTAACATAAGACTTTGGACTTTGGCCTCTAGAAATAAAGGCTAGGGCCTTAACTCATTATACCTGTTTGCTTGTCTCTTTTCTGAATGGGAAGAACACCCAATTTAGCAAACTCTCCTGGTCACTATTGCAGAAACTCTTTTCTTGTACGGTTCTTTTCTTCATTTTATTAATGGTTAAGTTATATCACATGTAGAAAAGGTTTTGGGTAACCAAACTGTATGTAAGTATCAAAATTGTTCCAGATGAGTTCAAGAAAACTTCCATGACTAGGGTTTCCTTTTCTTTCTCTCGAGTTTCTATATCTGCCTGCAACAAAACAGGAAAATCTAGACCCAAATACAATATACTCCAAGGACGGGTATATTCATACCAAGGAACAGGATGTTAGTTTCCATCCTAGTCGTAAATTAAAAATCTAACTAGTGACTTGAGCCTTCTCAGCCTCCCTCCACTAATACCTAACTTTTTCTGAAACATTTCTTGCTTCTTCTGGAAGTGTTTAGGCATTTACCAGGTTTTGCCTCGGGGTAAAAGTAAATAAGTAAATAAATGTATATTTAAAAAAAAAAAATTAGAATACCGTGCATAACCAAATACTTAACATGCCATCAAACAGTAAGTGAAAAAATATTTGACTCACAATACATCATAAACAATGCCTAAGTTCACATGGCACTAACCAATAATTTTACCACTGAGGATTCAGTAACCTGGAGTATATAAAATAACCACAGAACATTCATCAATCCCGTGACAAATACCATGTCGTTAATTATTTTCAGATTCTAGCTGTACAGCCTTTGAAATAAAATATTTACTGATCTTCTTTTACATTTCTGAATGTTTTAAAGCCTAATTTAAATACAGAACACCAAGTACTTCACTTCAGCAGGAATAAAATATTAGAGCTGATCTTCAAAGTGCCTGATGACCATAACTTGTATACCCTAGACACCGGAGAGAACTTTTGCCAGATGCATAGCTTTTAGTCTCTTACATTCGTTACATGAATTGCCCAAGCACAGAACAACAAAGCAGCATGCACAAGTTGCTTTCAGCACGAGTTTTTAGCTACTGTGCATGCATGAAAATTGACACAAGAGGCAAAAACAGCGTTATGATCTTTCAGGCTTTTATAAAACTTACCCTTGCTCATCAGAAAGCTTTTGAAACAGTCTGAGAAATCAGAAACCAAAAAAAAAAGAGAAAAGATTCAGTGTCTTGAATTCACAACAACATTAATAACACCAGCACGCTCACTAAGTGACGGGGAAACGGAAAGCTTGAGGACCAGCCAGCAGGGAATAGCACATCGGAGATCTGACACTAGTCGGAAAACACATCAGGACTTGCATAATGTGTAAGTCAGGCAGAAAACCGACAGAACAAGGCTGCCTGCAAGTTTCCAATGCTTCCGATTTAGCAGTACTGCACGAATACAGCCTTGCATTAATTCTGCACCACTTACTCCAGTGCTGCTGAACAGCACGAAGCTCAGAAGATACTCGTTTCAAGAAAGGAAAATGAATGAATGCAACTCGAGTCCGAACAAGAAGCCTGGCTTACAGAGGCTCTTTTCTTGTTACTTCAACCACCTCTGATACTAAAAGAAAGTAATACTTGGAGTGGATAAAAATAAAAGGCCACACATAGAAGTTTAGCACATTAAACGGAGAACCAAATTCATGCAGTGTGATTCAAGAGGATTTTTAGTATTCTTGAACATGAGTATTTTATTCTATTGAATGAATCCTTAAAACTTGAAATATTTTCAAGCACTTCAGAAATATCCCTCAGTGAAGCTCGCACTCTGTTAACAGTATTAAGCTTAAAAATTAAATGCAGCAACATCAAAATACCAACTGGAACATGGAAGTGTCTTAGTCACAAAGTAATGATGCACAGCTGGGAGAACTGAAACTTGCAATGCCGTATTTTCAGAGCTAAGGAAACATTTGAAACCCCACTCTCGCCCAGTAAGTAGGAAATCCAAAAGGAGAGCTAGGAAGTAGTTAAAAACAGTATTCAGTCAAAGAACAGAAATTTTGAGTATACCAGGAAAGGATTAGGGGAAAGTATTAACCAGGACTGTATGAAAGCAGGGGGGAAATACTGGCAGAATAAAATACGTCACAGTGGAATTTAATATTACATGGACACACACCTTGCATGCACCATGACTTTGGGCGGGCAAAACTACTATAACATTTTTTTTCACCTCACCTAATCATCTCAAAGCTATGGCAGAACAGTTTATAAGCATTTTGAAATTTAGGTGCAAGCAAGAGTAATCAGAATGCCCATTTCCAGAATTTGTCATTAAAGCATTCATGTGTTGCACAAATGTTTTTACAAGTTACATTGGGGGAAAAAAAAGAAAATATTTCTAGCCTTCATAGTCTTTTGAATAAACACTATTCCTGTTCAACCATGGAAAGAAACTTATGCAGAACTTGGAGCCTGAAGGAGTGAGAATATGTTTTCTCTAAAATAGCAGCCTAAAACTAGAAAACATTGTAATTTTTTTGTTGAAAATATGGTATTGCAGTCATGAGCTTTTACTCAAAGCAAATAAAAAGCTTGTCCAGGATGCTACGAACAAAGAGCAGCTTGGCACTCTACGAATGGTTCAGCACAAGACGATGCTTTTCTGAATGGAAAGGGTTCAACTGCACTCAAGCTCAATCCGTGCGGGACACAACCTGACCTCTCCACCATCTGCCGTTTCTTGTGTCTAACTTTGCTGGCCTCCCTGATCGCTTCCCACTTCTTCCAGTCTTCTTCACTGCACGGACCCGGAATGAAATTTACTGGCTGGACGTTGCTTCCCACCTTCCAAGATTCAATCTTGCGCGTCAGCATATCGTCCTTCTTATGGCGGGAAGATGGCGACAGCACTCTGCCGTTGCTCTTTCTTTCCTCCGTTGTCGTGTTTTTTTCAAGTAAACATAGAAATTTGGACCGGATCTCCTCTGGAAGACTCCACGGATCAGGAAAAAGTGCTGGGTGATACGTGTCTGGAGCGCCTGATAAAGGCACCTCTTTTTTCTGAGAGATGATTTTACGGAAAATCATGTCATCCTTTTCCAAATCTGGAATCACAGGTTGGCCCTCTCTGGGTTGCAGAATTATCTCACCTTCTAGGGGAGGTTCCTCCTCAGATAATTTTTTTAAATACCGGGGGTCCTGAAGAACAACTTGATTCACATGGAAAGCCCCAGTTTTCCGAACGAAAAAATCGTCGTTTTCTAAATCTGGATACAGATATCCATTTTCTGCCTCTCCTTGCTTGCATCCTGGTTCAAAGGAAATATTCCTTCTACATTTTATGAGCCTAGGGCCAGAAGTAGGATCAATTTTGGTCTTCGTTTCAGAAGACAAGTAGTCAGAGTATTTTTGCAGGGCCTGAAGTAACGAAAACTGACTGAAGCATATAAAACAAAAGGAGGGAAGTAAAAAGATCATTAACTAGCAAGAGACAAGCAGATCACAACGTACTGCGATACACATTTGGTTTAGACTTGCAGTATCCCTGGCAGTACAACTATACCGCTTGGCATTCACCACCACTAACTGTAGCACGGCACACATCAACCCATACAAAGGTATCACGGTATAATAACCTGCTCAGAAACAGCACGCTTACATGCTCACACATAAAGCCAGTAACCCTATGCAGCACGTTACGCTTTTGCACTTACATGTTTCAGAAGACCAGCAACTTACGTCTACATCTTAAAAAAAAAAAAAAAAAAAAACAAAAAACCACCACACAAAAAACCCACCCAACAACAAAATAATAACCAAAAAAAAAAAAAAAAGCGCGACATCACAAGACGTGGTTTAATTTCATTTAGCTGTTGCATATCCAGCCATTTCTTTTTGATGCAGCAAGAGTACAGCTCATGCAGTGATATCAACCTGGGCTGATCAGAAGCCTCCAAGATTTTTCCTTCTGCAATCTGAGACAATGAGCTTCCCACAAATTCAGCAGTTGGTTTATAGCTCTGATCCCTTCTGTAACTGCTGTTCCAGTCAAAACTTGGTCTTGGGTGATTAGCAACAATGGCAGAGCTTTGTTTGTAAGCAAATTCCTCATCCTCGGAATCTGATTTCTTTCTACTGTGCGGCAGCACAAAGAGTGAGCAGAGGGAAAGAAAAAAAAAAATACGAAGTCTACTAATTGAGTAAAATGCACAGTGGCAACAGTGCAACAGTGTAATGGAAATAATATTTCAATTATTTTCTCAAAAGAAAAAAAAAAAGAGAGAGAGACAACATAGCCTGCTGCTATACTGGCAATAAAAGTGAAAAACAAAGTCATACAACTACACTTCATTTGCAAGTTTTGCACATAGGAGAGAAGCAGGGGCATGCATGAAAACGCACCTGAACCCTTGAATCTCTTTATACCAAGGTTTGAAAGAGGATTTCCTGATTTTTTTCCATAGCAATTCTTCTTCTGGAGTCCAAAACTTAGGAAGAAATTTGTCAAAAGCAACCACTGTATTTGCCGCTGAAGAACTTAGCTTTCGAAAATAGAGATCATCTTTTTCAATATTTGGGATGCCTATTTCTTCTTCCTCGTCCTCATCAAAATACCCAGATAATTCTGAAGGAATGTTAACTCTTGGTTTGTTTTCCTCTTTAGCATCCAACTCCCTCTGCCTCCTCTGGTTACTGTTCAAAATACCCAATCAGTTAAGATATTTTAGGAGCAACTTGACAGAAAGAATGCAAAGAGACATGCTTTTTGGCTCAGGAGTTCAACCTCGTGAATGAAGCAAATTAGTTCTCAATTCCATCACTGCAGCACCAGAAATAATAATATATATTTAAAAAGAAAAACAAAAAAAAAGTTAAATGGTTATATCAGCAACCTATTGCCTCTGACAGAAATATGAAGTTTGACAGAAAAGGCATAACAATTTATCAGCTGTGTTAAAATGCCAATTAGAAGACTAACTTTATGGAGTTATTTATGGACTGCAATTTAGGTAATACAATAGTTACTGGATCTCGGATTAGTATCTCTGACCTCAGTGGTTCAAGCATTGCAGCTAGTGGACCAGCTGGATAACTTTCTTGCGAGCAAGATTTAGGAGGGTCATTGTGCAACACGAAATGATGTCCAGGTGCAGCAGAGCTTACAGGGCTCTTTTTGACTAGAAATCTACGTTTTGCTAAGTCATCCATGACCAGGTCGGGCAGCCTTCTTTCATCTTCTGAATCAGAGCCACTGTCATACTCATAGATCATCTGGAGGGAAGCTGGATTTGTGAGCCCACACTCTGCTCTGCTATTTTGGCAGGAAGCTACGGGATTCCTTTCACGTCCACTGAGGTTGACCAAAACAGGAACAGAATGAAGACAGTGAAGTCATGGAGGCAATGATGAAACCCAAGAACTACCCACTAATCTCATCTGTACACACCAAGAAGCCGGACAGCCAAAATTCATCACCATATTTTGGAAGACTTTAATGAGAAACTAAAACTGTAGGTCTAGCTCCCGTGAACGTGCATTTAAGATCATTTAAATCCCCTCTGTCTGGAGTCTGACCAGCCTCAAAACATTACTCAAACACCAGAAAACTAGTTATGTAGACCGAAGTAAAAAAAATAAAGGCAAAACATAAAGCCAACCACACCAAAACATCCCTCCCATTAAAATATGGAAACCCAAATACATTACTTTGTATTGCAGCAACAGCTTGTCTTTAACTAATAAAGAAATAATTTACTTGAAAAAGTCCTAAATCAAAGTCTGGCTTACTAAGACCTCACACCAGTACCTTGAAAATGCTCCATCTGACTCGGTGAAGACGGGACTCGCCCAGCTCCTCCTGTTGTCCTCATTCTTCTCTGTCCTCTTCTTCCTTAAGGGTGCCGGCACATATGCCGTCTGCTTGTTTTTGTTGGGTAAGAAACGATTGAAGTCAGCGGTAGGTTTCGGTTCAATCACAGAAATCCTACGGTAAGACCTGTCATCTTTATGGGAGTCATGCATTTTGAAAGGCAGTTCCGAGTCTGTGTCACTGTCACAACCTTAGAAGAAAGGGGAGAAAAAGAAAGGCACAAACGTTATCATCTAGACACAAGCTTCTAGCTAGAACTTGCACCAAAATCATCTACAATCAATTTCACTCCATATTCAAGATGTTTTGGCTGCAAATGTGCTGAGCTACAGACAGGACAGTACTAGAGGTATTTTTAGAAGTTTGTTGTGAAGTTGCGATAAGGTCTGTGAAGCCAAGTTTGGTTTGCACACCCCTGCTACATTTGTTCCATTCTTTCACTATCACTGCACCCTGCAGGAAACAAAGAGCTAACCTCTAGATTGAAGACAAAAAATGGCCCAGGTTTTAATTAAAAACATACTTGCCACTTGAATTTACTAACAAAGCTAAGTTACCAGCAAACAGTACAGCAACATGCTCATCTCACCAGATTAACACCTAGTAGAAGCTGAGGGTATGTCACATAGGTAGCATGGCTACGTGCTGCTTTGCTCAGATCAGAAATGCACCATGTGGCCTTGGCTCAATGATTTTGTTATTCGCATGGTACAAAACCCAAAAGTTCATTATTTTTGTAACTTTGAGTTAGACTACAAGTTAGTATTGCATTTTAAAACTGGGAGACAAACACAGATTAGGGTACAGCTGTAGGCATCCAATTTCACAAACTCTGTTCTTGTTACCTTTCTTTCTACGAGAAACTATCAAAAATAACAACCACTCTTCAGTTTTTAACCTAGGTGGGAAAAACCCTATTGAATATTGAATATTCACAAATGGAGCGAAGGCATAGAGCTTTGACATATCCACACTAGGAACAAGGCAAGAGACTTCTGCAAGTGTGAGTCTTAGGTGAACCCATCAGGATGTGAATTCCAGCAATCTCCCTTCCTGAACTACGAGAAAATACCCTGCACATACACACACTGTAACACGGCCGTAAGAGCAAGAGTTCCAGCAATCTTCCTATGAAAATTTCTGTGCGCATTGTTTCTACCAACTGTTAAAGGTCAATATGTGCTTAAGCAAAATGCAACTGCAGAAGTTGCAAAACTAGAGCAGCCTTTCCCGAAGTACTAGGTCCATACATTGTCTTCTCTCACACTCGTAAGACGTATGTCAACAAAAGATTTAAAAGAGGAAAAAAAACATACCTTCACTGCCACCTTTCAAGGTTATATCCGACGAAAAGCTTGTGGAGGATCTTGAACCAAGAGAGTCCAAGCTATCGAAGGAGTCGTCTCTTTTATGGGTAGCTGAAGACGAAAAGGGCTCTCCGCGGTCAACGTACCAAATATCACCGTACCCACTATCCCTGCCACTTCTGTTCAGGTGACTGGACTCTTCCAGCGCCTATGAAAGTAAGTTTTGAAAGGTCTTTTGCAATAATCAAAGGTGCAAGTGCTAGTTGCAGGTTTTTGCTCAAAAATTTTTAAAGTGCATTTTGAGTGCACAAATGGACTTTAGCAAAGACTACTGCAACCCCCTAAAAATGACATAGACAAAAGCTTGGATAGGAGATTGGATATTAGGAAAAAAATTTTTACACTGAAGGGGTTATTAAACATTGGAACAGGCTGCCCAGGGAAGTGGTAGAGGCACCATTCCTGGAGGTTTTTAAAAGATGGGTAGACACAGTGCTTAGAGATGTGGTTTAGTGATGGTTTTTGTCAGTGTTAGGTTGATGGTTGGACTGGATGATCTGAAAGGTCCCTTCCAACCTAGGCAACTCTATGATTCAACACAAGGTCTTAAATTTCTCTTATTTTAGCCAAAGGGAATCAAGACAAGGCCTACCACATCAATAAAAGTGGGTGGATTCTGAATAATCATATATGCGTAGCAGAAGAACCAGCGTAAGCTAAAAATCATTCCTTTCACATGGACTTTAAAAGCAAGGAAAACAAACAAAACAAATGACTACATTCTCCAAACTAAGAATAAAATTTAACCCCCAAGAGATTGTTTGCTATACATTACAGCATCAACACCAAACTATAAAATTCAGGATATTTGTTTAATATGCTTTTTTGATTCCTTACCTTAGTCAACGCTTGTCCTAATAACTTCTCAAATGCTTTAAGATTGAGGTATGGACCATTATAATGAGGGTTACTTTGAGCTTTTCTCCCAAGCCAGTATAATGTAATCAAAACCTAAAAACAAAACAAAACAAAAACAAATACAAACTTAATTACTTTCTTCTCATACCATGTACCAGTATAAAAGAATCTCAGCATGCTGTTAGAGATCTTTTCCACAATGAATTGTAAAATCTTGTTTACAGTACGATCTCCATCAAAACCAATTAAAGAGTGTTACAATGCAGCTTGTGTATCTCAAGTAAGCAGATACAAATAAGTACTGTTTCTAATTATTACACTTATTTGGGGAAGTAAGCTGCATAGAGATCATCATAAGATGGCATTAATTTGCATCAGATAAATGAACAGCTGAAGAATAAGGTAAACATGATAGTGCCATAAACAGAAGCGTTTTAGAAATACTTAACGAGAATTAGCGTGAAATAATTTCAGAAAGCATTGAAGTAAGCGTGCCTTACATTTTTCACTCTTCTGTTAGTCTCCTCCGGTCTGAAGCAGGGCAGGGAGGGAGAAAAACAAAACAAAACGTTTTAAAATATCTGATTTAAAATTTAATCATTATTCATGACTTAAAAGGTTTCAAGCCCAATTAGAGGCCAGTATAAAATATGCAGCTATGACTGCTCCAAAAGAAATAAAAAGCGATTCTCTTTGAATTCATAGAACTCCATACTATTTCAGTCGTTACACATAAAGTGAGAAACCAGCTGATCTATTACAGTTTCTGATTTGAGAGGTACTCAGAAAGGCTCTAGGCTTTTTTAATTAGCTAAGATTTTTAGTCGCCAACAAATTAAAAGTGGAAAACAAGCTAATGGCTTTGGGAAATATAGTCTCTATTACCCAGGAAGACCTTCAGTTCCATATGAAAACAGATTCAATTGTTACTTTTTCCCTGATTGCATTATGTTTTCTAAAATATTTGCCTTGGACACAGAGAATACTTCAGCCTAGAGAGAATTTTTCAGGCCAAAAAAATGAGCAACTGAAATTGGGACAGCCAGAGAGAGATATATTAGGGCTAGAAGGAGGAGTTTGGTTTGCTTTTATGTAAAAAGAAAAAAAAAAAAAAAAAGCAATCGTTAACATTAGTAAACTTTTAAAAAAAAAATATATAGCCAATTCGTGGCACACCTCGGAAGTGCACCAGCGCACACTCACAGTGGTCCTCTTCTCCTTCTGCTCATTTTAAGAACAAGATGACACTTTTCAGATGGGAGCCTCCCACAGGTGCCCTACCATGGGCTCAGTCCTCAGGTGTTGATATCCACAGCTGGACTGCAGACGGCAGCTGCACAACACTCCCAGTTATGGAAGGGCAGATGACTTAAATACACTTAAAACAATTTTTCACCTGCCCCAGATGGTGTTGGTTTGGAGTGGCTCAGCGGCAAGCTTCACACACAGCACAGTGAAAGGGTTCAAACAAAAAAAGCCGTGAATTAACATAAGATGGCAGAAAGACCTACGCAGAGCCCTGTAACAGGTCAGGCCAATGATGTATCAGGGCACCTATCCTGTTTGTGGCCACCTAGGAGCAAGTTAGTCACAGGTTGCAGGGAAAATAAACCATTCAGAGGACAGTTATGAGGTAGCAAAATGATGACAGGGCCTGGTCAAGGTAGAAGACACTCTTCATGGAAATACAATACTCAAAGCAACGTGACAACTGGCAGGAACACAGACAGTTCCTCCTTCTCTTTCCTTCTAGTTTGAGAGCTCCTGCTCCCACTCGGTGTGGCTGTAATTGCCTTGCCCGCCCCCCACACCATAAAGAAATCAGGCTGCCAAGAACACAAAGTCCTGAGATGGATCCAACCTGTGCAATCCCCACTTGCAGCTTCCTTAATATCACATGCCAGAGATGCCACTGGCTTTGTAGTCAGTGACCTCTTCCCTCAAGGATAAGGAGGAACACTTCTCCTTTAATATGAAATATTTACACTTTTTTTTTTTTTTTTTTTTTTTAAAAACCCTTCTGAAACACATTGTTGTTCTTTTTTCACTGCAGACTATTTTTGAAAAAGTTTTCCTCTTCCTTTTCTTCACTACACGGGTTTCTTTTCCAATGTCCATGCTGCAGGACACACTGTGGCTGTGACCTAATGTGCTGACTAGAGACAGGTTGCTTTCCCAAGTACCAGATGGAAAATTATTCTTGTAGTGGTGTGTTTCAGCATTATGCTTCCCACGTCTGACAGACAGCACTTTAAAGGTTTACATTGTTTAGCTCCAAGGTCTAACAGCCTTTCATTAGGGCAGAATTTCTTCCATTATTTGCAATTATACAAGCAGAGGCCAGGCATCCCCTTGCTAAGGATGCCTTAAAGTTTGCTTCCGAACTTTAGCAGTCTAGCAAGCAGTGAAAAACTCTGCCTTTAGTCCACAGGAGCCTGTATCCAAGAGGTTGCCAACACTCACATAGAGCAAAGCCACATCACTGAACATGACGGCGTCCACTTCTGCTTTCCATGAGTTCTCTGGGATCACTTAAGTCAATCATTTGCAACAGGAGGAACATTCAGTTGCTTTTGTATTTTAATATATTTTCTACACTTGAATAACCATAAATGCACGAGGCCTGTGTACTAGGGCTATAAACAACGCAAAACTTAAGACATTCATGTAAACTAATGAGCATAGTTGAGACCCAAAATGCAGGCAGGGAAATACTTCATACACTCGAACAACAGACCATGCTCCATTCGCATGTTTGCTCAGCTAACAACGGAAGCAAACGGACAAGTTGTTTCCTCTTTGTAAGCAAGGTTTCTTCACTTGTACTGCTACTCTCCTTCTCTTAACTACACCTTTTAAGCCATGTTTCATGATAGATGTAGTCTGACCAGAAGGAAAAAAAAAAAAAAAAAGAAAAAAGAAAGCCCCTGCTGATCTAGAGCAGTCAGTTTCTCATTTATATAGGCATATATTAATTCTTTGATGGTGCTGAAGTAAGGGAAAAAAGGAGGATTCCGGATGATTAATGTATTCTCCTAGAAACAGTGTAAAACAAAAGGTATATGATTTTTTGCCAAAACAAAGTCCTGAATAAAGAAGCAATGCTGTTATCTTACTGGAAGGCCTTAAAAGTAATTTGTCACCTGCAAACTTCACAGTTTCTTCTCCTCTGATGCATGCAACTTGTAGAAGATGCAGTTTGGATCCACTTGTTATCATTTGCCAAGTGAAATAAGAGCCTTTTATAAGCACAACCTGTCCAGGCTCAAAATGCACATCTGACCTTACATGCACAAGCCATTGCCCAGTATATTGCATTTAAAATAGCTGGGCAAATATCTATCAGATAGTAGTGCGATACAAACTGAAGAGCTTTTAAGAGGTATGTCTTTCTCCTGCGAGCATCAAAATTAAAAAAACAAAAAGCAAGATTAGCTCTACTGCAATAAATGAAAACACAAAATGAAATAATTATGTTAAATAGAAGTTCAGCTTCATCAAGTGTTATCAAAATGTAAATATTATGCAGTACCATGTAAAGAATTCAACTGGGGTCTTGTGCATAGCTCTGAACAGCTACAGTTCACAGCAGGGGACAAGACGCAGGCACCAGCCTCAAGCATGGCACGTTCTTCACTGTCGCGAGAGGAGGCACGATCCTACCTTCTCTGACAACCTGTTGCCACCCAACAGCGAGCTCCTTCTCCCGCCACCGCTCCCCTGCTTCAACCTGGCTCTAAACATACAGGGCTGAAACACTCAGTTTCTCACACTGTATTTGAAGAAATCAGTTAGAAGAGGGAGTGCAAGAACTTCAGCAATGTAGCCTTTAAGCTTTTTAAACACTCGTGGACAATTATAACCTTAATTTGAACATAAGTATATAGAATTGAAGCATACACACAGCATTGCTTGTAGAGACATTTGTGCCCCGAAAGCTATTCTAGGAACTGAAGGGGTAACCCACTTGGTGAAGTATCTTCATCGGTGCAAATAAACACCAGTCCTACATTGGGCAACTGTGAAAGAAGTCTGCTTTTTTGATGTTTTCATCCAAAATCGGCACAGAGCCCAGTTGATGCAGACTATATTCTTTAGGAAAATACTATTCTGTGTAACCTAATTTCTGGCTTGAATAAATGAATGCCATTATGCTGAAAGTTATGAGCAGGCTGCTGCTTTGCTCAGGAGCACACAGCCAAGGCTGCACCTTAAAAAAACAATCTGCTGAAAGAAGGGGGTTCCTGTCCAAATGACGACGCAACACCGCTTACCAAACCCACTGGGTGTCATTTCAGTTTTCGCAGAAGTTTTCACATCTCCTTCCACTAACAATGCAACTTCAAATACTTCATCTGCTCTTGCCGCAGTCTCAGCATTTTAGCATTCATTCTAAGCTCAAAAAGCAAGGCAACTCTGATCCTCTGTGTTACCTAATCTAACCCCAGTATCAAACCCCAACTCAAAATTGTCAGAGTTTTAAAAGGACAACTTTAATTCACAAAGCATGAGCTTTAATTGTTGGCAGTGGTTTCAGTAATAGCTTATGTACAACTTCAAGATTAGCCATCCTGGATAATATCTAAACATGGCCTGAAAGTCTAAAGGCCACAAGATAACAATATGTGGAGTTATTATGATAATTATGAATTCCAGACTGAACACTGATGCAAAAAGATGTGAAATAACCATCCGTGGAGAAATACTACCTTCTGTGTAAGTCATCTCGTCTACGTCAATCCTTTAGCAAACAGAAAAAATACAAATGGGACAGAAATAGCTCTCACTTGTTAGTAGGTGACACACTTAGAGACCAAATACCACCGTTACGTGTGAATCCAATGCATATTCACAGACATCCCTTACACCCAGCCAGCACAGACTGCCGGACGTTTCTCTAACGAGGACCACTCTATGAGAATAAAGGGAAGTGACACGGCCGATCAGTAGGCTGAGTTGCAGCTCAAGGAATTTAGTCTCGGCTCTGCTGTTTGCTCAAGGTTAAATAGCAAAATTAGTCACCAAGGCCCTAGCCTGACAATACAAAGACTCTGGCAGCAGCTCTAGTTTAAGGATTTCCTGGTCTCCCTTTCCCTTCCAGCCGCTCCTGTTTGCTGCCCCCGTGGTTATGCCAACCCGGCTCTGAATCACGCTGCGGTTCCACGTTCTGCATCAGGACCAGAAGGCTCTGCCTGTCGCTTTGTTTGGGTTTTTCCTGATATGCATTTTTCAACCCCCAAATTAACTCGCTCATCTCTCCTATAGCGCGCTCGTACAAGCGACTGTGTCACCACCATGGCAGAGGCAACGCGTTGCCGCAGAGGAGCGAGCAGGGGGCTTGGCAGAGGAGGACCCTGCTCCACATGCCAGGTACCATAAGAGTCACCGGGTGACAAAACTCCAGCCAGAGGTGCTCTGTGCTTCCCCTTCATCCACTGATGCTTCGCTCCCGGGAGTGAGAAAAGCTTACTTGTATTATTTTAATGAAGTTTGAGGTACTTTAAAAATAAAAAACATGTGATACAAGACAGCCATATACCTTACAGTAGCTAGCAGACCGTAGTACTTCAAGAAATCATAAACTAGACTTTATCAATTGTAAAATATATTCATTGGCAATGCTCACATGTACATATACACTTCTCCAGTGACCCCTCACAAAAGAGTAGTGCATTTTAAGTTGCTATGTTTAGGTTGGCTTATTTCAAGGCTTTTAACAAATATACCCTATAGTTTGGATTTTGTTTTCCTAACACATTAAATGCTTTGGTTCCCCCACATCCTAATACATATTAAGTTACAGAAACTATCGATTCATTCTGTCAAATCTACTTTGACACTTTGCTTAGTTATTTTCCAGGGATAACATCAACATGCAGCTCAAGACCAAATCCAAGATATCAAGAAGTCAGAGGAAAATTCTGGAAGATTAATTTACAGTATCTCATTCAGAAAGCATGGGTGACAGGCATGGCCTGTTTCTTCTATAGAAACTTATTTACAGTATAGATATCAATCTATGATTTAAAAAAAAAAAAAAAAAAGCTAGATGAGAGAATCCCCCTTCCCTAAATAAGAGTTATCTGCCTAGAAGAGGCCACGTGGTCATGTCCAAAGAGATAAGACAAATACGAATCCATTTACGGGGAGAAAGAAGTGACAGAGACACTCCCACTGATAGAAAGGAATGTGCCAGTGACAAATGCACCCTGCCCAGTGCCAAACCCTTCCCTTGGTGACGAATACACCAGAAACCCCAACAGCTGCCAAAGCTATCTCTTTTCCATGCCTTCCTCTGCATTACAGATGTCACGAACACAGGACTTGAACAGATTTCTGTTTAAAAAGAAGTATCGGTGCTCTCCCTTTGAACTGCCATCCACCGAGGCAGCAGTTCCACCTCCCAGATGCCCTTTGGAGGACTTGGAAGAGCCATGCCCTGACCTGGCAGCCGGAGCAGATCAGCAGGCTGCAGAACAAGCCCACCCCTGAGCTCCTTGCCAAGCTCCAGGTGCTATAGCCCGACACCCACCAGCTTCACTTACGCTTCTGAGGGGGATGTCGGAGAGTTTGAAGGATTCTCCACCCCCGCCAAGGTATGCTGCGCAGGAGACGAATGCCGGCTGTCCAACTAGTAGCAAGCTTGTGCTAAATTTTAACCTCTTTGGCCACCTACTCAACTGCTATTAATATTGCCGTTATCGGATCTCACTGAATTCCCACGTGCTGCTGAGAATAGAAAGCCTCCAGTGAAAGACACGGCTGCCGCATGGGTACAGAAACATGAGGACATTCCTCCAGCACTTGGATTCTTAGCGAACTGATATTCAACCCTGACAGTCACAGTTCACTGCCGAGATGGATGGAAATAAAACGGTTAGGTTATGGCCGCAGCGTTCAAGAACAGCTTTTGGAAATGCACCTTTCTATTTGACTAGAAAAAGCACATGTATTTTCCATAGCAACACATCCACCAGACCCAATGCCACTTACATCGTTACAGCACAGAGAGTCAGGTATAAAATTATGCAGAAAGGATTTCTCCATACCCTTACAAAACCACCAGCAAGGAGCTCTGTGGGCCATGATGACCAAGCAGTCTGTCCCCACCATTCAGCCTCGCCTACTAACAAAGGGGCTGAGGGGTGGAGAGGAGATGCCCAAGAGGGGAAAGGCGGAGAGGGAACGCAGCTGGCCAACACCCTCCGTGGGAACGCGTCTCCGTCCACCGCCTCAGAGCCCTTCCTTTCATACTGCCTCTTGAACATGGTGCTTCCCTGCTGATCTCGCCCATTATGCTCCCACACTATTCTTAAATCCCTTATCAAAACAAAAACAGGCACTTCTAGAAACGTGCATCAGCCCCGGCAAGTCACCGGACACTCAAATTCTCCATTTCCTCAAGCTCTTTTCCAACCCCTCCCTGGGTGGTCCACCTCTGCCAGCTTCCTCATATCTCAGTCTAATCCGCAGGTTCTTCCAAAGAGAAAACTAATTTTTAGGATAGTGTAGGGCAGAAGGTATACCTGTCAAGTAAAAATTAAAAAAAACAACCAACCAAACCAACCAACAAAACCCAAACAAGTAATTACTACCACTTCTACGTTTTTTTTCTTCCTTGTTCTTTCTATAAATGTGGAGATTTTACACTTCCTCCTCCCAAAAATCAACCGACTTGAGCTCATCCTGTTGATCATCATCTACGTTAACTTCTCTTGCATTCTGTTTTGAAGATCCTTTCCCTTCATTACCCCTCCACCAAACTAGACCATCTTGTGTAAATTCTGTAATTAATCCATACGGGGAACACACACGTGTGCTAGCATTCTTTCCAAAAGGAATGGTTGGTGTATCTGGGGGGGTCACTCTGAAAAAATAAGTATCAAAATAGGCAATTAAGTGTGATCCTGTAAGTTTTTAGAAATGTATACAAAAACACACGAAGGTGCAGCTGGTAATTAGCACGGAATTAGTACAACAGCATTTTACAAGAATATTCTTCTGTATAAAGTATATTATTTGCTTCAGCTAAGCTGCAGCAACCATGGCAACTCACAGTGAGCATTTTTTCAAGACAATACCGAAATCCACTTTCTCTATTTGCCTGATGCCTCTTTGCCATTATTAAATTAAATCTTTCCAAAATCGTTGTCCTTTTTACTCCCACTCTTACATCTAACCAAAGTATTTCAACATCCCTTCTCCCCACACGCAGATACCAGAGGTAATTTTGTAGAATAGCCCTCAATACTGACTCATCTATTCCCTCTGGAGGATCTTTCAGACACCTCTACACCAACTCCTGGTATGGATAAACAAGTTACTGCAAGGTAAGGTAGGGTAAAAGATTTTCCATCTACCAACCACTCCATAGCAACTGCCTGCATGCACTCTCTTACCCTCAACCCCCAGGATTAATACAATTGTTCATTTTGGATAAAGCATTCAGAGGTGGTCCCTTGGGAAGAGCTAGGATTTGGCAGGTTATACAACTTTGCTCGCTCGGAGAGACAGAGATATTTTTATAGCCTCTATAATCAGAGAGGACGAAAAAAAAAACCCCACCCGCCTGCATTCAATCTCCTCCCTTGGTCCATGCCCAGAGAAAGATTTGGTAATTGTAATCCTTTGTTATTTTTGTGTCAAGCTAACAGGTGGTGATGTACAAGTGCCTTATGTATAGGCAAAACAGTTTACCACAGCTTATACCACTCAACGGCGACTTCAGGAGGTTTATTTAATTTCTCATGGCATGCAAAAAAAGATTTAAAAAAAAAAAATAACTCATGTTTATACTGCATAATTTATACTGGATATTTGGCAACGAACATATCCGCTGATAAAGAAAGAAGATGACCGGGTATTGCTATGTTCACGCCTGTGCTAACATTGAGTTTCACCAGTCCAAATAGGTATCTGCTCGGGTGCTGCTGTTATAACACATACACGGGAAAACAATTCAGCACAGAGGTGTCTCCCTAGGAGTTAACAGCAGAAACTACAGATGCCCCATCCATGGCCCATAAGAGGGAAGTAATCCAGGCTTCAGCCTACTCCTGTTGCTGTCTCTGCAGAGGAGCCAAGACCCATAACGTCAGGTGTATGCATGAGTGTGGAAAGATCCTCCTGAGGGGAGACAGACCTCCTGCATTTTTGGGGTACCTGGAATATGCAGCACTTGGGAGTCACTTGCACAGATTTCTGATAGCTCGTTTTTTCCCCCAGAGCAATTCCAACATAGCGCTGGCCAAACTATTGTACAGGAGGACAGAGAATTGGGGCAGTGTCTATCCAGGCCCTGTTTAATTCTCAACCTTTGTCATATTATTAAAGAACAAACGCTTTAGCAGTTTAAAGGGGGATTACTGAAAGCACAGTTTTGGGGAAAGTGTCATAGAGCTAGGATTTTGGGAAGAATTTAGATTTATTTACAGAGATGGGCAGAGCGAAGATGACGAAACGGAGGTACAAGGTAAGTGCAATTTATTCCATGATAATGATTTTGGAAGCAAGTTAAAGTGATATTGGAATTTGTTCTTAAGTAGAAATAAATCACTACTGCATGACTGCATCATTTAGTTTAGTCTCTACATTTGGAATAAAAACTTTAAAGGACTACTGGGTTTTCTCAGTAATATTTTGGCAAAATATTTCACAAGCAAATAAGAACCACTGAAGAAATTTTAATGCTTCCTTTTTGAAATTCTGCCCTATTTTCTCTATGTTTCTTTGGGTTACCCTAGCAACACAGAGCACAACATCATCACTCATCACACAGAGCACAAAAGTATGAAACACAGATTGAACCTGACTTCCCTCTACTGAAGTCAGTTCTCTATTAACTTAGGTTGATGCATATATGCCCAAAAGAAGTGAGGTACGCAAATACAACTGAACTTAATTATTTCCTATGCTTTCTTGATCTGCCTTCATTTGTGAAGGCATATTTAGAGCCAGGAAAGAGCGCTTCAGTTAATGCAGAGTCAAATGTTAATGTATTCACCCTTATCAGAAAAAGAATACTGAATAAGGATGTATTCCCTTGAACCATTTCTCCCAGAAGACATGGCGTGAAACAGCAACGCAATTTAAAATAAAGACACAAAAATCAAGTAAAGTTCACAAAGTGTACTACTCTTAGCAAAAATGTGCCCTTTTAGTTTTGCAAACAGACAAGATCTAAGATAAACTGGTATTATTCACCACATTTGCTACAACTCTCACCTCCCATCCTCAGCTCCTGCACACCCACATGTAAGAGAGCTCCTTCAAGATGCAACTATTCTTAATCAGGTTCCTTATGGCTTCAGATTAATTTCAGTATCATTTGAAATGACTAACTTCAATTTGTTGCTATCAACATTACTGGATGAGTATTAGCTTTTTGGAGGGAGAAAGAATTTGTCCCCCTCAGTGGACAGCAGTGCTTTAAGGCTACTTAGAGCAGCCAAGTCAGAGGGTATTTTTAAACATTTGCTCAAAACATTAAGCTTTTTGGGCCAGGTTTTCTGGCCAAGTTTTTAATGTTGGAAAAATGAATGCTTTTTTACTCCAAAGTGAGAGAATGGGTAAAAGGCCAAATACTTGCTTTGCCAGAATGTTAGAAAGTCTGTGTGGGAGGCAAAAAGGAGAAGGAGGGGGGTGGGAGGGAAGTTAAGCTAGTCTGACCATATACTTCTGAAGTTAGAGAATTTACATCAATTCTGAGCATCCCAACCTACTGAAACCAAACGTGCTATTAGTCACTTGAGAGTTTCTGTTGTAAAGTTAGAGGAGTCTGAGAATAAAAACTTGAACAAAATTAATGATATGGGAAAACAATCCCAGCCAGGGAACTATAGATGATCTCACACCCCTCTTTCACTGGTACTCATGAAGTATGCAATTTGTACTACAAAACTGATGACTGAGGGAAAAAAAAGGCTTAATACACCAATTAAGACACCACCAAAACGTTCCAACAAGCTATTACAACTAAGTCTGGTGGTAGGCAGGGAGTGGAACAAAACGATCCGATTCTGCTCCAAGTGAGGCCATGGCAATATTCCCAACATCTTTAATGAGTGCATGAGTAAATGCTAAATTAGGAATCTTCCTTCTCATGAGAAAGAAGATACTATATGCACCAACTCTTGGAAACTACTGTTAGTCATCTGCAGAATTTCACCAACTGCCTAGCCAGATGAAGCACTGGAGAAACAGGCTCCTTAAGACACACACGGTGGTTGTAAACTATCCTTTCCAGAAGTCAATCAAACCGCAGAGACAGGATAACACAAAAGCAACACTTGGGCTCTGCAAGAGGCTACGCTGTAAATCCTTTCCCCAGCGATCCACATCATTCCTACACAAAGACCAGGCAGTCTTTTTGACTCACATAAGGTTAACAGGAACCTTGAGACTCTCATCAAGGAATCCACAGCTTCTGAAGGCTAAGGGTGTCTTGAAACCCCTGTGAATGGCAATCATTATTGCATTTAATCATTGCAAAGATTAAATCAAACTAATGGTTAAACTGCAAAATATGTCAATGGCACCAGATTGGTACCAGGCTCAGCTTCATAAGGGATAGTACGCACACTGCATTAACAAGTGCTAAATCCAGACCTGGTACCTTGGGAGTGTCTATGGAAGCAGCCCTTTTCTCTCAAGTTTTTAGCCCTATTTGATTCAGAAATCCCAACAACAGTGCCGTCACTATATTCACTCTTTTACAATTCAGTGAAAAGCCAAGATCTTATTAGCCCCCAATTAAGACTGATAATCTAGACAGGATGAGAAATGCAAAGGCAGTTCACTAAAGCTAATCAGATGTTTATCCTCTTGATTACACTCAATTCTAGCATAGCCTACCTGAAACAAATTACAATTGGGGAAGAATTACAGGAAGCCACCGCAGAGGTCCCATCACCAACGTGCACATTGCAACAGTGAGACTGAGAATGACTTCGAAGGTCTCCACTCCTCCTTTTCACCTCCAGGCTAACAGAGCTACAAGAAGTTAACTCAGTTCAATGGAGGAATAAACAGTAGCATCCTCCAGTGAGGAGAGGATAAATTAGTCTCTGCTGACAGTTTAGGAATAGGTTGTCAAACTGCAACAGAACTCAGGTTTGACACCCCTTGACAGGAAGGCAACCACCATAAAGTACAGGAGAAAAGAATGGGATAGCATACATGGGAGATAACATTGATCATCACATTTGCTTCCCAGATGGTAAACTGTTGACCACATTATCCACATAACACAAAGTTTTTTGCAATATATTTTCACTTTCTTGCTGCATAGCATTAGATAGTGAAGAAGGCCATGAAAAAATAGCTGGAGTGCTCTTAACATATCTTCTCTACATTTCAGTGTAGATGCAGTTAGTGGCACAATTAACCTGCTACAGTATGCATTTAAAAAATAAATTTAGTAAGAGACACTGTTGTAGATGGGTTTTTTTAGCAAGTGAAGGTACAAAGACATGCAACAGTCTTCATCAAGATCAACATCTTCATCTTCAACAGTCATAGGAAAGGAAATACTTTTAAGGCAAAGTAGCACTGTGTAAAAGTTTTCTAAGATACTCAAAAATAGCTTATACTGCAGTGTAAGTTATGCAAGCCTCATCTTTGATAACATAACTCCGTACTATCAGAAACAGCGCATGATATAACAAATCAGCCATCTGTTTGATGCTAATTTATTGGAAGACACTGATTCAGAATCACTGCTGCAGTCAAGACACTTAATGCTCAAAGAGAAAGAAGATGAATGTGAAGTATTCTTGACACATAGCATTTAAAGCTCTTTGCTTGGAAAACAGTACAGTGAGTACATGTAAAATTATGCACCCCAAAATTTTTTCAGGTAGGAAAGAATCTGTGGGGAATCCAGAACTGTTGCACGAGCTCTGGACAGAATGTCAAGTATGCAATTATTTGAACTATTATTAAAAGTAACTGGTTATTACTTTAGTGCCTGAAGGAAAAACTCTAACAGACAAAGGATAGGTACACACAGGTGAATATATTTGAACTTCTTTGTATAGTAAAGTTACCAACAAAAACCAGCAATGCTTCAAAAAGGAAGCCCACCAGGAAAAGAATAATAAGTAAAAGCATAGAAGTATCATTCTTTGCAATGAGGAAAAAAAAAAAATCCTGTCAAAAGCACTCCTGATTCACTTCTCTTTTTAAGCAGTGACATTGAAATTTCAGCATTGGTGGATGCTGATATCATAGAAATCAGCAGATTGGATGTGAAGTAAATAGGCCTTTAAAAATACATAAATGCACACTTAAATTCATTCTGTGCTGATTTACAGTGTGTAAAAATCTCAAATACGCTCATTTTCAGTGTCATACCTGTTTACCTCAAAAATACGTTCACTAACACGCTCATGATTCCAGAGCATCTTACAGAAATAAAAATTGTTTTGAAATTCTGCTTTCTTCAAAGGCTTTTATTTTTTTGCTAATTTTGGCTTGCATAGAAGATCCTGTGTTTCATGGGTACAGCTGAGCCTTGACAAAGTCCTTTTTTACAAGTTCAGGACTGGGCAAGGAGTACCACCAGGATGAGAGAGCTTTAGTCAAACCAAAAAGCAATTCCCTGAAACATTGAACATGTAACTAATTATCCAATAAATTCAATACCGCAGTATTTACTCTCTTAAATAATTATTAATTTTATTGCAGGTACAAAGTTTATGATGTACTGCAACTTGCTTTGTTTAATGAGACAACTTCTTTTTCTGCCCTCTCTTTTCTACAAGGCTTTTAAGTTGCCCATCTATACCCAGTTTTTCTTATACTCTTGTCTTTCACACTGTATCTTGCTGTGTTGACCATCACTTAAGAAAAGAGCCACATGCTTTCAAATCCTGGCTACAAACTAATTTCTGCTATACCCTCCACCACCAAGGAAAGTTATAAGCTAATTTTTTCTAATAATTACCCACTAATTATTTTTTTTTATGTAAGGATCAAGGCATTAACACACTTTAGTAAGCAAATGCATGGAAACCTCTACAGCTACCTTTTGTAATACCATTAAAGACTAACCTTTAATAACCCGTCACCTGCCCTCTACTTCAAAGCGTGCACTCTCTGAGGCTGGCCTGGTGTTGCTGTTTGTTTTGAGAGTTGCCTGGCAGAGACATCTGAACAATGGAGAATGAAAACAGCGAGAAAGCATCTTCACCGGGTATCCCAAATTAACTGCAGAGTTATCAGAAGGCTATTCTGAATGACAGCAGTGGTGGCACACGGACCACCTATGGCCAAGGAACTAGAAACTGAGAAGATGCTAACCCCTCTCCATTTACAGTAAAAGCAGATTCTATAATATTTTACAGGTAAAGATTCATCTTAATACACTAGAGCTTTGAAACTGAAGGGAGTCTTGATAATTAAACATATTAGCATTAACAAAGAAATCACAGTACCAAGAGCTGAAGTAACCTGAAGTAATTGGCTGAAGTACTCTCTCATGGGTGAAGGTAGAAAACACACTGTTTAGCAGTTTTCTTCCACCGTTTTCACTGCTGCTTATTTCAGTTTACAAGGGGCCCCATCTCTCCTGCGACTACAGATGCCCAAATACCAGGAACATGTTCCATTAAACGTCGTATGCCAAAACCTACATGCAATTAAGCTTGACCAAACAGTTTCTAGGAGCTTGAACATATTTGCTTTCCTGACAAAAATTCTGCAAACAAAAGCTCCTTCTATAAGTAAAGTACGCGTGCCTTTGGTACACGTCCATCAAAAAGATTCCTTCCCTGGGAGATAAAAGCAAGCTTCTCTCCTCTGACTGATCAGACAGCAATACGCCATTTTTACACGATGGAAACCACACAAACACATTCCTGGACAACAGGAGACAAGATGAAATTTCCAGTGTTCACTGCTTCCCTGCCTCCTCTGAACTGGAATTAAGCCAATACAGAAACTTCCAATTCAGGCTCCTCTTGGACCTGAAAAAAAACCCACCCAGATCTGTAGGTACGCAAATGCAAACCATTCTGCCATATGAAATGTTGTAGCTGACAGTGAGAAAATGCATTTCAGTGATGCCGACAATAACTCGCAATGCTTCTCTAATACTACTGAGCAGCTGAGATCCATTTCTGCATGACAGTTAATAAAAGAATTAAAGAGCTTGATTCTTTCACATTAGCTTTGAATCAAATTTTGCTGCAACTTCTTTTGTCCTCGCTACATTGTCCTCTAACAAGTTCTACAGAGGAACACAGTAGTTTAGGCAGAGCTCAGGTTAGATGGGTACAGCAAGTAGCGTAGTACAGAAACACTAAAGCTCTCACGGAAAGGGAAAGATGGGTAGAGGAGAAAGCTGCGATGTGATGTTACTCCAGCAGGACACAGTCACAGGTGCCGACAACATACACTCCAGAGGCACCGTGGTGGGACACAGCTGTGGGTCAGTCCTTGCAGTTTTAGCAGAAGAGGCTGCTGTTCCCCTAACCTAGGTGTTAAGCCAACCCAACACACCTTATATCATGCAGACCTATCTCTGATCATGTACAAGGAAGAGAAGCTGTGTGCTACCTGAACCAGTGGACTCCTTTCTTCTTCACAAACTATGCTACCTGGGAAGAAGCATTCACTGTTTTTTTTTGACCTACTTCTACATATGCATTTTCACTTACGTGCTCATACTTGAGCTGCTGGAGAGAACCAAGCCTTTGTCTTTTATTCTCCTCATATATTGTTATGTTCAGTTTGCATTTCTATTTAGACAGTTTTTCAAGCCATTGCACTTCTTCCACTGTAAAATTTATCCTTTGGGAAAGGATACATAGTAAAGGCTAAAAAAAAAAAATAAAAATAAAAAAATGTTGCTCAAAAGTGAACTTATTTCATGTACCAAGTTCATTCTTAAGATTAAGATTTCCTATCTGTTCTCAGCCCTGTTTCAGTTCAAACTGAGTTCGGTGAAGATTTCACAATTACTCGGATTAAGCTCCAGTTTGGGAATGGATTTTGAATCCTCTTTGAATTCAGGTTCTTCTTGGTTTTTACACCTTGCCCAGCCTCCCTGCCTTTCTCTGCCCTTTCACTGCAGTGCCCATTCGTGTAAATGGACTTTCTGAGAAAGCCAAGAAGCATTAGCCCTTCATTCCAGCTTTTTTCCTGATAAAACTCATGCCGGCCATTAAAGAAAGGAAGTTTATCAAGCAACTTGGGCAGACACCTAACACAGCGTAAGCATGGAGTACCTGCCTTAGTTTATTCTGAGAGTCTGAGCCAGCACACTCTTCCACAGAGGTGCTGGCAAGCCAGGTGATGAGCCGATGTGTCCTCCTGTGTCGGCAGCCTGGTGCGCAGCAGAGAGCATCTACTGTGCAGTCATCGCTCCCGCGGTACCCAAGCAAGCAAAGCTCGGACACGCTGACATGCGCCGTTTGGTGCCATCAGTCCCTGGATTCATAGATTTAAAACCCTATCCAATCAATGAAAAAGAATACTGAACAGAAAATAGATTAAATAATCTACAAATGCAGTCACATCATTTTGGCGACGATCGCCACCCTAGACTGACTACACCACCCGGGTAACTGGAGATTTCTGTATCGGTTATTTAATAACTAAACAAACTACTTTGTTGAATACATTCACAAATTATTCAAACGCTATTAGAAAAGACGGAATTAAACCAAATAATTTGGTCACAGCTTAAAGAGGAAAATGCTTCAGAAAGACAAAATGTTGTTTATAAAAACAAAAGTACCCTTTTACAAGAGAATTTTTTTCCTCTTGAAGGAACAAAAACATCACAATGAAATGGCAAATACTAGTAAATCACCACTGCTAAGTGACTTTTGTATGATTTCTCAACAGTAGTCAACATTCAACACAAGAGGTGAGCTCAGATTTCAGAGAATAAAATGTTCTGCACAGAGAAAGCGAGTGTTTTGCAGGACGAGCATAGCAGAGGAGTATCATTTCTGATGCATCTTATTCTGCGCTTATTCAATCTGGGTGGGTGTGCCTTCTGCATAACCATCTGATGTGCGATCTTACAGTTACATTACCCATGCCAAAATCAGTAACAAAGCCTCTTAAATTAACTGATCTTTTTAGAGCAAAAGTAGGTTTTAAGTAATGATGCTGAATATAGTATATGCAAATACATGTGCCAGCTTTTTTCAAGAGAATTTCAGCCATTCTTATTTATTTCTTTTATAAAGCTTTGACTAAAACTTCAAATGGCTTGATGAAAAACCATCAAATGATAAATTCCTAAGAATCGATAATAATATTTTTCCCCATGATTGCACAACCTGGTCACATACTGGTCTAGAATAAGAGACCTACCATGATTTCATTCATCTTTTCAGTACCTCTGTGTAATGTTCCATTCTTGCTAAAGCTTAACAATGGTAGATTGCTTGACTGATTTGGCAAATCAAATTAATTGCTTCCATAAAATTTGCATCTGATTTTTTCCTTATTTTTACTTCTTGGAAGAGGTTATCATAGATCTACAGAAGTTAAAAGCGGCTTTCACTGGATGCGTCCTTTCCAAAACCACACTACAGGAGCGTTCACGTGGGGCCAGATCAAAACTCTGTCTAGCCCAGGGATCCCATCCTCCCGTGCAATCCTAAGTGGTTGCCTAAGGAAGAGTAAAAATAGAACAGGCAAGACGCTTCTCCCTCGGGGACTTCCCAAGCTAGATGTGGTGCCCCCATATTAAGTAACACTTAAGAGATTTCCCTTCTGTGAACTTCTCCACTACCTGCTGAACTCAAGTAAACTTTTATCGTCCACAGCATCTGTGGACAAGGAAGCCTACTGCCCCTTCATTTGGTTCACTAATTATTCATATAACATGGGACACAGTGACTAGTTGAACCACTTTGTCCATGCCATTGCGAGGGGTTTTCTTGTTTATTAGTTTGTTTTAAGCTCGCTACTTTGTCCACCTCTTCTCTTCATCCATCATCTCTCTTACAGCCTCAACTAAACCTGCAGCAGAAGCTATTCCTACTTTTGGTCAGAGAAATGCCACAAGGATGAAGATATTCCAGTTCCATAGATTTGATTTTGGGGGAGTTTGGGGAGCTGAAGTGGGAGAGTGAGGAAAGGGAAAGTGATCAAAGTCCAAACCTTCAGATGGTATTTACAACGTTGGCAAACTCCATATTACCTCCAGCAGCACAGTGATGTGCCATTGTTTTTCCTATTCCTGATATTTCTTAACAATGCATGAGTTTTGTTCCTGGGTCGTTTTTTTGGGGGGGGGGCGGTTGTTGGTTTTTGGGTTTTTTTTTTTGGTTTGGACTTTTTTGTTGGTGGTGGTTTGTTTCCTTTTTTCTTGGACTGGCATTGAACAGATGCCTTCACAAAGCTCCTAACCCCATTATCTCAGGACTGAGCAGTATCAGCTGCTCCAGAACTCACCATTTTACACACAAAATTGGAATTTTCCTGTTCTCCCTTAAGTAACCCAAGTTTTCCTTCTATTTTATACATACAAAAGAACACCGTTTCTGAAAAATTAACCTGCAAACTACTATTTAAAAGCTGTTTACTAGAGTAGTCAACACTGGTAAATTTGGACAGATGAGGATTACTTTGTGGAATTGCAGAGTAAATTCCCAAACTGCACAGATCCATGATGAAAATACATCCTATCTTCAAGTCAAACCATACATAAATACACTGTGCCTTCTGTTAACTTGAGCATTTTTAGCTAATGCTTTGCCACGTACATCCCCCACCCCAGAAAACAATCACAGCTGAGAGCATCTTGCAAACATCAGGTCACGGAGTTAAAAAGGATACATTACTGCCCCATAAATCCGACAAGCATATTTCAGCGTTTATTCACAAGGCACAAATGGCTGTCTGTAATTTAATAGCCTTTGCAAAAGCAGAAGTATTTTGAACTTAGCCTCCCTTTCCCCGCCCCAGTTAAACATTTTATCATATAACGCATTGGAATCCACGTCAGTTGATGCGTATCTGTACATACTGGGTTCAAAGGTGTGTTACGTGTTTACATTTGCAGGACGTTTTTTCTAGAAGGGAGAGGAAAGAGGAAACATCATCCACATTAGTCAGCCTTCTCACTCTAGTCACCGCAATCAGCTGCAGCAGCTTACAAAATTTTTCTTTCTGAGTCAGTTTCTGATACCACACTCCCTCCCCCAAGCAGACAGGAGCACAGGGAGGGCGCAGTCCATACGCCGGAGGGCAGGGCTGCCAGGAGGACTGGCTCTGTAGGAACGTCATGACATTCAATGAGAACAAAGTCTGAGTCCTGCCCCCGGGATGGACCTAACCCCTGCGATGGCAGGGCTGGGTGGAGAGCCAGGCCTGGGGGTCGTGCTGGGCTGAACATCAGCCAGCAGTAGACCCCAGCCAATGTTGGCCAACAGCACCTAGGGCTGTATGAAATGGAGTATGGCCAGAAGGCTGATGGACCTGATCATCCCCCCCCCCCCCCACCCCCCGCTTTCCTCAGTGCTCATTACACCATGTCTATAATGCTGCCATCTCCAGTTTGGTGCCCCCCAGTACAGGAAAGACATTGGTAAATTGAAGCAAGTTGAGCGGAGGCTGCTAGGAGGTCCTGAGCTTCATCACTCAGTTTGTTCAGTCTGCTAAAGTGTTCTCTAGTTGGGTTTTTTTTTCTTTTTGTTTCTTAAAGACAACAGATCTCTATCATTTAAGAGAAACATGAAAAGATCATGCCTTTGTGTGGTTAAGTTTGGCTGCTACCTAGCACTCTTCATTTCCCCCTCCCCCCTCCCCCTACTTGTCTTCTAACCATATGGCAAGACATAATTTCATTTAACTGGTTTCAGTGACAATATGAAAACAGTCCCGCAACCCTCTTGCCGTGTGCTTTATAAAAATATTTGAATTTGTTATTGCATTACCAATTACATTCTGTAGTGCTCACGGCAGAAAACCTATTAATGCTACTTTGAAGGATACTATGAGTGGTCCAATCAAGCAGCAATAACAATCAGAGTTGAAATCTCTGAAGGTAGTGTAACAATAGCACTAATCACAGCTCAGGAACAAAAATGGCCAAAATTAGGGTTTTGTATGAAGTAGGATCCAGGACTGTCAATACCCTGTTCAGCTTTACTTTCCCTGTTTACAGAGTATGGTTAACAAACTCCCGTATCCATGGAAAACTTCAAGAAGTCGGCTTCCCCCAGTACTTAAATATAGGAGCTCTTCCTATTGAGCTCTCTGTCTACAGAAAAGCTAAATAAACATCAGCAATTTCACGGTAAAATACATTAGAAATAATAAGATTGTGAACTTGCATATATACTCTGTATAATTGATACGAAGGTAACACAAGCTTATTCTTTTTTAGATGTCCTTCTTCAACTTCCAACCTCAGACACAAGCACTTTTTTTGTACAGAAAAAAACCACACTAACAGAACATACAGGTTTTCTCTTTGCCTTCCTTCATAACTCAATGCTAATCATCCAGATTGCTTTCCTCTCTCTACTGCATTGCTTTATAAACTGCATTTAATCCTAGAATGTTAGGGGATTGATGTGCATGCTTAAAATGGATACAGGTGCACAAGGTTTAGATGGATTCCCATGGGAATCCTAAAAGGTTAGAGACACTTCTCTTAATACAAAGCAAAAGAGCATTGAAAAACTTTGTAAAGGCCTTTAATAATAATGGCTTTGTACCCCCACAAAAGTTATTCCAGAGATACCATAAGAGGATCAAAAATGAGGACTTTGAACAAATCAACACCTTTCAGCAGAAAGCTACTACAACCTCCTTCAGCAAACCCTTCAGTTTTGTAGCATAACTATTTAAATTCCAATATAAGGCTATAGATCTGTTTCACTAAAGGTACCTGAACCGTTCTCGATTCAACGAACACACTGATGTCATTTTTTTTTCCAAGATTTGTTCAGACTCCTCCTGTACACTTGTAGGCACAGGTATACAACTCCAAAGGTTTTTCATTCTTACAGCAGAACCATCGTCACAAAATAGACAAATGGTAAATCAAACACCATCAAGAGTATAATCCCATAAAGGGAGTGTAAATTATTAACTGTTCAATTACTCAACAGAAAAAATGAACAATCTCAAACATTTCTCTTAATGATCAGAAACTTCACCAAAACATTAAATAGCACCACACCCAACACTTTATAGACTTTACACTGAAGAGTTGGAGGTAAGTTTCTAGCAGGTATGGTCCAAAGTCTGGAAGATATTTTATTGCCTACAATGGTTTTACTGGAATGATTTAAAGCTTATACAAATTAATGACATGAGAGTGAATATTTTACACTAAGCACAGCGGTTTCACAAGGCTGATAAAATACATTCTATTTTCATTTTCTTTACCTCTGCATAACTGCTATCAGCATTAATAAAAGTTAAATGTGTAAAATGAATGATCTTGAAATTAGTTATATCATAAACAAAATAAATACAGCAATTTCAATGTTTAGCATATGGCTATGCCCAGGAAGATTAGCTGCTGTAAATATTACCCATTTCTGTGAAAATGGACATAGCCAAAAGAGAATTTCCACACTTACAAAGTCATAGGAACATTTCTAGAGTCATTCTGAAGTGAGGGTGCTGCACTTTTCCATTTCAAGGGAAGTGTCACTAGGAAACTCAGTTACCACAATAAAAGCCTATTACAACCACATGTGTAAAAAGTGTTATTTCCCTGGACATACAAAAAAAAAAAAAAAAAGGCAGCATTCATTGTTCTAATTAAATTTTGGGTAAATGGTTAGCATTTCAGCTTTCAAGAACTACAAAAAGCCATCTTTTATTCCTTTCATCTCAACTTGAATTCAAAGACAGTTTCTTAAACGTTTATGCCCCAGCCTTTGGGTGACTGACTCTTCAGTCACACAGGTATAAGCTGGAGACATTACACAGGTATAAGTTTTGGGCTAACTACTATCATACTTCTCGCAGTGGAGCACTTGGCTTTCATCCAGTCCACAACTTTCTATTCTACACAAAATAAAAAGGCAGGAAAGGGTGGTTCCATGTTGTGTGTTTTGGATGTTTTTGGTTTTTTTTTTTTCTTTCTCTTTTTTCTGAAGCCAAATTAGAACTAGGTTTTTCAACTCATTAAAATGTGTGTTTCTTGGAAAAAAATCAGTACAGCAAATTCAGGTTCAGCTCCATCATGCCCTCTTATTCCAAGCATGAAATACTTGAGCAAAAAGGTTTCCAGGAAGATACAGTGACTCTGCAAATATATTAGATATGGAAGAAGACCCAAGTGTGAATTCAGTGTTACCAAGAGGAAACACCAGCTCTGAGCTACCTGATCACAAACTGACTTGCGCTGTCTCTGTCTCTGACAGTGCGAGCCAATTTGTGGGCAATCTATCTCTCTCTCAATTGTGCCTCCTTTAAGGAAAATAAGGCAGCTCTTCCCAAGGCACAAAATGGTGTACAAGTCCCAAAAAAGTATCTCATCATGACACTTTAGGCTTCCAGCTAAGTCCCTTGCTAAGGGACTTGCTAAGATGCCCCCAACTAAGTCCCAGTTCAAAGATCTGAGCGTTACTGGCAAAGCAACCCTAAAAACCTCCTCCTAAGACTGAGAGGTGGTACTGCTTTCACAATTAAAGCTCTCCAAAAATCAGATTTCTAGGACAACAATCCTCCACTCAAAAAGACCATCTTTTCAGTGGTTTTTATGCAGATTGCCTTCTCTGGGGATATATTCGGCAATGGTACCATTCATCCCGTAGAACAGAAATTTCACTTTGCCTTTGTTGACCCTGCAGAAGCAAGCACCCTGAGCAGGAAACACAAGTGGAATCAGGAAACCCAGCATATTCCCCAGGACTAGACAGGAAGAACATGAAGGTCATGAGAAACTATCAACTTATATAAAAAAAAAAAAAAAACAAAAAAACAAAACCCAACAACCAAGCAAAAAATACCAACAAACCAAAGTCTTTTCTAACTAGAAACTAAAATCTACAGTTATTTTCCTACCTTCCTACATGAAGAATAGGAAATTGCTAAAACACTGAACATAGAACTGGAAGAAGCCACATCTGCATTCAACCCCTCTCTGCTACTGCTTTGCTGCTATTTTCAGGAACCCTATTATATCAGCGCATTTAGTGGTTGTACCCAAAAAGACAAGTGAAGCAACTTCATCACTGAAAGAAGGCACTGGCGTTACTGTAAGTAATCTGAATGATGGGATAAAGCAGTTCGGTACTAAAGGATGCTTTGTGTTTGCCTTAGCTTGGCACGAGAAGGCTTCCTTTTCGAGATGGTTGCTTAGTAAGGGACAACAGTTGCGATATGGCAGGCAGCGATTCTGCATGTATGCTTAAAAATAGTTTATGTTGATATAGTGGGAGGTGACCCTGCCCATGGCAGGGGGTTAAACATCATCACAAGATGATCTTTAAGGTCCCTTCCAACCCAAACCATTCTATGATTCTATGATAATCGTTCATTCTTATTTAATCAGAAGAAAACCCCATGAAATGTATCCTGCTCCAGATGGATGAAAAGATGCAGAATACATCCTTACAATCACATCACTTAGCAACTATTTCGTTTTCTCCGACTTTATTTTAAGAGCATCCAATCTCTGAAAAAAACTTTTTTTTATGGTATTTTAAATTCAGAAAGTATTATCTCTGAACTGAAATAGAGAGCCTGTCTCAAAAACTCAGCTTCTGAAATGCATGAACCTGAGGATGAACACGACAGGTAACAGTTGTTACTTCTCTCTGGTTGGCTCCAGTAGTTATATACGCTACAGAAAGCACGGCATCCAAATTTTTCCAGAGTTGCTTTTAGCTTTAGGAAATAATGAAAACTAATTGTGCTAAAGAAACATTAAATTGGTAAGTTAAAACTATCTAAAAGTTAGAAATGCCAGGGCCAGAGTCAGAGCTCCGTTATTTCATCTCATGTATGCACTTAATCCCACTTCAGCAAGACTTTTCCAACAGGGTTTTCTCTTTGCCTTATACAATGTGCACTTTATTTAGCATACCAGATTGAGAAGTACACTGGATGTGTAGAAGTACAGAGCAGCAAAAAGTTGAAGGCCTTAAAATACCGAGTTCTGCAAGGTGCTGAGATACTTCCAGCTATCCTTGGAGACAATTTTTGAGTTTCACTCAAGACCTACTCTAAATATAACACTGTAGTAATAATATTAATAGAAGCCAAATATTTTGATTTGTTATTTCATTGAAGAATTAAATTAATATAGTAAAACTTCAACATCAAGACTCAGGGACTTGCAGTATCTTTAAAAAAAGCTTGTTATTTAGTATTAAGGTAGTGAACTGTTTCATCATTTTTTTCCTTAGTTTAATATTTTCATCTATAAAACCACTATTGTTTGGATTTATCAGTACTATTTAATGAGATTCTTCAAGTGGATACCTCATTCTACAGAATTAGAATTTTTTTTCAGATGGAAGAAATAGCTTCCTTGAAAGACAAGACAAATTTTAATTATGCCATCCAACTGATTATTGAGGCTGCCTCCTTTAAAACTGTGATTTGGGATAACACATTCCATCAGAATAGAAGTTTGGTGTCTGCCTAAGCAAACCCTCAGTTTTAACTGCATGGCATGATTTTACTGAGAACCCTTCCACAGCTGGGAACAACTGGGTGTGTCACCTCTAAAGAGCTGGGTAAGGAAGTGCTTAACATTTTTAAATAGTAACCATGCTGACAACTGAGACCCGCTAAGCTCATATTACATTCTGACTTGGATAGAACTAAAAAAGAATCAAATGAAGTATTAAGACCTTTCATTACTATTAAAAAAAACCCCAAACAAACAAAAACAAACAACAAAAAACCAAACCAACAACAATCTGCTGGGCTTTAAAATAACAACTCCTCTGATTAAAAATAATAAGATCCTAGGCTAAAAAAATCAAATATACTGAAAGAACTGAAGAGGGACACATACACGTTTACACAAATAACTAGCCACGAAACAAGAAGATATGCACATAACTGCCAGACATGGTATGTGAGGAATAAATCCATCTGGATAATCTTTATTGGAACACATGACACATTACTGTACTGTACCATTGAACAATAACTTCTGCAGATTTACAGGAAGACTGAACTATAAATCTCAGACGTTAATCCACACTCCCATTTTCTTTGGCAGAAAAGAAGCCATCCATGCCAGTATATTTTTCCACATCACCCGACTACTAAGCTCATCGCTGATCTGGTGAAGCATAAGGTTTGCAAGGCTTGGAACAGCAACCAGTAATTTTAACCAGCCCTCTTCACACAAACTTCTAAACAATAAAATTTTAAGGAGCTTTTTCTTTGCAAAAAGGATAATCACATAATCACTTGGAACTCAGAGTCTGGATATTTAAGAGGATTCTTGCCTCTCCTGTCCCAGATACTAGTAGTAATTAAAGAGGAGGGTTTCACATTATGGCTGTGCATCATCTCAGTTACAACAGAAATCAAAACGCTAGCGAAAGTTGCAAACTCCTTACCAGATAGGAAGATTATTTTCTTAGTACAGCTTCTGGCAAGCCGTCAGGAGCATGGGGTCTATACCTTAACTATACCTTAACTAACCTTAACACAAGAACATTACATCACGTGCAAATAAAGAGTTTGGTATTTCTTAACGGCTTGGCATTATTGCTGATGAGACAGAAAGGCAGAGCATGTTTCGCAAAGGTACAGTGAAAGGCAGCAAGCACACAAGAAATGAGGTATGAGGAGAAAATAACTTTTCCTGCTGGGAAGGAAGCCTGCCCACTTGGGACAGGACAGCGGTCTGAGATGCCAGCAGCCTGAGGGTGAATGAATTCCCCCAAGGCAAGAAGGAGGTGGTGCCACACACAACTGCCAGGCAGCAGGGACAGGAGGAACAGAGGGAACACCTCTTCACAGAGCGCATCGTCCTCAGAGGGGTGGTGTTCCTCCTGCAGGACCTGCCCAGCACCAGAGACATCAGAGCAATTATACAAGCCTAGAGAAGGCCAAGCATGGCAGGAGATCCAACCTCCCAGCCAGTGTCAGAGACTGGTTTTGCTCTGACAGAAGATGACAGCTCTCACATCCTCCTCCGCAAAAGCAGCGGACCCACCTTTTCCATGGTACCTTCCTCCTTTCCATTTTC
Organism: Fratercula arctica; assembly: GCA_947846985.1. Classification (NCBI taxonomy): domain Eukaryota; kingdom Metazoa; phylum Chordata; class Aves; order Charadriiformes; family Alcidae; genus Fratercula; species Fratercula arctica. The sequence goes on from CANTUZ010000001.1 coordinate 65,416,978, forward strand.
CACATACAAGGCATATCAGGCATCTTCTGATGCCTGGCACCACATAGATGTATCCTACGAGCGCGCTGCTCTCAGCCACCCCAGCCTGAAAAGCTGACTGTTTAAGCAACAGTTTATTTAATCTATTTTGGGTAGATAAAAAGCACGCACTAACGGTGGTGCAACAGCAGAACACGGCAAGAGTGCCGAGGTGTCAAAATACACACTGCTTCAGGCACACGCTAATGTTATGCTGTACAACCTATCGCAGTTGGTTTAAGATGCGGGCAATTAGCCTCAGGTGACAGCGGCAAAATGGATTTGCTTAGGAATGTTGGAAAGCCAAAAATGAAATGCAATCTTTTAGAAAAATCAGCATACATAAAAAAAAAAAAAAAGTTTTCCCTCTTTGTGAAGAGAAATGATTTACTGTTAATGCTGAGTCCAAGGTTAACAGGATAACGCAAAAGCAAGACATGAAAAAGGCCCTTTTCTGAGGCCTGGCACCCTACAAGTTTTGAAGACATTTGTAATTCAGCTTGAATATATGAAATTCCTTATTTCTAGTAAATAACAATAATTAAAAAATAGATCAGGTAAAGTTCCTGATCAGACAGCATTTCTCTCCTGACACACATATGACTCTCTCTGGAGACCCTCTGAAAACCAGCTTGCCCTCTGGGTAATCAAGTGACACACAATTAACTTTTCAATGGAGAAAGTTATCTTTGTATAACTTATTTCCTTCATTTCTTGGAATCAAACTTCCCTCCTATCCCTCCCCAAACTCCTAAACACGTCAAAATGTGCTAGCATCATTAGGTAACCACTTTACAGCATGTTCAGATACAGAAGTTTTGAATTACTCTATGAGCATTTTACACGCGCTGTGGGACTGTCATTTGATAAGTAACGTGTGGAAAATCAAACACACACTGAAACAAATTAAAAGAGCATGGCTATACTGCTGGCAGCTCTTTCGACTCTTAACCCAGACCCCTTGCATTGCTGTCCATAAGAAGTGCTCAAGAGTTAAATCTGGGTTTTTGAAAAACACTAATTAACCCACTGACAAGTAGGTATGATGTAAAAACCCCATTGTCTTATGATGACTTCAAATTCCAGCTTACTCCCTGCTCCCGGAGCCGGGAAGGGAACTGGCGGAGCTGAAAGGACCCAAAAAAACCCCCACTTACAGACCCACTGGATGCATTTCATGGCTGACCTCACTTGGGTGCCGCGGTTAACGTAGGGACGAGTTGGACAACATACCTTGCACAACAGTTGGCTAACTCGACCTCCCCGGGGTTTCAACTTGTCGCTATTGACGCTGCTGAAGACCAGCTCCTGCCCGTGCCTCCAACCTTTCCCAGCTATCCCCTTCCAGCAAACCTCCACCAAAAATAACTTTAGCAAGGGTTTTGCGGATAATTAAAGCATGGCAGAGGTTAGCAACCCTCCAGCTTTTGGCATGCCATAGGAACGAGCAGGGAGAATATGGGCGTCCTGGAAAGGCGCCAAATCCCTAAACACCACATTAGCGAGAAATTACGCTTCGGGTATGAGTCAAAGACTGGAAAACGCGTTGCCTTCTCAAGTATCAGACCTCAAAACGGTACGAACTTTCATTCTGAAACCAGGCAGAGAGTATGTCAACACGCTACCACCTGATCCACCTACAAGAGATTTCTTTCTAATTAAAGCAGTTATGTGTCATTTCACAATATTTTTTCCCCCTTGTATTTACAGAAGGATTACTGCTTATTCCTCTTTGATAAAAATGGTAACTTAAGACAGGAATCAATTCTTAACGTTTAACCTGACAGTCTTCCAGCAAAACTCACTAAAGCTTCTCTTTTATTTTTGGAGACTTAACAATAAATTCACCCTTTCTACCAACACAATAAAAACAGCTAAAACTGTAAGAAAGCACGATGCCCCAAGACGGTATTTTTCCACAACACATTGATCTTAAAACACCTGTTAATTGTCCATATAGACACTTACAGATGCTCCACCTGAATCTCCCAGAAACTAGTAATAAAACTTGTATTAGGAGACACAGCAGTCCTGAAATTTGAGAATCCACTTAACTATATTTCAGAACCAAACCACTGCTATTTCACAGGAAATCTCTTTTCTCTGTAAACATGGCAATTACCCTCTGTGCAATTCAGTACTTGATTTCTACTCACACACACACTCCTTGACAGGAGATGTGACATTCGGTGACAAAAACCTGATTAATATTCACAGTGGCAAGACCAAGGGTGCTTTAGGAACACCGGTACCGGAGCCTCAGAGGTGTTCAGATAAGTAACAGAAGTACCACCTCAGCCTTTCAGATTTTACTTCGGTAATCTCAAAGCATTAAGGGAAGCGATGCTTTCGATATCATTTAACAGCTAATTTTGCTCCAAGTTTACAATAGCCTGAAAAGCTTCCCTCTCATACATTAAATGCTGTAAATATTCATTAACAATTAGTTTGCTTGTAAGGCATAATACCACTTCATTTTTTAAATTAAATTTCTGCAATCTTATCTACCAGCCTTAACAACGCTTAAACTGTCACCACAGTATTCAGAACTGCTCGTACCAGATTAAAAGAAGAATTTTCCATAGGCAAACATTTAAAAAAAAAAAAAAAAAAAAGACTGTTAAACAGCTTAGAGGGAGAAGGAAAGGGAAAGAACAAAACCACAAAACTCACTTGACTGTAACTCGATTGGACAAATCCTGGAGATCTCCTGGGTGAAAAAGCTGAGCTTCTTTCAGTCCAATATTTTCGCACGCTTTCAGAAAAACATTTATGTTATCCTGCGAAGAGAAGTAGAAAGCAGTTGCTCAGTTAAAAGCACTAAGCAGGTTTTGCAAGATGATTAGCGCGAGCCTTTAAATGTCAAAGTCCAGCTCACGGAAATAATCCTGAAAAAAAGCAATCTTCTGGATCATAAACGCAGGTCGTTTCTCAGGCGCAGGGGCAGGCTGGGTTGCGATCTCGGTGACTGAGGGGTACGTTAAAGATTACCTGGCATAAGGCAGCGGCGAGCCAGTAGGCAGCAATCTCCACTTTGATGTCAGCTCTGCTCAGCAAACAAACGCCCTCTTCCTAGCTTTGCACGACAAGCCTCACCTCTTGCCTTTAAAAATAACTCCAGCTACTGACATTCACCACCCAGAAACTCTTGGCAGGGGAGGAAGAAGAGGAGGGACGCGCTGTTTCTATGCTCACAGACCGATGAGGGAATACTGCACCTGGAGCCTGGGTTTGGTTGCTGAGCAAAGCTCCGGAGAGACAGAAACCAGATTGTATTCAGCTCTGCTGCTTCCTTACTTAGGGGGGTTTTCCCTCCTTTGCGTTCCTCCCCTTCTACTCCACAACCTGCCCCCCCCCCCCCCCCCCAAGATCACACCAATATCTACCAAAATATAGGTGCGGTGTATCGCAGCACCCACCCGCTGCACCTGCTGCAGATCAACCGAATGGCAAGCGCAAGGTTAAAAAAATAAAAATAAATCCGACGATATAGAGAGAGATTATACAACTTGTGATCTCTTTCCACTTCATAAACAATAGGCAAGAAATTCCTTCTTGTTAAGGCGGAATGCTATCAACAACAAAAGAATGTGCCCTCTTGCGCACTTGCTCCCTTCAGCTGGAAGCCACAGGAAAAGGTACACAAAGTTACTTAATCCTAAAACTACGCACAGCCCTCTCATTCAAAGGGTTTTTAAGTCAAGGTACTAGCATCAGAGTTTCACAGTATGGAAAAGCTCTGCTTCACCAGTTTAATACACTTTAAACTTTTTTTTTTTTTCTTTTTAAACATATATTCACTGGATGTTACAATTATTCCATAATTTAAAACTTATTTAAAAAAAAAAAATATAAATCCAGAGAGAGAACAGCAGCTGCTTCTAATACAGACTTTAAAAAGTAAAATAAATACTTCAAAAAAAAAAAGTAAACACAAGAATCCCCACAACCTTCTGTTTTGAAGGTCCCTAGGATTCTAGTATTTCTTATCAGTCTGTAAACATGGCTTCATTCAAGGAAAATATTTGAACAAGGTATTCCCCATGCAGGCTGCGGGCTCTGCGTTAACACATCCGAAAGATCGTGTCTCGCACCGTGAAGGTTATGCCCCAAAGCCTAACGGGGGCTGTTCTGCTGGGGCAGGGGAGACAACATAACAATGACGATGGGGGACATGACATGGTGGTGGATGAGCAGAGGGGGCTGAGAAGGATGGAGGACAGGCAACCTGGCCTCTGCCTCAGCATCAGCTCCCGTGGTACCCAAGGGGCTGCTGGCACAGGTGGCCAAGGTAGAGCTTCACACTGGGGATGCAACCTCAAGAGGGGCTTTTCATTTTCCTTCCCATACAATGCCCCTACAGGGAAAGCTGGCTAAATACGGCATTTTTAGTCAATTAATAATTGAGTGTCACCTTAGCACCAAAATCCCAAGGACTTGAGGAGACATCGTTTCTTCTGCATGCAAGAGACCACGGGTTAAAGTCCCATTGAGAGAAGGAGAGGAACTACTTGTTAAACAACAAGACATATGCAACTATCAGGTCAGTATTCGGGGCTCTCAGGAGTCCAAGAAATAGGCAGGGAAGGCAACAGAAGAAAGCAGCACAGCAGAAGAGACAAGCAGTTGCAAGATCATGAACAGAACTGACACCAACACCAAGGCAGCACGCCCCGATTGGTCTGACCAGGCACCAAAACTCAAGAGTAAACTCCCAAACCTATGGGTTATGTCAACTGAACTGCGGAGAATGAGCACATTGTGCAGGTAAACAAGGAAGAAGACTCAGAGATTTAGAGAAATGGATGCTGCCTACACCCTGAGTGCAATGAAAACAAAGCAGAGGAGTTGCTCATCAGCGGCTGCTCGGCTGCACAACTACCAAACTGTTGGGAGTACGAGAGAATTAGCTTTGAAGGTGTCGCAGCAATTAAACCCATCAAACACCAACCTTCTGATAAACAACACTGACAGCCCCTGAGAACATCATCACCCACATGAGTCAAGACCTTCAGAAACAGGTCAGAGGCAGGGGGAGACAACACGGGAGGCAGAATACAGCTACTCTGTGCAGGATAAAACATGGTTCAAAATCCACCTCCCCCCAGCTCCCAAGCCAGCAGTTTGATCACACCTACCATCTCGCAGGTGATTGCTACAACACCAGCTCTCCTCCAGTCAGGGCCTGGAATTCATCCCCAGAGCATCAAGAGAGGTTACCCAAAAGGATATTGTTCACATTTGGATATTGACACAAAAAGGTAGAATTTCAACAAATCAGTACTTCTAAATACTGTCCTTGCCAAGTTATTCTTGACCATCCCTAATCATCAGAGTAAATCACAGAAGCTACAGGTCTTGAAATAGCTAGCAGCCGTTTTAAACCCTACCAGAATAATGAACCTGAAAATGAATTTAAAATAGCACCACAGAAATAAGCAGAAAAAAAAAAAAATGACAAGCTATCAACCTTGCAATTAGATTTATCATTAGAAATGTGAACATGAACACTGCTCAGTGATTAATGCGCTCAAATATAGAAGCCATCATGCTATTCCTTTTACCAGCGTAACTGTACTTTAAGAAGACTAATGGTCGTTACCACTTCAGCTCCAAAGGGTATATTGCAATCCAAATCTCATCGTACTCCACAAAAAAGATTCTTTTGAAACATTCAGAACTCAAAAGCCTGGAGAAGCACAGCATACCAGGCCTAAGCACTGGTGACCGCAAGTCACCCAAGCAGCGTGCTTGAGAAAAAAAGGGTTTCATGCCTGTGTCCACACTCCGCCTCTGGCACCGAGGGCTTCCCAGTCTCTGTAAATGAGGGCAAGATGTTTAAATTTCAGAAATGTTCAAATTAGCAGAGTTGTGGAGAAAGAGGAGTATGATGATGAGGGGAAGACAAGGGCCCTATATAATGAAGAGAACTGGAGAACCTGGTTCCAGTCACACCAATGAAATGGAGTATGAGAGGCAATACTGCTGCCATCTACCAGCACAAGGGGAGCAACACCAGAAGGGGAGAGAAGAGGTGCCAAGTCCAAAAGCAAGGATCCATGGTCAGGCAGATCAAATACATTTATGCAGAAAACATAAGGCTTCTGACCACTAAAAAAAGAAGTCTTCTCAACTGACTAATGGGGACAAAATCAATTAGATGATTTTAATACAGAGCTTGACCAATGCATTTCTGTGAGCATCTGCAGTTGGAATTAGCATCATACAATTACAGGTCTTAAATGACAACAAAAACAAAGCCTAAAGCCTTAACCACAAAATTCAAGTACAATTCCCTTATGTTATTACTACTTCTAAGTGCTTTGGTGGGAGGAGGTGGAGAGGTTGGAATGAAACTGGGGGGCAGGAGGGGGGGCTGACTTTTTTTCCCCCCAGACTATTGCACGATAAAACAGCAGAGCATTTCAGATGCTCCCGGCACGACTGGAGTTTCCCACACCCCTAACAGACTTACATTAAACACACACCGCGGAACGCTGACTAGGTAGAGCTATTACCTTTCAGCATTTCATTTTTGCCTCAAACTTCAAAGTAAACCACACCCTAAAACTCTGTAAAAGTCAAAACACGGGAGAGACGGAGCCAGCAGCGGGAAGCAGGTCATCCACGAGCAGGCATTTAAATACCACCGTTCGGAGGAATGGCAAATGACACCGCATGCTTTCAGGCATGCACCTGCCTTTCTGGTCCCCACAGGGCATCGCTAGCCACAAAACCTTCCCTCTATTTGTTGCTAAAGCATCCCCCTCTAACCAACGTTGAGAAGGAGATCAAGATGGCATGGCCCACATTGAAAGTGAGACTATGGTCCATGCCCTCCCTCCAATGTCCTAGAACAGTAGGGTTGCCCTTCTCACTCCTGCAACCTCATGGACATGAGGAGAGGAAAGAGCTGAGTCTTCCTTGCCCTTCCTGGCCAGCCCTCGGTGCTGCTTCTGCTCCTTACAAGGGGCAGGGGGGCTGCGCCAGAGCTCTGCAGCTCCAGCAGGTGAATGGGGTGGGAAGAGCAAGGCTGCTGGCTGCAGGGCTCCTCATTCTCATCGCTATCCTCCACACTGTGAAGAAGAAGGAAGACAGTTGCTGTATGGGAAAGCATGAGAATATGGACACCCTCCTTTAGAAAATAATAATTAAAAAAAAGTAATCTAAAAAGTTAGGGGATCACGACTGGCAATAGTCATAGAATCACAGAATGGTCAGAGTTGGAAGGGACCTTAAAGATCACCTAGTTACAACCCCCCTGCCACAGGCAGGGACACCTCCCACTAGACCAGGTTGCTCAAAGCCCCATCCAGCCTGGCCTTGAACACCTTCAGGGATGGGGCATCCACAGCTTCCCTGGGCAACCTGTTCCAGTGCCTCACCACCCTCACAGTAAAGAATTTCTTCCTGATATCCAATCTAAATCTACTTACTTTCAGTTTAAAACTGTTACCCCTCGTCCTATTGCTCCACTCCCTGATAAAGAGTCCCTCCCCATCTCTCCTGTAGGCCCCCTTCAGGTACTGGAAGGCCGCTATAAGGTCTCCCTGGAGCCTTCTTGTTTCCAGGCTCAACAACCCCAACTCTCTCAGCCTGTCCTCATAGGGGAGATACTCCATCCCTCTGTTCATCTTTGTGGCCTTCCTCTGGACTCACTCCAACATGTCTTGGACGCAGTACTCCAGCTGTGTTTGCAACTGTTATCAGCTCGTACTGTTTGTCACCAAGGCAAGAACTTGAGACAAAGATGATGCAGCATTATGAAAAGGAAGACAAACATATAGCACTGGTGAGGTGGTGGTGGGGAAGTACATAGGTTCCTCAACACATAAGAACACAGGGGAAAAAGAAAGGGCACTTCTAAAATGGAAAAAAATAGCATGAGCAACAGGGAAATGAGAGAAAAGACAGGAATAGACATGCAAAAACAATCAAAAAAGAGCTGACTTTAAGTAGGAAAAAAAAAAAAAAAAAACCAACAACCCAACCTGAGAAGGGGCATACAGTGGGTAAAATACAAAAACAGTTTTAAAAATCTCTAAAGTGAAAGAGCATGAAGTAAAATGTAATTAAGAAGAGAGGTCTCCATATAAGAATGTTTAAATACCAACTTATTTTGACTACTTGCGTGCAATGCAACATCACACTACATTTGGCTTGTATATTTGAGCTGCAATTTAATTAAAAAAATAAATCCCTCATTATCGTGATTATCTGGGTGGGGCACAAATATTAATTTAAACAAGTGTGTAAATACATTCGCTTTCTTTAGGGTGCAGTCATGCTGTGTGGTAAGTCTTCTCCCTAGCTAACTGTTTCTCTGAAACCCTACGCATGCACCGAAACACAGCGAGATCTCGTAGGCATACAAGCTATGGCACATCTTTCAATTCAGTTGGCATCTGGAAGAAAAACAATTTAATTAAGGCTGTGTTTTTCTGGTTTTCCTGGCTGCATCAGCCAATAGATGAAGACAGTCTGTTGTCTCTTACTCTTATGCAAATAGTCACCATTTTAGTTAAAGCCTTTGCCTGTACTGCTATACAAGCTCTGTTTTGTTTCGGGTTTTCTTCCCCCCAGAGTAGGAAGGGGAAGGATGGAAACATAATTTCATAATGACACCCGATGCTCCTAGGACCGTGAAGCCTATTTGCATGGAAGTATTACAGCATCATCCAGACTGCGATTTGGTGCCAGAAGTTGTTTTCCATTTCCAGGCTCCCAAAAAAAAGGAAAGAAAAAACTACTCAGTACCTACAGTGCCTAGCAACAAAAACTGGTGCATTTCTTTGGCTACAGAATTCTGAAAAATCATCTGAATAGATCATCTTTAACAGGCATGTTTCTTAGCATTACATTTATGAAGATGTTTGGAGTCATCTTGAAAGCGTATACTCTGTCTCCTTTAGCTCTGCATTCAAGACAATGATGATCCTTAATGGCACCTGTGTTCCCTTAAGTAAGGGCCTATTTCCATTACAAAAGAGAGGTATTTTTTTTTTTTTAAAGGAGAAAGGGTTTTTCATAGACGCAGCATTATACTGACCCTTAAAGCTGTCTCAAATCAGTTTAATACAGAATTTACAGCTGCATTTGGCAGCAGCATCCCTGCGCAGCTACGCGCTGTTTATATGCGGAGGTGGGGGTAAGGGAAGAAACCTACAGCAGGAGCTCGTTGAACAAGTCAGGTAACTTGCTCTTCCTCGGAGGTACGTTTCGGTTATTAGCGCTGGCTGCCGGTGGGGGCAGAAGGGGTGAGGGGGAGAGCAGGGATCGGGCCTGAACCAACCTTGTGGTCTGACCACAGGCCTGGGAGCCAGGAACTCCCAATTACCACCTTGGCCTTGCACTTCGGGATGCTCGGTCACCTGTCACCCACTCATCCCTGCCTGTAGACTTCGATCCCAGCTCCTGCTGTTTCTCCGAAGGCTGCTAACGGGTTCGACCTTGAACCGAAAGGAGGAGGAGGAGAAGTGGGTGGAATAGCTAAACTACTTGTTCCCTCCCTTTTTGGGCCCAAAACTAAAAATAATAATTAAAACACTCATCCTGCAGGCATAATTTGACTTAAGAGTGACCTCAAGGCTTCTGTTGGGTAAATTATCCCACCTATAACAGCGTGCACAGAGCACTGTATTGGCCAAAGATCAGAAACGGTGCTAATTGCTTTGCCACTCCCCTCTGTGTGCCCTTCGTTGTTTTTCCACATTGGGTAAAATAATAAGTTACTGTGATCCTCGACACAGGGATTCCCTGCCCCAGCTCTACACACAATTACAGACGCCAACTCCAGCTTTCCTCTCAAAAAGCAGGTGTTCCTGTTGCTAGAATGCAGGAATGAAACTTTCTGCATAAACTCTCCCCTCACCTTGGTGCTCCCAGTACTAATAACTGTAAATCATCGTGTTCCACTTCACCATTGAAATTCACGTGTCTCAGGGCTCAATCATTATGGAAACCACGTTCTGAAGCAGCCTTAGGTAAGTACCATTCTGGTTTTGGACAAAACGGCCCATCCATCCCTGAAACCCCAACTCCATCTGCAATGACAGTAGTCGGTCATCACAAATCACTGTAAGACCAAGGTGTGTGTGGAAGGATCTTCCCCAGAGTTTGTTCCTCAGCTCCTGGAACTGCCCACCAGCATGTGTAACAGCCAGCAGAAGACCTTTGCCCAGTTCACCCCATTGCCTGCAACCTCTTGCAGCACTGAGCTCTACAGTTTCATTCCAGCAGGACTAATGGGATTAAGGAAAACACGCAACAAAAAATAATGGGCTTTTTTTTTTTTTTTTTAAGCAGAATTTCCGAGTTGACAGTTTTCGAGGTCCTTGACACAGGAAGGGCCCAACTGTCCCCAGTGATTCGAAATCCCTCCCAGGCCCATGTCCCTCACCGTGCAACAGCATAACCTTTGCTATGACGTTACAGCCCTATATTGCAGCAACAACGTCTACCAAATGAGCCTTCTATTGATATGAGAGAGCGAATACCAGGTTGTAAACTGCAGGTGAGTTTCTGGCATGTCACTGGTACCAAATAAGGCCATCTGGAAAGGAGAAGGGCAAGAGTACAGCACACGGGCACAGGGCAGGCACGCCTTATTAATCGAGAGAGGTCTCTGTACTTCACAGCTTCATCCCATTTTGGACAAGACAAAGGGAATTTAGCTCTCCCACTTGCAGAACGTTCTTACTGTAAAGAAAGTATAGGCTCTGAAAGACAATATGGAATAACCATCCCAGGCTAGTCTGTGTTTAGGCAAGCCTTAACTTTCCCACCAGTTACTTGCGTTCTGGTCAAAGAAAAAAAAAAAAAAAAAAAAAAAAAAATCAAGTGATATGCTTTTCACCCCGAACGGTTTATACAAAACAGACTTTATAAACGAAGTGTGTAAAACACTCCAGTGCCAAGTCACCCCACTACACAGAACTGGAATGACAGTAATCCACTTAAAGGTGAAACTCCCCTGAAGCCTCATGAGTACTAAAAGAAGTAAAGACCTCTTGTTCTCAAAACACAAAGTTTTGGCAGAGATTGCTTTTCCCCCTCTCCTCCTTTTTTTTTTTTTTTTATTTGTAAACACAAGTTTTTTCTGTTTTGCTCACACAGGTTAACCATTTCCTAGAGATGAAATTCAGCCCCTCTGTACACAGGGCTTGAAACAGAGCAAGTTGTCTCAGATCCTCAATTCGCATAGTCCCTGATTTTTAGACTATGAGTTAGCACTTCACTCTTCCTAAAAGAGATTTTGGAAGTTTCCTCTAACTTTGCTTCCTTCAGCAGCCAAACTTCTTTTGTTTCTCAAGAGGATTAGCACCCCACTACCTTATTTAACCCTTCCTGCCCTATGTGGGCTCATCCCATAGTGCAGAGAAGCTCCTGGATAAACAGGCAGATTTGGAGATGGTCTACCTCGCAGCCCATCTGAACTCCCGCGTTAGTGCCAGGCTTCCTCGTGTCCTCCCTGTCCTCATGCCCCACAGAAAGTGAGCTCGGTGATTGCAGCTGCAGCAGTTCGGCATCCTGCATTCGGCAGCATTTGGTGTTGGCATCGTATTTAGGAGCTCTTTTACATACACATCACCAGAGGAGGGTGATTCAGCACAGGCACATGGGCGCGGAGGTGTTCAGACAGGCGTTAAAAGATGTGGTATGAGGATTTAGTACCAAACAGAAGAGCGAGTAGCACGGCTGTACAGCTCCAGCACTGATACCACAGGGGAAAAAAAAAAAAAAAAAGTTGTCACTGATGCAATTATCATCTACTTTCTTTGGAAATTGCCATGAATTTTAAGCTCCGCACATCAATAAGTATTTGACAAGCCAGGAAGAAAAGCGCCGTAGTGTCCAGCTGATGAAGATTTAACACAGATAAACACTGACTGCCGCAAGAAATCTCAAAACCGCACTTCCTTGGCAAAGGGAGGAGAAATCAGATGATGAATGTCTCAAGTATGATTTAAGGTGTGTACCTTTTCTACGTGGTTGACATTTTTTTTCCAGTTAGGAAGGAATGTTTCTTTACAAACACAGAAACAGTCATCAGTTATTTAAGGAAATAAAAATAGCATACAAGTGACAGAGTATACCACAGACGACACCTGACTGAGTTGATAAATGGAAATTTTTTGCAGTTTGTTTGGCAACCATATTTAGGTATTTTGTTAAGCGCTGGCAAGTTAAGGCAAAAAGGGTCATACTTTTTCAGAGCTTTGGTTTAGAGCAGGAAGAGGCATGAAAAATTTCCACATTAGAAAGTTTTTGCTGCCAATCATACTACTTTACAGTTTGTTTACAAGAATTTTTAAATTCGTTAATTAGCATTTTGACATCTCATCCCAGTAACAGGCTGGAAGCATCAGTTTGCAAGACATGATCTCATTTAAAGCAGCCCCAAAATACTACTTCTGATTCATGGAGATCAACCAACAGGCACAGCACTTGCTGTCCCCTGACAAGAGACCAGAGCAAGTAGTTAAACCGCCATTTCTTGGGGGCTGCACTCATTTAATTTCTCCCCAGTTATGTCTCCTAGATACATTTCACTTCATCATCACCCACCCAAAACCTGCCAAGTTCAATCCAGCGTCTCGGTTTCATTCTGCCTGATTGAAGTCTTGAGCAGCTACTAAAAATGTCACAAAGTTTGCATCAGCCTCCCCTTTCCCCACACCCCACATTTCAAAGTGTTTAGGCAGCAACAGAAAACAATTAAAGGAAATTCAGAGCTAAGGCTGAAACGGACCATATGTTTTCAAGCAGAAGGGCACAAAACATCAGTAAACCACTGCCGAGATTACATACTCCCACTATCAGGCATTGAAAGACTACAGAACAATGTCATCTCTAACTATTAATAACCATACTTCCTTTCTAGCCCACAACCCTCTTTTCTTAATTGTCTAACAGAGCTATTTCCATAAAAGCCACATTCCTCTTTCCCATAAGACAGTAGAAAGAGTACCAGAAGTGATTTATAGTTCCACATACATTCCTATCAGGTCTTGCATCACTCCTGACATTTGCTAATTTATAGTTTTAGGTTCTCAAAACTCAGGTCAGACATACTTTTTTGGGTTGTTTTTTTTGTTTGTTTGTTTGCAGTATAGTCTACCAGAGAATTGGACTGAAAGTCAAAATTTCACCTCTACCCTACTCTGACTTACTGATTGACCTCAGGAAAGTTGCTAAAACTCCCTCTGCCCACGCTCTGCTATCTTCAGGTATAGAACTGAAACCACGGCAAAGAGCTCTTCACAAAGCATTCTGAGATCTGACATTTTTAAAACTTTTTATGTAAGTTTTAAAAATGCTTCATAAATTTATGAAGAGCAAGAATTCATAACTGTTTTTTTTTTTAATCGAGATTTTCATCCCCCAGTTCATGCGTCCATCATTTTCCCAAATGTGAAGCAACATCTGCTTAGGAGTTTGAAGTAACAGCTACTGAAACTTTGGAATTTTACAACGGAAACACACAGGCTAATTTCCAATTGCATTTTTCATAGCACTGACAAAAATCTCACTAAAATTCATTAAGTAAGAAATTTAACATGTTATTTCATGGTCGCTTCCCAAGTGAAAAGATATTTTCTCAGACTAATATAAATTCTTTTATGTCCAGGGGACTTGTTTGAGCACTTCAGCTGGACCATGGATCAAAGAAAAAAATTTCCCCTCCCATGTAATTGTACTTGTCAGAACAAAACTAGACACTTAAGGTGTATCCTAGTCACCTGTTTGGTGACGGTCAGGTAGAAGTCCTCATCTGGTTGAAGCACTTTTAAAGATCTGAATATGTTACTTAAACCAATGCAGTAAACATACCACTATACATTAAAATGCTTTTCAGTATTTAATGAGACTATATCATTTACCAGAGCAGACAGGTTTCAAGCTAAGTATAATAAAAAGCTGAAGTATCTGGGGCTATCCAGGAAGTTATGCTATCCTTCCTGGCAAGTACCATTTCTTTATTGAAAAAATAATCATAGAATGGTTTGGGTTGGAAGGGACCTTTAAAGGTCATCTAGTCCAACTCCCTTGCGATGAGCAGGGACATCATCAACTGGATCAGGTTGCTCAGAGCCCTGTCCAACCTGACCTGGAATGTTTCCAGAGATGGGGCATCTACCACCCTCTGGGAAACCTATTCCAGTGCTTCACCACCCTCATCGTAAAAAATTTCTTACTTATATCTACCTTAAATCCACTCTCTTTTTGTTTAAAACCATTACCCCTTCTCCTATCACAACAGGGCATGCTAAAATGTCTGTTTCCATTTTTCTTATAAGCCCCCTATAAGTATTGAATGGCCGCTATAAGGTCTCCCTGGAGCCTTCTCTTCTCCAGGCTGAACAACCCCACCCTCTCTCAGCCTGTCTTCACAGGAGAGGTGCTCCAGCCCTCTGATCGTCTTTGTGGCCCTCCTCTGGACTCACTCCAGCAGGTCCATGTCCTTCTCATGGTGGGGGCTCCAGAGCTGGACTCACACCAGAGCAGAGCAGAGGGGCAGAATCACCTCCCTCGACCTGCTGGTCACGCTTCTTTTGATGTGGCCCAGGATACAGTTAGCTTTCTGGGCTGTGAGCGCACATTGCCAGCTCATGTCCAGCTTCCCATCCAACAGTACCCCCAAGTCCTTCTTGGTAGGGCTGTTCTCTGTCCCTTCATCCTCCAGCCTCTATTGATACTGGGGGTTGCCCTGGCCCAGCTGTAGGACCTTGCACTTGGCTTTGTTGAACATCAGGAGGTTCACACAGGCCCATGTCTTGAGCTCTGGATGGCATCCTGTCCTTCAGGTGTGTCAACCGAACCACTCAGCTTGGTGTTGTCTGCAAACTTGCTGAGGGTGCACTCGATTTCACTATGTCATTGATGAAGATATTAAACACTACTGCTCCCAATACGGACCCCTGAGGGACACTACTTATCATCAATTTCCATCTAGACACTGGGTCATTGACCGCTACCCTCTGGATGCAACCATCCAGCCAATTCTTCATCCACTGAATAGTCCATCCATCAAATCCATGTGTCTCCAATTCAGAGAGAAGGATGTTGTGAGGGATCGTGTCTAAGGCCTTGCAGAAGTCCAGATAGATGACATCTGTACCTCTTCCCTTGTCCACTGATGTAGTCACTCCATCATAGAAGGCCACTAGGTTGGTCAGGCAGGATTGCCCTTGGTGAAGCCATGTTGGCTGTCTCGAATCCCCTCCCTGTCCTCCATGTGCCTGTGCGTAGCTTCTAGACGATCTGTTCCATGACCTTTCCAGGCACAGAGGTGAGGCAGACAGGTCAGCAGTTCCCAGGGTCCTCCTGTCTACCCTTTTTAAAAATGGGTGCAGTGTTTCCCATTTCCCACACATCTTTTGCTTCCCACAAGAAAAAGGAAAATAAAACTTTTAGGGAGTTTTGTTACCTGCAGCATAAGAAGGATATTGAATGAAAAGAGGTAGATTACTACTACTATAAGGAGGAACCTCACCTCATTTCTGCTATCTGAAGTGCTCCTCAACCTGCAGTAGATGTACAGGCTGCCTTATAAAGCAGAGCACACGTTTGATGCAGGGCATGAATTCTGTCAGACCATATCCACTTTCATTTTCTCCCCCTTCCTTCAGGTTTAGACATATTTAAGTTAGAAGTCAGAAGAAATACCAATTGTTGTAAAAAAAAAAAAATCTCCACTCATGTAAGGATTATGCCAAGTAACCAGAAGTCTCTTAAAAGCCTTGTCTTTCTGAATTCCCCAACAACTTGCTGAGCATATTGATCCAGAAAATGGGCGATGATGCCTCTTTAACTTTGATCACACATTGAAATTATCAGCTTCTCAGAAAAAGACATGTGTCGTGTTGTGCGTTACCTTATGAAAAGCAATTCCAGACTAATCAGCTTCCAGGTGAAAGCCATCAAACAGGACTTACGCAACTTCACTCTTCGCAGCACTGCTGCATACGCACTCACGCTGTACCTCCGAATTTACAGTCCACAGAAAAAAATCAAAATCCCAAGACCCAGGTCAACCACGACAGAGGGTGATGGAGACAAGGCTTAAAGTAGAGCCCGCAGCTGCCGTGTTAGTCGTGGTATGTTCTGGTACTCTTCGAAAAGGTGACTTACACCTTCAGAAGAAAAAAAAAGCAATGCTCCACATCACTCAGTATTATTCCCTCATCACTGCAAAAAGAAAGAGTCAGGCAAGCAAACAGAGCATGTCAAACAGTTATCAGCTGATTAGTCAGCTCCTGACCTAAATTTATGAGGCTGTTTCTTATGAGTGTTTTTTGACACACAGTTGCTGCACAACCAGCAATTCCATCCAGGTTCGAGCCTTTATTTTTTGGTGCCTGGTATCAAAGCAAACAACAGTAGTTTTTCTGTAATTCAGTCCATGTATTTGTGCATTTTCCCTTCCTCATTTTTCAGGAGGAATAGAAAGAAGAAGTTCTCTTTGACTCATTTTCTCATACCAGACTATTAATTAGCTACTATTAATATGTGTAGCTACTACTAATTCCTAATATTACTAATTAGCTACTAGTAAAAAGCTACTATTAATATTGCTAATGTAGCCCATACTAGTCAAATTCACAGAGCAGGGGTTTAATAGTTAAAAATTCAAATAATTTAAAAAAATACAGAATGCAAGAAGACACTAAACATGGACCAATATAAAGGCTGTAGCAAACAGAAGGAGGTGAACAGCAGGAGAAAATAAATAGGCAGGATTTTCAGCATGAAGAAATGAACTTTGGAAGCAGAGCTGCTTTGAAAAAATGATTATTCTTTTAAGTTAAAATAAAACTTCTTGTATTACTATTACCATCAGATTTTTTAAATTTCAGTGTAAAACACAACTAATTTGATTCTAAGTAATCTAGCGAAGGAATTTTGTAACCAAGTCCTAAATAAAACATACAACTGAAATAATCTTCACTTTGCGCGGATTTTACCTGAAAAATTGTTTTTGAAGTGTCCTATAATAAAGTCAAAATGTCATCTGCATGCCATTCCCCTGCAACACAACACACACACACACACACACACACACACACACACACACACACACACACACACACACACACAAAAAGCCAACCTTGTCAAGAAAACTTTCCCACAGAAAAGGAAATTTTGGCCCGCTCTACTTGATGACAAGAGATAAGGAAGTAGCAGGGCGGTTCCATGGTTTGCAAAGTGTTAGGCACGAAGGCTGAGAAAAATATTTTTTAATGGCAACATTTTTATCTTCTCCACCCGTCTTTATCTCCCCTTTCATTTTGGTATAGTTTTCTTTCCTATTTATCCCTTCTTCCCTTTATTATTCCTGACTTCCCTGGTTAGGAGGTATAAGCTAATGATCTCCATAACAAAGTGGCTCTCATCCACTGTTTGAGGTGGTTGTCTTGGTACAAGTGGAATGAATACCTTCTGATACATTGAAAAGTAAATTATAGAATGTAGTGGTGTTATATTAGATTGCATTAAAGAGAGGGAATCATGTTTGAGTAGCACTTGTCAGAAGGGCATGTTGGGCCTTGATGAACCAGGACAATAAGTGTTTGAAAAATCCTGCCTGGAAAACTATCAAGATGCTCTTCACCCTAAAGGAACCCTAATTCCCCACTAGAACAAAAAAACCCCGCTCTACAGTATTTCAGATGCACATATTCAAACGTGGGACTGCCTAGAGGTGTGCAGTTTTATTCTCTTGTGTGAAAGGGAAACAAAAGGTCACCAAAAACCCCTCTGCCAAAGCTGAAGAACTTCATGAAGACGACATTTAGTGCTAATACTCCTCCAGCACTCACACTGAGGCAGAGTTAGCAACATCTCTACTCATTTGAAATGAGGGACCAACATTTATAAGAAAAAAAAAAAAAAGAGAAAAGGAAAAAAAAAAATAAATCAATGCTAATGGCATTTAATTTATAATTCTAAAAACCCAATAGCTTTCTACCCTGACCTGTGGTTTGACCACAGCCCTCACACCTCTGATGTGCTGAAACGCTTCCCAACCAGAGAGCAAAGCGTTGCACTTCCCCCTTACTCACAGGAGCTGCAAGGAAAGACAGATGGTCTTAGAAGACAAAACTGGTACGTTGCAAGGCAAGGTTCCCATCAGCTACCACTCTCCACAGGAGATATTGACTCAAACTCTGAGTTTGCTTCACCACCTGGTCTCAGCTGGAAACTTACTTTAACTAAAATTTTGCCTTGCTACAAAGCACACAGTTATTCCTCCTGAGCAATGAGCAACGTATTATTCTGACAGGTACGTTGAGCTCGCATGTACTATACAAAACTCATTCATCTTCCCACTGTCTCGTAATGTCTTATGTCTTCCATCCCAGTTTATGATTCTCTGCTTTCTGCCAACTGAGCTGGAAACATGACATTTCTGGGTAACAACGGCGCTGCAGCCAGTGATGCGCCTCTGAAAAAGCTCAGCAGAGCCGTGCTGGAAAATATGTCGTCAGACCACAAAGTCCTCCCCCTCATGCGATTATATCCAAACCATCTCACATGCTGGGATCCAAGCTGAAAAGCACGTATGTATTGAGAAGCTTGTTTTCTTTGGGTTTGCTTTTGCTAAGCGTTCATTTTATTTCCCCCCACCCCCCGAGAACTCCAAGCAAAATCATTTTGCAGGATCTGAACCCAGCGAGATTTATCAATGTGAGTCATATTCTTTAAATACCATCTCTATTTCATATAAGTATGGACCAGAAAAAGTGGATTTTTAAGGCAGACTATACTTTCACTACTGTGCATAATGAAACCCCAGCTTCCACAATCCTCTGACCTTTTGGTTACACTTACCATGTCCCCCAGAAATGCCAGAGGACTTCAGGAACTGCTAACTCTGTACCGGTTTGCTTGCCTGCTCTGCCGTACTAGGGAAAAATATATGCATTGCTCTTTACACAAACTGTGTATTTTGAACGGTTTGAAAATTAAGCAGAAATTAAATTTTAATTTTCCAGAAACTATTTTAGTGCAAAGGTTTTGAGTGGCATTTAAAAAAAAAAAAAAAAGGCCAAAATTAAAGCAAACAAACCAACAGCCACGTCCCTGTTCATTCCCTTTGGGAAACCTACGGGAACATGACTGTCTCCAAAACCTGCCGTGTGCTGTTAAAAATCAACCTGCCACAAGAGGCATCTTTCTGTGACTACTGCTGGAGTTAGTGCTTTGCACCCTGCAGATGGCACACCTCATCGCTCAGGAAACCACCTCAAGAGCTGCATGGACATTTCTTCGGTCACCTCTCTTTGACCACCGCTTCCCTGCAACAGCTCCGGTACTCACCTTAACCCCCGTGAAGCGGTTCAGTTTTCCAAACTGGAACAGAAATGAATAGATAAACACGGCTAAGACGATGGCTAGATCTCACCCAAACTGTGGAAGGCACATGCCTCAGAAGAGAAACGGAGCAGCAAGCTGCTTGATGGAGATCAAGTTATGGCCGAGTCCAACCCTCCTTCCCAAAAAGTTTTAATAAGCCTTCCCACACAAGCTGCAGCCCAGCCTTCCTGCACCATGCCAAATGGGGGGTAAGTTTAACCAATTTTTTTATGCTTGCCTGTTAAGCATTCAACATTTGTTTTTTTGTTAACTGAATGCCGAGTTTCATTTCAGTATTTAGTCATCAAGACATATGTATTTATTTATCCATTCCACCATGATTATACCTGAACCACTGCGATCCACATCCGGAAAAAAAAAAAAAAACAAAAAAAACCAAACAAAACACTAGACAGCAGTATAATCCAACTAAAGGTGAAAGCTAAGGCTTATATTCAGTTGTCCAAAATGTGCTTGGAATTTAGGCAATACTGCTAAAATAAAGCTCCTATTAGATTTTATGGTAAATAAGATGTCATAAAAGTAAATGTGACATAACAAATTAATAATACATTTCCTTCACTAAAAAAAAAAAAAAGGCACCTCACCCTAACTCAATACAAGAGAGTATGATACACAATATTCCATACAAAACGGAATGTTTCATTATTCATATAGGCTTTCACTTCCTATTTAAATCAAAAAAATTGTTTTCAAAATAACCATGAAGTCAAAGAAACAATATAATGAAACCCTTCTGGAGATTAAACTGAAGGTGCCTGTTGAACACTGTATTTCTGTATCGCTGAAAAAACCTGTCAAGTATTTGAAGTGAACACGACACTTAAAAAACACACTTATATGGAAGTCAAATATATTAACTCCCTAGGGAACAAAACCAAACCTGAAGAAATTCCTGGAGGGGAAGAAAACAAAGGGGGGGGAAAGAAACAAAAAAACCCAAGATGTCTTTTAAAGCATTTGTTTCCTGCTGATAATCAGACTGCCACAAAACTGTCAAGAAAACAGGTTCTTTGTTTCCTTTTAATCAGAAAAGCCAGGAGAGAAAGGGATGCTAGTTGCCCAGTGATGAATGTATAAAGTGCTTTGGGAATGGACTGAGGACACGAGTCTAGAGGGCCACAAAGAAGCGTGATCAAAAGATGTTCAGATTACAGGATTTGTGACACCCAAATTCAAGTTGCGGCATCTGTTTACCCTTTAAGAAAAAAAAAAAAGCCATCTCTTGAAGTTAAAATTTCCATCTGTTTTTTTTTTAAAAAAAAAAAAAAAGTCCCCCTACCAACAGTCATTTCTAAATCTCATAAAGGCTTGGTGGGGAGCAATTAATGCAAGACTGAAAGACACTGAAAACAGAAGTGAGACCCATAGAATTATATATATATATATATATATATATATATATATGAAGCCATGCAAAACACTATCTAGAAGCAGATTTGTGAGAGAAGCAACTTCCAAGCAATGAAAATATTTCCAGAACATGGCAAGCAAGCCTACTGGCTAATTCCTTAACAAGCTGTTTCCATCTCTAAATCCTATGGCTCATCAGCCACAGTATCCCAAGCCTGTCAGATATCAATGCTTGCTTTTTTATAAATGCAAGAAACCCATCATTTTTGGTTTGAGTTTTCCATGCTGGGATGAAAGCTGGGCTCTTCAAAGCTGGTATAACTGAGCATTCCTCTCAAGTCTCGGAAAACACATCTCCCCTCCCACTATGGCCATTGTAAGCACCATCTCTGAAATCCTCCCATTACGGCCCTCAATCATGATCTTCCCTACTGAAGTATTTATGTTAAAACCTTTTCCACGGGTTAACACAAAACATCAGCTCTCTCGGTTACTATCCTCAAGTGGTATTTTAACAACAATACCACTGGATGATCTTGGTTCACGAGAATCATTCACCTTTCCTCCCCTTTCCTATTTCTGAAGACTTGTAGGAACGAGAAACAACTCGAAGGAACAATAATACAGTACAAGTAAGATATAAACTACACACCTAATGAATACTCCAAATTTTTTCATCTGGTAACAAACAAGAAAAAGCATACGAAAACAAGAGTTCTCACAGTTATGTGATTCAAGACAACCCTTAAGTGACCACAAAAATGAAATCTAGCCTATGGTTTTATGGTTTGGATCAAATGGCTACTTCAGAGGCCATTTAGGCACTCAAACTGCTGATAGGATAACTGTGCTGTCCTCCCCAGAATGATTTTGTTTTCATTTGAATTCTTTTTTAGATGCCTCACAGGAAAAGAATGTGCAGCACTCATTATTCGCAAGCCTAATACCCTGAGCTTTTCTGGGACAAAGGCAACTAATACTTTCTACATTCATTTGATGTGGAAATGCACATTCTCAGCTTGTACAATAATATATGGCAACTTAATCCAATTTTATGGCCTCCAGCCAAGTTAACTACACTTCTTCTCTAATGAGATACATGGTTGACCAGCAAAAGCACATGTTTTGTTGGCTCATCCCGTTAAAACATATAAATAAAAGTATCTAGAGATGTTTTGCATTCTACTCCTATTAAGAAATCAGGTAATTTCCCTAATGTTGAGATTGCATGTTTACCATAAAGTGGGATCTTCCGTTTATTACAGGAATCATGCATACATCCCTGTTCACCTTGGGTCTTGTAAGATGAGACCAATAATTCTCGTGACAGGACTAAATGGCCTAGATACCCTGGAGACGTGAAGAGCCAACAAGGTTTTCGTAGGGGAAAAAAAGAAAATGATGAAGAAAAAAATATTTTAATTCGTTTACACACAAAAGAGGTTCTGATGCTAAATGGCTACAAAAGTTATCCTACACTCTCTGGCCTGCAGATTTGCCAAACAGCATAGAGGAAATCTTTTACATGTAATCGTTTTCACAGGAAATTTATCTCCCCCCTCACCCCCCGACAACGTGATTTA
Source organism: Fratercula arctica (assembly GCA_947846985.1). Classification (NCBI taxonomy): domain Eukaryota; kingdom Metazoa; phylum Chordata; class Aves; order Charadriiformes; family Alcidae; genus Fratercula; species Fratercula arctica. The sequence continues at coordinate 65,439,312 of CANTUZ010000001.1, forward strand.
CAGTCAAAACATTGGCAAATCCCTCAACTGAAGCCTGAAGAGAGATCTTTGCATCATCAGAGTCATTTTAATGCAACCTAAGCTTTGCTGTGGGTGGGGAGAAGCAGATTCTAAAAATACTCCAGTTACAGAGAACACTTCTTAGTCTGGCCATTCCCTAATAAAGGGACATCTGAAGTGGCTTGAAAATATAAAATAGTATGGTGGCCTTTACATAAAGACAGAAAACACTATATATGTTTGTGGACAGGAGCGATCAGTGCTTGATACATCTGGGAATGATAGCGATTCATGCAGTGACAAGCTGATTAAAGTTACAGATCCAAATCACAGAACACTTAACCTTTGCGGTCAAATTCAATGTATAAACGGTAAAATTTTAAACAAGAATGGAAATGGAGCTAAAATTTTGAAAACTTCGTAGGTTTTGGTAGCAAGACCATGGAAGAACAGTAGGCAAGAGAGTGCTCATTAAAAAACAAATGTAACTTGGTGTCACATCCCAAGATATTAGATTTGATGTCATTACTTACCAAGCCAGCTATTGGAGTTGACAGACGATTGATCTTCTTAACGATGCCCGGTTTGATCTTGTTAATCAAACTAGAAAGAAGTCATATGATTTTTCTGTTACATAATCAACTTTATTTAGGCATGAGCATCAATACTTGTGAAGAAATATTTTGCATATAGTGCTAACTTATACCAGTTGAACCAAGTAAATTTGCACCTACTAATGCCCCCGAATTTTTTTTTTTTAAATCAGTTTTCCAAGAAGTGACAAGCAACAACAGACTGCAGAAGCAAAAAAGGGACAAGTCACACACACACACAAAGAGATTTCCAAGAACTATAAAGTGAGAAAGAATAAAAGAAAACGCCTGGATTGGCGTAGGCAGAAGATCTGCATTTAACATCACCACTCATGTAGTAGAATCAGAGGCAAATTTCCCATTTAAAGATTTTCCTCGCATAAAAGTTCTGATGCAGAAGATGTCAAAAATATATCTGAATATTAATTTTCAGAGTTCAGTGTGAAAGCACTGATATTGCTGTAAGTGTAGGAAACCAACTCAACTTTCATAATGCTGTCAAGCCCAGTATGATGCCTGCAACAACCATTTTTGGCACATATAATTGACATGCACAAGTCATTTTCAGTCTCAGACAGAAGAGGTTGTACCTCGTATCACTCTTACTTGACATAAAATTCATAATTAAACTGAGAAGGTAGGACAGACTAATACAACAACACTGTTGAATACACAAGCCCGAACGCATACCTTGTCCTGCAGCGAGTATGAGGCACCTTTGTACCCAGGTTTTCAGTCATGGAGGTAGGGAAATACTGTGGTTCACCAAATTACACGCTAGACCACAGGATCAACAGAGAACAGGGACCTCAGGACACGCTGCAGACTTCATCTGCCTATATACCTTTGAGGATTTTGTACTTGCTCCCTCTTCTTGTTGACGCTTGTCTGGGCAGACCCTTTACCCCACACAAAGCATCAGCAAGGTTTTGTGATCTACCCACGCCAATGCGGAGCCAGGACCTAGAGTTTAAAACTCTATGTGGGAAAAGGCATTTTTTGCTCAAGCAGCAAATGTATTCGGAAAATAAACACCAATAACAGAGTTTACCTATACACACTGGAACAGAGGGTAGATTTCTAAGTGCCTGCAGAAGAAGGAATAATGGCTGCAGGTCCTGTGAGTTTTCAGCTGCATTAAGTTATTTAGTAAACAAAACACATTTGATGACTATTAAAAAAAAGAAAAAAATTAAATAAGTGATCTGTTGAGGTGGAATCAAAGAAAAAAGTTTGGGTTCAAAACTGCTATAATTTAAGTCAAATATGCTGTTTCCAGAGGTAATATACCTGTGGACACTAAATTAGCAATGTCACGGGTGAACTAAGGAAATGAGCAACGTCATGTCTAGTTTGTCTCAATTATTTAAGGTCTTTCACTCTATTCACTTTGGTGAAAATTGGACATTTGAAAACCTTTCCCATCTTGCTTTTTTTCCTGTTTCCACAGGATTTCTATGTAAATCACTTCTGGTATTCAAGTATGTCAAATTTAAAATTATGACACAGGAGGACAGCTATATGATTTAGTGCAACATAATGAGGCTTTTTTTGCTCTAAAGAAAGTTGCATGCCTCCTAAGGCAAGCTGCTCAGCTGAAGAAATTAGAGGATGTTTTTCTTGCATATGGCTATTAATTACAGATAAATTTAACTGATCTGCATTTGGCAGATGGAGACTCATATTCTTTTGCCAAATAAGCGTCAACAATGAAGATATCAGAGGATTAGAATATATTAGTTCACTGCCGATTCTTAAAGGCACCATTTAAAAGTTACAGCTGAATACAATACACACTTCCCACTAAATACATACCTGAAGAAATACCTTCTTATTAAAAGTATAAACTATTTTGATTACCACATTTGTCTAGTTAACATTTGATTACGTAAGAAATGAAAATACATCTCTACACCACCATTCAAAATGGATCAACTCCCCCATATCACAAAGATAACTGCAGAAGCAACTAGCAAGATAGACTGGATGGGCAAAGGACCCAAACAGAAAAACAAAGGCAAGGACAAAAACCACAGTGATAGTCACAGAAGGGAAAATGCAGGAACGTTGCCTTTTTGCATTTGCTTTTGTTATTTTGATATATAGTAAAAAAAAAAAAAAAAAAAAAAAAAAAAAAAAGAGAGAGAACTGAACCTTTATAAATATTTTCTGAAAGTTAGCTTGGCTGAACTAAGAGTGGCTTTGAGATTTGAGATATTTTTTTTAAGTGTCCCAGGTAGTTCTCTAATGAGATTTCTCTTGCACTGGCATTCTAATGACATTTACACCTGCCGTTCCTTAAAATACTAAGGGATTAGCACCACTTCCAGTCCTGGAAACCTGTTCCAGTAAGTACAAAACCAATTAAAGATATGTAGAAGAGACCTGATGAGTGGACATTTTACACCTCTGACTCAGTCTAGCAACGAAACCAGACAAGTCTCATTACTGCCAAGCCTATAATATATAAGCACAAGGAAGCCTTTTAGAGAAAGAACTCCCAAAACCAGCTGAGGTGAGAGTTTGTTGTTGAAGGCAATAACTAAGTCAGCCTGGAAAGTACTGAAACCTAGACTGCATGTGCACATACATAACAACATATTTCTACGTTATGCTGAGACACCATCTACTTACTTTTATCATCCTAAAGTGTTTGGTTTTGGTTTGTTTGATTTTTTGTTTGTTGTTTTTTTTTTTTTTTTTTTTAAAGTGTGTTTTTATAAAGTATGCCAAATGACATCCAATAGATTCTACGTTGTTGAGACACTTGGATGTAACCACAAGAACAGTAATTGCAAGTAATAGCACATGAAATCAAATGCCTGCCTGTTATCTTTAATTTACAGTTTTGTAAAGTTCACTTCTGAAATGTACTTTTTAAAAGAAAACTTCCTGAATATAAAGTTCTCTGGTAGGAACAGGTAGCTTTCAGGATTTAGAGAACCAGCAGCACACACAGTTTACAATAATTTCTTACAGGGGGGTAGGGATGGAGGACAAAAACCCAAACCACCAACAACAGTGGGTATAAGGGTAACCGAGTGCTTTGATCCAAGCCATGGCCACACCATCTTGCACAAACTGAAGAGAAAGCCCAGTGATACCGCAAGCATTATAATGAATAAAACTAATCAACTGGTCAGAGGATCAGCACGACCCTGTCAGTAACACATGAAGAAGTGTGTGGGATAACACATGGAACATGTAGATCTAGAAAGAGGACATCTGAAAGCTGTTCTTCCTTCCCATGGCAAACAACAGGTATTAAAAAAAAAAAAAAAGTACTTATTACAAAATACGTTTGGTACTTCAAAAAAAAAAAAAAAAAAAAATTCAGAGGCCAGCAAGGAGCGAGGCCAACTGATGACTGACAGTAACCTGAAGGATTCTTCTGTAGATTAGTCAATACTCACTCGCACAACAGGACTCCATTTTCTAGAGCTGCTCGAAAGTCTTTGGTTCCAAAGCTTTTCCCAGTAACTGTCTGTAAAAATAAAAATTCAGAGTTAGTTGGACATGCACAGAAAATCAGGACTAGCAAGAGTATCTAAGTAGTATTAAAAAAAAAAAGGGGGGGGAGAAAAAACAGTAAACCAACAAAAACTTTTTAATTCAACACTTAGTTCATACTATTATTTTCTTATATTAATTTCAAAAGAAGCATTTGAAAACTTCATGCCTCAAAAGAAGTCAGAACCAACATCTTCAAGTGGTTCCCTCTAGTGTAAAACAATGTTCAGCTAAATTCTGTGGGGATACTTCTTATTTTCTAAAGCAATACCAGCCACATTGAAAAGCATAAAGTAAATTTCAAGCAGAAGTGCAAAAGAGAGAAAAAGTCTTTTATCTCCTACTTCATATTACAGCGTGTATACTCTTGATATCTGGCACATAGTATTTTAATGGGGTTGGTTTTTTTTCCTGCCACTTGCACCTAAGGCAGTGTGACTACAGAACCACTCCGGCAAGTCTGTATTGCCACGTGCACATCGACTCCCATTACTTGGCAAGCCGTAGGACTATACTAATGGGACTACTTTTCATATTCAGAGTGAAAATCAGTGAACAACAACAATGTCTTATAAAAGATTTAAGATACCCAATGCCAAAAGCATTGCCTACAGGTTTTCAGCAGTTGTTTTTCACAGAAAAAAAAAAAAAAAAGAGAGAGAGAGAGAGAAGAGATTTGCTCCTGGCATTAAACTCCCTCCATCTTGAATGAGACCATCAATGAGACCCTGCTCAAGTCTAAACTCATTTGGATTCTTCTTACTAGATCCCTTCTCTGCCCCTATCCCTTGAAAAGACTACATTTGGCAGATTTCTTCTAAACACCCAGATTTATGGCACACCTAAGTCAGAAAAGGAGCCAATATTCCTAAAATAGTACAAAAGAGAGTTTTATCCCAGTTGGGTATAGGAATCAAAGACTAGGAAGGGTATTTATTTGAGCTTAGAGGTCACCGTGTTTGAGCTTAGAGGTCACCAGCTAATTATGCATCTCCCTGACCATCCCCGATACTTCACAGGACTTCAGGCACGCAATTAAACGTGCTGTGGAAGCTGCGTGCATCCAGACTAAAGCTACTGGTTACCACAGTAATTAATGAAATTAGTAGTGAAACAAATGAGCTGTGCTTGGTAAAAGAGCAAAGGAGAGGATGCAGCTCTTTAAGGACCTGTTACATTATCCCCCTATTATTTTTTTCCTAAATTGCAAAAGGAATTATAGTTACACCAGAAATGCGTTTAAGCAAGTTGTTTTTATGTAAGTTATTTTTTAATTAAAAAGCTGTAACTTCTATCTCCCTATTCAGAACAAATTTAGATGTTACAAAAATCTTCTTTAGGGTTTAGGTTTTTTGCCCTAGGATTTAACAGATAAGGAGAGAGAAAGAATTATGACAAACCAACTCAACATCAGAAAAACTTCAACATGCAGGTTCAGGCAGGTGGGGTTGGGGAGGGGAATCAACCCCAAAATTTTTAACAACAAAGGATGACAGTGATTCCCCTGGGAGAACTTCATTTTATACAATATTCCTTTAACAGTCTGTTCTTAAAGAAGAGTAGATGTTGCATCTTAGCAATATCATTTTCAAGAATCATTTCAAAACACAGCATCTGAAAGTTACCCTTCTCTCAAATAAAATACGGCTTTTGCTTCCAGATTTGCATAGAAAGCTGTTATATTTAGCAATAATAATTTTGAGGAAACTAGCAAATGTAACATAACATCACTGAAAGTTTAAATATAAACATTTGTGTTGCCTACGTAACGGGGAATATGGGTTATAAATTAAGCCCTTCATTCTGCAAGCTAAAAACTTGAAGTTTGCGTGTTATACAGCAGAACTGTACTGCAATAGGGGCTGTAGCATAGGGGTCTGACTTTACGGTTTTGTTTCAAACTCCAACAAATTCTTAGAGTCCAAAAGTTATTCTCATTCTGGAGTTGTCGCTGACATCTACAGGACTACACAGTCCTAATGTTTGGGTTTATATAGACAGTTCACTGGTAAGTCATGCATGCAATAGATGGCGGGATGGTTCCTTCACCTAGAGTTGGGCCCATCCCAAAACTGCAATGTCTTATAAATCCACCAACAACATTCACACTGAAATTCCTTAAAAAAATAAACCTAGAACTGCTGCATGTAGCTAAGGAGATCACTCCTCAAAAATTATTCTCAAGAAGTCAAGGAGCACGTGCCACTGACGACACAGAACACAGGAGCGCCACGCTGCAGTGCATAATCATGTTTTCCTGGTGCATCTTGTGATCTTTTCCACAAAAGAAAAGCCAACAGCACCTCAGTCTCCAAAATGGTGTGTGGAACATTTCTGACTGCCACAAAGTCTTCAGGCACATGACCTCAGGTAACTAGAAGCTACCCTTGAACAACAAGGGAGTCCAACTTGAGTACAAGCTTGTAAACGCTACTACTAGACTTGCAGACCTTTTAAAATTACATTAGAGGGCATTACACTGGAAGCATTTTGACTAAGTTATTTGTGCAGCCACTGCAGCAATCAACACTGATTTGATAAACAGGATGGAGCTGCCAGACCGATCTTGTGACCCTCAGATTTTGACGACTACGTGGTTTGTTGACATTAAAATAAAAGCATCAGTACTGCCAAGTTAGGTTTCATTAATATTGACTTTTAAAGGATAACTAATAATTAAGTAATTAAGAGGTATTCTCAAGGAACAATTTAACACTGGTGGCTTGAAACCGAAACGTTTCCCCAAGTTGCACAACACCTTGAATTTGTTGATGTCACAAAAATAAGTACTCCATTTTAAACCCAGCTTTTGGACAGAGACGGAGGACTTTTCTCAGCACAAAACTTCATCTGGCTTATACTCACTGGAAGGCATCAAGCACAGCTGTAACTACCATAGCCTACACAGGAACTAGGTATCATTTAAAAAAAAAAAAAAAGAAAACAAAAAAGGAAAGCCATGGACTGGCTCAGAGTTCCCTGACTTTTAAGAACTTGAGTAAGACAAAATGAATCCCAACCTGAGATATTACATCTTCAAACAATGTCTACGATTTGTGAGTCACTGTTTATTCATTAAAACTGGTTATACTGGGTGTGGTACTCTTATGTAATAGACATAATTGATTTTGGACAATTTTTCAACCACTTAGGCCATGTGAGCTACCAAGTAATAAAGGAAATATCTTGCAAAAGTGTTTTTTATCCATGTTTGAACAACATCTCTTTTCAAATTATGTCTCTTTTCTCTCCTTCATTCAGATGAATCTATTCTGCTTCGTTCTCTGCCTTTTTGATAGAAAGAGAGCAATGACATAATTAAAGGCTATATCATAAAATCACATTTAATTGCTGCTGTAGAACAGTTTGATTTTATTTTTGTAAGTCAGCGTCCCCAAATACTTTGGTAACTTGCAATTGCCAGGTCCAAGCAATTTACTTCAAACAGTATGCAAATCGAGGTCTTTACTTAAATTTAGACATTTAAAAAATGCTTACACACACACACACACACACACACACACACAGAGGGCTAGTTTAATTTCAGGTTTGCTGCGATTCCTGTAGGAGGAGGCAAATCAAGAAGAAATAACCAGAGATCAACCATTCTGAAGATGGCATGACATCAAAATCATGATGGACTGAACAAAAAGCACACAGCACAGAAGAATACGCTGATTATACGCCTCAGTACCAAAATTAACATTGAGTACATTTCTTTGGCTTGTCCTACTAGAAGCCAAATATAGCTGATCCTAATAGGCGTTCTTTGCCTTAAAAGCTATTCAAAATCAAAAGATTTTTCAGTGTTAGTAGAAAATACTAAGGGAGTTCATGTCATGTTGCTTCCATGGTTTACACCGGTTTGAATGGCTTCAGCAGAAAGGCAGCTCCACCACAGGACGGTAGACGTTTTCAAGTGGGTTGGCTTCCCATACATACCGCCACGTGCAACTCCAAGTGGCAGGTTTCTTGATTTAACTTTGCAGTGGTGGAAACACCAAAGCTAGACTCTCCCCATCCAATGCAAGCCTGACAGCACAGATACAGGCACGCTAGCTAACCCATTCTCCATCACAAAAGCGTTAGCTGCTCAGAAACAAGGAGGCGGCACTGCGTCATGCCCAGCCTGTCACCTAAACGATGCCTTGCTGCAGAGGAGCCAGGTATTCACCATCCAGCTCCACAGTTCACGCTGGCCAGCCCCGCTCTCTCCATCTCATTCAGAGCTCCTCCACCACCTCCCCATGTGGACCACACCATCTCAAACCATGCAAGGACCCCATGCACAAATTTGAGAGAAATTCTAACTGCACCAGCATGAAGAGCGCAGCTCCCTGATGTAGGGTCGTAGGTTGGAATGGAAAGGAAGGGATGGAATATTCAAGAAATACTGAACCACGCATGACAGCAACAGCCTAAATGCAGGCTCATGCAAGGATCTCATAGGACAGACAATTAATCAGACCGTGACCTCAAGGACACTACACTGATTTATGAACTTCAGGTCCTCTGCAGCAAGAAAAGCCAATCTTATCATGCTGCAGAGAGGACTGAGTGCTCACATGCTGTAAGGAACTGGGACAACGATACAAATCTGATGCTGCGGTACTATCCCCACTACAAAATTTTGGCTATGCCTGACAGCTCCTGTGACACTGCCCGCCTCGGCAGATCACCTCTGGTCACATCTGGATCAGATGACATGGCAAATGGCTCCATCCTTACATTATCCCAGCATTACACAGCTCTGTTCACAGCATTCATTTGGCTCTAATCACCCTCATCCAATATATCATTCCAGAATGGCACTGTTACTGTAAGATGCACAGGGAGATATATAGCCTACACCCACAGCCAACAAGCAAACGTTCAAGCAACTCCTAATGCTCTGGCATCTGTACCATTTGGCAGGGCCTAGAAGTAGATTCATGACACGTTTTATACGTTATTCCAAGCCCACTGCATTTTATATACAGTTGTCACTAACGTGCTGTAACTCAGCCTGACAAATTTTACCTTTTAGGATCTGTCAAAAGCAGTAAGTACTTTTTCCTCTCTTGTGTTTCAGTAGGAACTCTTGGTTCTTCTGGACTGTGACCATGAGTAGCTGCCCTATGGGACACTTTACATGCAACACCCAAAGTCCTGCAAGGGGTCCTGCCTCCCCCCTTCACAGCTATTGGTAGTCCCTTTGAAATGCCATGCAGGATACAAACTTCTCCTTGAGTGGCGTATGTGGTAGCTGTCAACAAAAATGCTGCCATTATGCTTTGAAGTGAGGAGCTTGTGGTGTTTGGCCTTCGCAGACTTCCTGTCCAGTTTTCTCCTCCCCACTGGTTCTTTCTCTCCGAATTTAAAAAAAACAAAAACAAACAAACAAAAAAAAAAAAAAACAAAAAAAAACACCAAACCCACAAACAAACAAAAAAACCCCAAAAAACACAAACCAAAAAAACCCTAACATTGCCACAATTTACTCCAGTAGTCAACTGATTTATCCAAATCCTTCTCAAAGGGTAGAAGGACCTGGAGGAACTAGAGAGGTGTGCCCAAGCAAACCTTACGAAGTTCAACAAGGCCAAGTGCAAGGTCCTGCACTTGGGTCGGGACAATCCTCGTTATCAATAGAGGCTGAGGGATGATGTGATAGAGAGCAGCCCTGCTGAAAAGGACTTGGGGGTACTCATGGATGAAAAGCTGGACATGAGCCAACAATGTGTGCTTGCAGCCCAGAGAGCCGACCGCCTCTTGGGCTGCATCAAAAGAAACGTGTCCAGCAGATACAGAGATGTGATTCTGCCCCTCTACTCTGCTCTCGTGAGACCCCACCTGGAGTACTGTGTCCAGTTCTGGAGCCCTCAGCACAAGAAGGACATGGACCTGTTGGAGCGGGTCCAGAGGAGGGCCACGAAGATGACCAGAGGGCTGGAGCACCTGTCTTATGAAGACAGGCTGAGAGAGTTGGGGTTGTTCAGCCTGGAGAAGAGAAGACTCCGAGGAGACCTTATAGCAGCCTTCCAGTACCTGAAGGGGGCCTACAGGAAATCTGGGGAGGGGCTGTTTGCAAGGGCATGTAGCCATAGGACGAGGGGCAATGGTTTTAAACTAGAGCAGGGTAGGTTTAGATTAGACATTAGGAAGAAGTTCTTTACAGTGAGGGTGGTGAGACACTGGAACAGGTTGCCCAGAGAGGTGGTGGAGGCCCCATCCCTGGAGACATTCAAGGCCAGGCTTGATGAGGCTCTGAGCAACCTGACCTAGTTGAAGATGTCCCTGCTTAGTGCAGGGTGGTCAGACTAGATAACCTTTAAAGGTCCCTTCCAACTGAACACATTCTATGATTCTGTTCTATTCTATGGTAGGAACCATATTCAGAGGGTTGCTGCACAGAATCTTGAACACAGACGTGGCAAAATGAGCCATTTGGGTAGAAAGTCTTTGGTGTTGCAGCAAGGAGCCCGACCACAGCAGTAACTAGTTTTCTCAAGGTCAAGCAGTAGAAAAAAACAGCTAATTTTTTTTAAGCAAGCATGATCTATCTCCCTGAATTTTGGGCCCTGGGAAGATGTAGAGAAAGAGCGGGCATTCACATCTTCCACCCATGGGAGAACACTGCTGGCGTTTCACCTCTGGCGGCAGGAGGGATGCCAGGTCTAAAACAGCCAAGGTCATAGAGGGAACCGTGCTGCTATCCTCCCTACTGATTACAATTTAATTCACAGTCCAACAAACTCCCAAGAGGTCAACAAGTGCTCAAGAAGCTGGTACCTACAGAGGCTTTCCCCAGTCAGCTGCCCAGCAATGAACTTCTGACGCTGCCCAGCCTAACACCTGCACAGGAGTCAAGAGCAAGGCCTGGATTTCTACAGAAGGGAGGTCCTCATTTCAAGTCCTCACAACTCATTGCTAAAACCCGTGACAGGCACGACTCCACTAAGCAGAAGAGCTGGGGTGGCTGGAAATAAGAAGAAAAACATCTACCAAGAAGGAATATCTACCATGAGATGAAAATTTTTGCCATTGATCACTTATGCTGGTCGATGTGAATGTCTCCCTTTGTATCCATAAGGCTTCTGTTCTTCAGCTGGAATAATTCCTGCTCTATTGCTCAATGCAAAGCTGTAGTCTCCTGTTTAACCCCATACCCCAAATCCCTGGGCATCATTTAATTTGAGAGGATGTGGAAATCTTTCAATCTTCAGCCAAAACTGCCTTTGATAACAAACCAGAACAGGCATTTATAAAAGGAAATGACTGATTATTGAAAAAGTCTTACTGTTATTTTCTATCATCAGCATAATGATGGGGTCTTATTGTGGTATGCCTTCTGGACAGACACGCCAAGACTCCTGAAATAACATACAACTACATTTTTACAAAAGATGAAGAAAAACAATGAATAAGGGGCAAGCAAGGAGGCACATGATTACTGCTGTGGAAGGTGCGAGAAGCATAAATCTCCACTCATCAGCTGCTTACACTCTGTTTTTTCAGCTCTTCTGTCAAATTGCATAGAAAAATACAATCTGAAGGATGGAAGTGAAGTTTTTCTTCAATATTTAAGGGAATCCCTTGACTTCAGGGAACAATACTGCAGAAAAAGCAAGGATAAACATTTGGGATCAATCAATTCAGTCAAGCTTCCCCCCCTCCCGTCCCCCGTCCCCCCCGTCAATCCTGCAAAACAGCAAGACAAGTAAGCCTACTGTTGTTTATACAGATGACTGTACTGACAGGTGTCAAACCAGGAAAAACAACTTAGTTTGTGTGATAAAAATGGTCTCACTGTATATGCAGAGATGGGCAGCATAAATTAGATGGAGGAAGATGTTCCAGTAGGATGTAAAACTTGCAAATGCAAAGTGAAATTTGAATGACTAGGAACCTCTGAAGAGAACAAATCATTGACATTTTATTGTAATGGTATAGGTACATCCGATTTATTTGGAAACGATGAATTCCATGAACAATTTAAGTGAGCACAAGTTCTAAAGCTGACATCCTAATTGATGCATGCTGATTTCAACTTTAACCAAGTATTTACTTTCTTGCATGTATTTGCAACTAACTTCAGTTAAATAAAAGTGAGTATTTATGCACCTTCCCAAAATAATATAAGAGTAACATGATTATTTAAGGTTTGCCAGCTGAGCTCCATACTAGTTCAGTGATTGGTGATAAAAGAAGGGTGGCAGTGGGCACCTTAACTGTTAAGTGCTCCTAATTAAGCAGCGAAAAGGACAAAATCATCACGAGAAAACAAACGTCCAGACATTCAGTTCACCCCCAAAACAGCCACAAACCAACCAGCGAGTTCCTGAAATATGCAAAAAACTCATTGATTGAAAGTTAACTTTTTCAGGTAATTCACAGTATAATGGTGGTGTGCTAGAGATGGGTGTTTGTTTCTGCCCAGGGGCGGGGGGGGGAGGCGCAAGTTTTTAAAAAAAGTTAAACAGACCCAGGGAATGAGGAATATGAAGGAATGATTTCTAGAAAAGTGGTTGACCGAGATAACAGAAGAAGTGATAAGCAGAGACTCCAATTTCACCAATTAGATGTCTTTTAATGATTCTGTTTCATCACGCATGCGCTCTCACGCTAGCCAACTTTTGAACTTGCCCATTGTGAAAGCCAGTCACTCCGTATGCCATTTACTTAAACTTTTTTCGGAAGCATCTTCGTTGTTACGGGACCTCAAGTTGTTAATGCCTTCCCAAGCAGGGGAATAAGTGATCAAGAGATAAACAAATCTATGCATAGCTGTGTCTCAGATGGACTCCCACATAGCATCCACCTGGGGCATAGAAAAAGCTTGCCCTGGACAGAAAGAAAGTCAGTATGTTCTCAGCATCTCCCTTAGGATGTTGAAATAAAAAGACTAGAAGTACATCAGCAACAACACAGCTTAGAAAAGAGGACTTGCGAGAAGACTTAAACATACCACTGACAAAAGTTTTTGCAGGGCTGGATAAGCAGTCCAGTCACAGAAGAAATCCATCATCTCCCTGCCATCCTGAAATGGCAACAGAGCCTCCTTTCCCATTCTCTACTTCATGCCCATATGAAGGCTTTACATTTAGAAAACGTCCTACAGTCACCCAGATGATTTTGTGCTTTAATATAGTATTAAAAAAAAAAAAAAAAAAAACAACACAAACCCCACAAACAAAAAAACCACATTCCCCCCTAAGTCCCTCACACATCTCACCGCCTCCCCCCGCCCCCAAAACGATCACGGCAACCGAGCCAGGATTTTCAAGTACTGGGGAAGGGCACCACAGGGCCGGAGATGAGAGAGGGATAACGTTTGGACTTTGTGCAGATTCTTGAGAGGCTTAACATACCCAAAGATCGAGTGATTCAGCGCCCTGACAGCCAGGCGGTATGTGACCGATGGGATGGCCAGCCAAGCGCCCTCACAAAGAACTTCAAGTTCAGGCAATAATAATAATAATAATAATAAACCTCACCCCGAAAACCTCTATGCAAAATCCGTTTACACCATTGCTTAGGCTAAAGAAGGAAAACAAAGTTTATGACAACTGCAGCACTTCAGTTTCAGATGAACCAAGAAAAAAAAAAAAACAAAACATATTTGTTTTTACAAGCTTCAATTAAGATAGAGGCATTACCTGAAATATTAACAGATAAAACGTTAGTGATACTAAAATCACATTTGTCTAGGGCAAATGTAAAGAAAGGATTAAAGCAAATACAAACTCGAGCTTTTTTTTTTGCTGTAGAGGTACTAAAAATCACATTTGTCTAACATTTTAATCTATTATTTTATAATTAGTATCTTACTTAATGTCTCCACTGTAATTGCATCTTTAAATATTTTGTTCTTGTTCATTTAGAACAAACGATAAATGCAAGCTATAAAGAGCATTGTGGCGTTTGTATTTCCTAAGTTTATGGCTCAGTTTTACTGCTGTTGTAATTCCAGGTCAGAGAGTATATCCTGCAAGTTTCAATACAGGTTGTCAGTTCATTAGCATTTATTTTTATAGCAAAGACCTTTGCTTATGCTGATTAAGAAAAATATGCTAAAACTCCCCTGCTATTTGCAAGCGGATCCCTGTTAGGATTATTTATGTAAGTGGACGAGCAATACAGAGATACCGAACGAAATGGCCAAAACCAGAGTGTACTTCTGCCCTAGATGGCAGTTATCTGCTACAAATCAACTGCTTTGGTTCCTGGGTGTATCTAATACTTTGACTTCTTCATATATTTTAAATACCCGTGGTTCTCCAGAGGGCAAGTGCCGGTGCCATGAGTGAACCCGGGATCTAACCGCAAGGTGCTGAAACTACATTCGGCAGAAGGAGGAGAAAGGCATCAAAGAAAAAGAATACGCACAAAAGAAGGAAATGCTTTAGATACAATTGCTTTTGCATGTTGAGCGAGGTTATTCATGCATGGAAGTAATTTCTTGTTATTACTGGAGATTTGTCAATCTTTGCAAATTTTTCAACCTTTTATTGGAAGCAGCACTTTGAGCGGGGTACATATGTACTGAGACATGGTTTGAGCCAGCTCCAGCCAAAAACATTCACCACCACCCACCCCCCCCCCGCCGCCCCTTTCTCATGCGTACACCCACACGCGCACGCACAGGGTTTGGGGAACCAACAGCCATCTCTTTGCCAGGTCTTCCCTCCTGTCCCCACCATCCCTCCCCTCTTCCGCCTCCTTCTACACCCACAGGTTTCCAACCCATTTCACCAGGTTTACTTAGCTCATTAACACGGCAGCAGACGGACAGCCAGCAAAGGAATTGTGCGGAAACAAACATTTAACAGGGTCAAAAAGACACCGTAAAGGCAATTAGTGTCACGTATGGAGTGTGGAAAAAATAGCCATGACCCCACTTCCCGTAAACTACGCCACTTCGCATTAATTGCAGCGCTTAAACAGCAGCTTTTAGAAATTTCATTGTTATCTAGCAACAGTTATGTAGAAATAAACTATCAGGTGGAAGCCACAGAAATTAATGCTGGTTAAGCATTACAGCTTCAGCTGTAGAAATATTATGCTCTTCTGAAGTTGGAATAATTCAGGGGGAAGGATTAGCATAAGAGAACTCCACTGATATGATCTGTTCAAATCAAAATAAAAGCAACACGGTAAAGCTCTTGAATACTACTGTGTTTATTAGTTGGGTTTGGTTTTTTTTCAACTACATTTAAGTTTTGAGAAATGAGAGTGAGCAAGGAGTAGGAGAAGCTATATAGAACTGCAATGTCAAGAAAAATGGTAATTTGGGCTTTTTAGGAATTTGTAAAATCTGAAGTTTAAAGGAATATAAACACATACAAATAATTATATTGGGATATTTGAAGTACCCTGTGCGTGCACCAAGTTACTGAGCTGGGAGTGAGGCTTCTGAAGGCTCCCTTTCCCAAGGCTCATAGATAGAGACTGCATTACAGGTAATGAGCTCCTGTATTACAGCGCTGGATGGCAGAGGGCATTGCCACTGCCGCGCAGCACCATCTAATGAGAGACGCCAGGTACGGCATATGACCAGAGGCTTTGTGCTTATATGTAGTCCCTCTCCTTGGCAGGAGATGAAAGAAACCGCCTCTGGCAAAGAAATTAAATGATTGCAGTCAGAGGAGGAAGGATGGCTACGGAGGGAACTGAAGTCCAAGGGAGCCGCAAAAGGACGGCGTGCATCTGCAAAGATGACAGGAGCACAACCTGAGGAGGCAGAATATCAGCCTGGGCAAAGGAATAAGGAAGTTTATGCTCAGTAAGTTTTGCTGACAAACTCTTGTCTCTGATTAGGTTTTTGAGGAGTTCTAAAATATGAGTGCTGCCCTTTTAAAGGATTTAAATATAAAGGAATATTTGATGAACACGTAGCAAGTTACTGAAGTGTCTATATACTTGGAGAACTCCAAAACAAACGTACTCTTGTGCTTCATCACACAGCTTTCAGCTTTTCAGGGGATCCTATTCCAGCTACGCCTCCTTCAAGACCCTTCCGTCATCTCACAGCAGACACGGTTCCATCCTGAACAGTAGCCTATGCTACTCACACATTTTTTGTAATTATATATTCCCCCCTCCCCCCCGATTTAACTCCTTTGCTGTTTGAGATGTATTTGCCTTTACAAAAATAAAATATTGCTAACAAAAATCAGGGATCAGGCTACCTTCAATCTCAAAATCGAGACTTCACTCCACTTAAAGACTAAAGATGACATGAAAAGGGTCCTTCTTTATGTACCACACTGCCCTGTTATCTGTCTTTCCTATCTGAACATTTTGGTCTACTCATTTGAGTATTTATTAAGCCAAATACACCACTATCAAACTCTTATTCTCCATGGAACTCTTCTGCTTGGTTTGCAAAGCCACAGATACAAGAAGTATTAGCAGCTGTCAAAGTCATAGGTGGCCCTGCGCAGGAATAACTGCTGCACTTCAATTAAAGAATTAAGGTGAAGAACACAGCGGAGAGATTGTGGTCCAGAAAGGAAGCCGCAAGTCACAATTGCTGCTCTTCCAAACTCTTCCAACACTTCCCCCTTACTATCTTTCTTCTTCGACATCGTCACTCACCACTCCATTTCTGACCCAGGCTAAGCATCAATACAACCCAAGCGTTACTCAACCACCTCCGGCGTGACACTTCCTCCAGCCATTTTATTGCGCCTCTGCAAATGCAGCTTTATTTATTTGATTGTTTAAGGAGCCAAACTGGTTTGACAGAGTGCTTGCCTCCTCCCCTGGGTGTGTTTAGAGGAGCCCAAGATAAGACTGACTGTCATAGCAGCTACATAGAGTTGCTATGTACACTGCCCAGAGGTAGGATTTAATTACTAGGCGAAAGCAGCCAATCTCCCCCTTATTACAGAAGACAATTATAATTTGCTTATATTTATTATGACATCCTTGGAGAAGTGTTCGTGACTCTTAGTAAACAATTCCATACCTTGCAAGGGGAGAGGCAGAAATTTACCCCACAGTTTCCATATTCAACCCAGTAAGCATTTAAAATGAGAATCCTCAACACCCAGTTCTTTTTATACCATTAAAAAAATTCCATGTTGCTGAAAACATTCACGTATTTTCCTCCGGAAAAAAAAGACAACGGTATAGTAAATACTTTATCTGCATATGGCTGACATGTCCTTTCTCAAAGGGAGACACTGACCTTAAGCCCCGTGCAGAAAAAACAGAGGTGTTCCAAATTGTAGAGGGCCAATCCAGATATATTCACATAACCTCTCCTAATGATACAGCCACAGTGATTAAAAAAGCCATGCAAAACGCACTCAAGAAAAGGACTGAGATGCAAGCAAACAAATTGTACCAGAAAATGTTCTATCCAGAGCTATAAAAAACAGCCTTGGAAGACTATTCTGATCCATTCATTTAGTAGGATTACGCTTAGTACCTTGTAACCACCGAAAAGATGCACTTTTTGGATTATAAACAGATGCATGTACTTCGGGCATTTTCCATCTCTAGCTTAACTTTGTCTTTAAAAATAACAGTGCATTAAATGGAGTAATATTATCAGTAACTCATACGGTTTCTCATCAGCGGAGAATATCTGTGTCCTGGAAGACTGATATTTCCTTCCACCGTAGGCAAGATGCCTCAAGCATTTCAGATTCAAGCCACAATGGTTTCTCCAACCAGCTGCCTTCCAGGGCACGCAGACTTCAGGAATGTCTGAAGTTTTGCCTAGCAACTGAGACAAAGCATAGACTGCCCCCAGTTTAAACATTTTCCTCCATACATATTGCATGAAGTTATGCCAATTTCTGCTGCTTGATCTGGTACGCGATTACCATTCCTACAGGAAAATTTTGACCATTTTATTTACAGCTCAGTAGAGCAGCTGAAGAGACTTTTCCTACCATAAAAAAAAAAAAAAAAAAAAAAACACCACAAAACAAAAACACCACAAAACTGGGAAGTGCTTTTAACATTAGGTCACCGCTTTATCAAAGTGGAATGATGACTTTGGGTTGGTTTGGTTTTTTTTTAATTTAAAATTCCAGAGAGAAAGGAATGGTACTTTGTACCATCGATGTTATTTCTGATGCAAGATTTAATTTTGTTTGCGGGCATCATAAAATCATGCCTTTTATTGGACTTGCGTCCTCCTAAGTATTTTCTGTTAGAACAAAAAGTTACATCCAACTTCAGCTTGAAGCATTCAAACACCACTTGCACAACATTTACAAACCAACAAAGGAATTATCCCATTGAGTTAAACTAGTTGGCCACCTCGCCCAGCATCCTCGGTCCGACAGTGACCTGTACCAGGTATGTCAGCACGTTGGCAGGGTGGGGAGGGAGGATACCAGTACTTTCATATTTAGAGTAGAGGAGTTCCAGCCTTCTCTGTAATTAAATGGTAAAAAAAAACACAGATCGGGAGAGCAATACATCTTTTCACAAACAGTTCTCTTGCATCAGAAATCATTACAGAAAGGAGAAATATCACCCACCACTTCCTCCTGCCCCCATACACCAATTTTTTTTTTTTTTTTTAATACTTGCTTGCTTAAGTATCTCTTTGTTTGTGATATACAATAAGATAGGGAAACGCGTACCTGAAAAAGCTGGACACGAGTCTAACTTGTGTTAAATCTATACAACACCTTTTCAACTAAGGTATGTAACCGTGAATATGCCATTAAAAACTCACATATCTTATGCCATCCAGTGTTCTCCAAGACTGGCGCCTCAGTTTGAGAGCCTGCATTGACACCAGGTGTGACTGACACAGAATCTGCGCGTCACGGCAGAATTGATTTCCGTATCTCCTGACATATTCTGACCTCTGCTGTTACAAAGTGGAATTTATTTTGACAATAATTTCCTTTAAAACACTGCCTTCAGCTGAATTAGCATTTTCGATATCTGCAATTATCCAGGGTAAAGAAGTGATAGGAAAGTCACTTTTATTTCACACCGTGAAGCACAAAAATAAAAGTGCCCAAGCTTTTCTTTCCCCCCTCATGTTCCTACCATCCTGCCATTTATTACAAGCTACATATTTGACTATTACATAAATACACATACCCTCTTCTTTTAGCATCTGGATTCTACATATGCTGCCAAACTGTCCCAACACCTTCTTTCTCTGAGAATACATTGTTTTAGGCTTTTTATGGCAGACACCAGGAAAACCACCGAGCCCACCAATATACAGACTATCACTAACCTGGAACTATTTGAACAACTAGTTTTAAGCAGCACTTTCCCCCTCCCCCCTCCAGTTTAAGTTGCACTTTTACTACAAAAACTATTCTACAATAGACTAGCAAGCTCTCTTAATTGTACAAGTCTAGGACTCTATATTGAATTTTGACAGTACTGGTTAGTAAAGAAATCATATTCTAAGTAAATCTGAGTGAATTATGACTATATTGGTCGGCAAGATTTTGAAGGCAGCAAAACACCACTTTTTAAGCGATAGGTATGCTCGGAGGGAAAAAAAAGAAGAAACAAGGGGGTGTCCACCATGATGCTCTACTTCTAAACTTGTCTTTCCCTCCTGGATAAGAAGTCTCCTCTCAGACCTTGACCTTGAAGATTAAGGCATGGACCTTTGCTATACTTATCACAAATTCTCAAAGAACATTTGCTCTTCCTTTCCCACTGTAACGCCTGATACACTTCAAAATAAAATTGCATCTACAGCTTGCATTATTTCCACTAGACTTGCTGATTTCCCATGGCTTGGGAGATGATACAGCATTTGATCAAATATTTATAAACAGTATGAATCTAAGACTGTATCTCCCAGTCAGATAACATTTTTGACTAAGGAACAGAAAGAGTGCGGCACAGTGCACAATGAGTGTTTTGGCACCAAATGCTCTTTTTATCCTCATATTTAACTAGGAAAGAGACCCTAATCTCAAATCAGCAAGTTCATCCTTATGCCAAAAGCCTACCTCTTTTACAAGTAGGAAACTGCCTTGTTCAGTTCTTTGGCAATATTTCATTCTAAAAAAAAAGAAGTTTGTTTTCACCAACAACCAGCAATATTAAAGTTAATACATTTTTTTACTGTTCTGCATGTAATGACTTTTTTTTTTACCTTCATGCATGTAGTTAAGTGATCTATTTTTTTTAATCATTGAAGATCTTGCTTCTGCTGGGACAAACATATGGAAATTTCCCATAACACCTTTATTGGAGTACTGTGTCCAGTCCTGGGCTCCCCAGTTCAAGAGGGACAGGGAACTACTGGAGAGGGTACAGCAAAGGGCTACAAAGATGAGGGGATTGGAACACCTCTCTTATGAAGAAAGGCTGAGGGATTTGGGTCTCTTCAGTCTGGAAAAAAGATGTCTGAGGGGGGATCTTATCAACGCTTATAAATACTTAAAGGATAGATGTCAGGAGGATGGGGCCAGGCTCTTTTCAGGGGTGCCCGGGGACAGGACAAGAGGCAATGGGCACAAACTTGAGCATAGGAAGTTCCACCTAAACATGAGGAGGAACTTCTTTACCCTGAGGGTGGCAGAGCACTGGAACAGGCTGCCCAGAGAGGTGGTGGAGTCTCCTTCTCTGGAGACATTCAAAACCTGCCTGGATGTGTTCCTGTGTAACCTGCTCTGGGTGACCCTGCTCTGGCAGGGGGGTTGGACTAGATGATCTCCAGAGGTGCCTTCCAACCCTATGGTTCTATGATTCTATGAAAAGCAGGAAATGTAACAGCCTAATATGAATAAATCACTGAACCTTAAAGGATCCTCAACTGTAACTACAAAACAAACATTAAAACTCAGCACAGCAGCCTATTGCATCGCACAGGTATCCAGGTGACAGCCTGTTTGCTTACACATACACACACCGTGCCAAGAGCCATCCTCACAGGTTTTCTTTTGCCTTCGCTTGCAACCACCTGCTGGTAACTAAAACAGAAAGAGTCCCCCAAAAAGTTACTGCAGAAGAAACACATACTCCAGAAATGAATACCTAGTTATTACTGTCAGCAAGGATGCTAAACAATGGGTTATACAAAATACCACGAGTGTCCTGTAGGTTTTAACATTACAATTTATATTTTGGAATATGGAACTACTTTAAATAAGGCATGTCAAGACAGGTCAGGTTCCCACTCAAAAATTTTATTAATAAAGACAGCAGTTTTGCACGATATAAGCAGGAAGCCTCAGTTCTGCTGTCTGTATCTAGACTACCCAGCACTACCTTGCAATCAGGCTCAGAACTTTATTTATTGTTTTAAAGGCTATTACAGAATCTGGTAGATGTTCAATCAAATCAATAAGGTACTATGCCTAGTTTAATTTTGTCTTCTATCAAAAACCTGGTGAGAAACAGAATAGCCTAAACCAAACAGTAGTATGATTAAACAGAAACTCTTTAAGAAACCATTTAGCATAAACAGAAGTGAAAAAAATGAACACAGCAAGCATAATAAAAAGTCAGGCAAGTTAAGGAGAAAAAAATAACTAAAGACAAAGTCTAAAAGAAATTCTATGGCCATGCTAGAAGAAGAAGAACAAACAGATCAGGTATGATGAAGGTGAATAAACAGCTAATGACAAGATGGCTACAATGTTCAGCTAAAGAGCTGGTGGATTCTTCAGAGAAGCATGGGACTGGGAAAACAACCACTGAGAGTAGAAGAAAAGTCTTGAAGATGGCAAAGCTTGGAAGAATTTGCCTAATTAAGTTCTTCTGTGTTCTAGAGCATGCTCTAAGCCATTAGCAATTATCTTTAACTCAAAGGGCTGGAAAGGTCTCATTGACTGAAAAATTAAAAATAGAAATCCCCTTTAGAGGTGTGACGATATGAGAAGAAGCCAGAATAACAGTTAGAAAGACACCTAGACTAATCAATCTCCCCAACTTTAGCTTCCAGAAGGGTGTTAAATATTGCTGACTCACCACCACCACCACGCCACAGCTGTTTGGAAGGGAGACGACACTTTGGTTTGAGAAAGTCACATATAAATAATATTTCTTTTTCCTGCTTTGGCAAAGCAACTAGTCTGATACATAAGAAAAGCAATAAGTGGGCTATAGATGGGCTTCAGTTACGGAATTGGCAAAAAGCCTTGCTATTTTATTTAAAGGCAGACAGACTGTGGAAATACAGTCCAGATAAGGAGATTAAAAGGCCATTATGTGACGGTAGGAAGAAGGTCAACATGTAAAGAGCAGGCTTCTAAGGTGCAACAACAAACGGGGATAAGGTACTAAACTGGACCCAAGAGAAGTTATTTCAACTTCCAGGACTCTCTAGTGTGTTCTTTAACAGAATTTGGTGACAGACTACAACTGTATTATTTATAAACCCAAACTGAGACATTGCATGAGCATTATGGGGGGAGATGAGAATTCCCCATTCTACTCCTAAATTGGAGCACTGGTCTAAAGTTCAGCAAGAGAAAAATTCAGCAAGCTTAATTACAAAATCTTATTCTTAAAACAGGGCAAACAAACACAAAAATAGGATATTCATGTACATCTCAAAACAATGTTAATTTTATTGGTTTGGTTGGGTTTTGTTGTTTGTTTTGGTTTTTTTACAACAGATTTGACCTCAGTTTGTAGTGAGAGACCTCCACAGCCTTTGATGCACCCTTTTACTGCCTTAAGTGTTTATTTACCAGTTTGTATTGGTGCCATAGTTGTCTTACTCTTAGTTTGGTACGTGCTATCGCACTTCAAGACAAAGGAGAAAAGAGGCTTAATAGTATGAGGACTAGTAATTACAAATAAGAGATGAGACTGAGAGGAAACACTTCTTTTCCAAGTTTATCACAGCAGAAGTTGTACTAATTGATTTCATTTGCAGAAAAGAAATTTCTCATGTATTAGGGAAGAAAAATTAACCAGAAGAGTTATGTACCGTAGACCAGCTTGCCAGTTTTTAAAAGGTTAAAAAAAAAAAAAATATATATATATATATATATGCCAGGAATGGCCTAGGTATAAGAATATCCGGTCTTACAAGAGAGTAGTCATGAACTACGTGACCTCTGAGCTCCTTCCAGTCACATATGCAATTTCCACATGAAAGAGCTTGTTACTCAGTCGGATCATCTGAATACCAAACCAAGAGAAAATTCTTAGTTAAGCATGTAACCATCTGCAGGATTCAGGGCATAAGACAGAACAAAGTGAGTTTCGGGGGGAGTTTTGGTGGTGTTTTGGAAATGAGGTACTTCACAGCAACTGCTCAAAACACCTGATAACTTAGACACAAAAATGTCTACACAAACATGAGTTTATTTTAGGATGTATACTCCAAGTGTCAAATCCGAAATTCAAGCCTATAATGCCTACTACGACCTGGTATTATTAAAACAACAAAAAAGAAAAACTGTATACAGACACAAGTACTGCCCCCCTCAAGTAACTACAATTGCTCAGATCAGGATAATTACCAACTCTGAAGACACACAATTTAAGTGGCACTTACACTATCATATATAATCCAAACACCAGACTCTATAACTCTAATGTTATGGTAAAAGTTGCATAGGCAACTACGATTTATTAGAATTTAAAGGCTAAGGTACTGGTTGCATCCAATTCACAAAGTCTAATGAATTCTGTTCCCAAAATAAATTTCTTTGTGTGGCCTCTTAATTCTCATCACTTGCTGGGGAGCAGAGAAGAAGGAACCGACTGCTCTTTCTGCATGAAGTTATTTATATCACATAATTTAGAGAAGCTCTTGGTGGTCCATCTTTGCTCCTCTAGTGGCCTGCTGCCCTGGAACCACTGGAGATGCCTGCAGAGAGATGGGAGATGCTCAAGGTGGTGGTGCTAAGGATGCCTACACACTGTTGGCACTTTCTGCATCTCCACAGAGATTATGTGACTGTTTCAGACAACACCAAAATAAATAAAACTCTGGTTTCTGCTTCTGGAGGGTTGTCTTGACCTGATAAAAATAACTGGCCTACAAGCTGGAACAGGTTGTCCAGGGAGGTGGTAGATATCCCATCCCTGGAAACATTCAAGGTCAGGTTGGACGGGGCTCTGAGCAACCTGATCTAGTTGAAGATGTCCCTGCTCATTGCAGGGGAGGTTGGACTAGATGACCTTTAAAGGTCCCTTCCAACCCAAACTGTTCTACGATTCTAAGCTCTGAAGGACAAAGGGCTCTCCCTGGGCACCTCCAATGACAGAGTTACATAGGAGCGAGGCAGGTACCAGCAGAGAGTATTGCTACAGCTACTGCAGTGTTTTCTTTGAAGAACTTCCAGAAACCACATAAGAAAAATAACAGAAACATATTTTTTGGAAGGGAACATTCAAAGTAAAAACAGGTCTGGACTTCATTACATAGCTTTCGGTCACAGGTGCTACATGAATCCACCTGCTCAAGGCATTATTTTAGAAACACACATTAAAAAAAAAAAATTAAAAAATTCAAGTTTTTGCCACCTCAAGGAAGACGATGTAAAACCCTACACAACCTTGCTTCCAGAGGACAGAGCAGAAGGAACAGGACAAAAATAGAGAACCCTTGAAGATCTGCTGTTCATGTTTGCATTGGAGAAATGGGGGCGGAAAGATGAGAACAACCACTTTTGTTGTCTGCCTCATCCTCTGCCAGGGAGTCCAGCACAGAACTCACATAATCCTGCCTCAGGTCAGCAGTGGGGACGTGACTTTTGCTACAACTTGGTCTCCTGCCTTTGCCTATGCTTAGCACCGGAGAATGTGCAAGACTGGATAACTACAGTTCCACTGCTGCTTCCAGCAGCCCTGCACACCATTATCGCTGAATTTAGGGAGATTTCACAGGAACCGGCTCAGCTGAGACAACCCCAAGGCCTGATGACCAAGCATTTCATAGTAACGGTGACTGGCACAAGTACCTTAAAAAATTTCATACAGGTAAGAGTCTCTACCGAGAGATATGTCTATGAAAAGTGACTGTCAGTCCTTGTGTTAGATTTATCAATAGAGACCAAAGAAGAGATTTTGGGTCAATAAAGTAAACCTAAGCGACTGCTCCATCTTTCCATGGCTATCAAGAAGCAAATTACAATTAATGTCCAAAAAAAACCAGCCAAAAGATTATTAATATTTTTTCCTCCATATAGATAGAAAGTCTACAACAGAACACCTTCTACAAAAAAAGAAAAAAGTACAATAAAACAATTCTGAAACTTGTATTCAGCATTATTTGAAAACATTTTATGCTGGATCTGCCCTTATAAACACTGCAATAGGAAGCTGAGAATCCCTGCAAAATACCTTCTGAATCCTTGGGAAGTCACAGTGTGCTGCAATGGAAGAAATTGTTATTTTAATCAAATATGAAAACTTTGCACAAAGTGAAACTGGATTAAGCAACAAAAATTTTGCTGACTAAAGAAATATTTTATGAGCAAATTTGTGATAGCAACATTTCTGCTAAAAAAAAAATACTATGGCAGAAAAGTCTTTGAAGGTCTTTAAAGTAATTTTGCAAACATTGTAAAGAATGCTGTGCTGCTCAAAAACATGTCGCAGTGTTCAGATTAACAAAAAATAACTGACCCAAAACATCAGCTCAACTCCTTTCTGTGTCTTGATCCTATTTTTTCACATAAATGAAACATTTGTGAAATTCATGGTATCTGAACGCCGAATGCACATTTTTCCAGTATGACATAGTGAGGGCTATTTTAAGATGCTGGAATGTCATTAATTTGTGCCCCTTAGCTCAGCAATTTGTAAATGATTAGCTCTAGAGCACCAAAACAAAGTAAAGCCTGTCTAAGCCCATTTCATCCATCTACTAGCGTTTAATTTAAACACGATTTCAAGTTCTAATGCCAAAACCCAGCATATGCTATTTATCGTAAAATTTAAAAGGAAGCCTAATGTATGATATATACCTACAGGAAGACAAGAACAACTTTTTATAAGCCTAAAGCTTGGCCCTTTCAGTTTCCTGAGATTTCAAACAAGTACCTACATTTCTGCTGGTAATGAATCCCCTGAGGAGCAAGTTTAGTTTGAGATGTCACTGTCAAACCTTTCTCCTATAATGTCAATAGGAGTGGAGGGAAAGAAGAATATGATTAAGCACAGTGCTATTTAAATATCTGCTTTTCTGGTTACAAAAGATTCCTGTATTTAACAGCAGCCTCACACCTTAAAAAGGGAAGAAGCTTGTACTATCAGAGTCCTGTTCCTGTTGAGTTTTATGGGAAATAGCAAGTCCTTGGCTGTTGTGCTCCATCACAAGGGGCTGCACGAAGGGTTACAGGACTGTGGTAGTGGAAATCCGGATCTCTGGAAAAGCCTTTAACTCTCAAGAGGTCACAAGACTCCCCAAACAAGGCTAAAAATGAAATTATACAGGGAAAAGTGGGGAGCTCCAGAAAGATTATGAAAGTTTGGCTCCGGGAGGGAAGATCTCCCGACAGCAAACCGCTTTGAATGGGGCAGCAGACACTACTTTGTGTTTGTTTGTTTTTTAAATCCATGAAGCAGGACACACCCACCACTTCTTTTTTTCATCCCGAGCAATTCATTCAAAGTCAAAGCTTTGGTCTGAAGCTTAAGGCCTTTTATTTTATTTTATTTTATTTAGTTCTGGGCTAGCCTTAAAGGAGCAGTGAGAGAGGTTTAAAACTGGCAACCCCATTCACCAGGAAAGACAAGTTACCTGC
The DNA here is from genome assembly GCA_947846985.1 of Fratercula arctica. NCBI lineage: Eukaryota > Metazoa > Chordata > Aves > Charadriiformes > Alcidae > Fratercula > Fratercula arctica. The sequence continues at coordinate 65,466,058 of CANTUZ010000001.1, forward strand.
TCTTAGGCACCTACGGAGTACACTTGTTTCAAGTTCTTCAAGTTTGAGGAAAAAAAATCTGGACTTCAAAAATTCCCTGCTGTAATTAACGACTTGCTCTAACTTGACTTTAAATGTGTTTAATCACTATGAAGGAACAGTAAACAAAAAAAAGAAAAAAAAAGTTCAGCATCACCTGATATTTTAAAGTAACAGCTTTAAAAAGGTACTTCACTCTCCAACCAACCTCCACTTTGAGCCATAGGACCTTCACACTAGGCTTCAAGAAGAAGGGAAAAATAAGGAGTGACCGCATTGACACAACTCTGAGACTTGGGTAACAAGAGAGGCTGAAGATTCACAAGTGGCGGTGAATAGTCCTCCTGCATGGTCCCACTCCTGGCCAGCCCCTCTCTGGTGGTGGTCTCTGTCCTCACAGCAGAAGAGGGCAGAGGGCTCTTATGGCCCCCTCCGCGCCCAATCCAAACATTTCTGTCAGATAACTTTAATTCACATGTATATGAGAATTAGGGTTTTAGTAATTCTGTAAGTCTTCCTTATTCAAAAGGACACAGAAGCCAAAGATACATATTGGGGAAGAGAAATTTTGAGAAAGGATGATCTAGAATTCTCCACACTTAGACAAAGAGACATAAAATTGAAGCATTCCTAACTTTAAAAAAAAAAAAAATCAAAACAAAATCAAAAAAGCTAAAAGAGCTCATTTTTATTTTGAATAGTCATCTGGAAGTTTTATAAGCCTTTATCCACCTAAAAGAAATTTTAATGAGGAAGGTATCACACTGAAGCAGTGAAACCCAAGCTGGATCATTTCCATAACCACAGAAAAGATATTTCACGTTTCTTTTCCCTGGCAACTGTTTTTATCCCTGTTTAGAAATACCTTCTCTCTCTTTTGTGCTTAAAGAAAAAAAGTTCAAATACACAGGCAGGCAGCTGTAGCAGCTCTGAGCAGAGATGTTCCTGTTCACCTCAGCTGGGCAATTTCCTAACTCCAATGGGTGCCACCAAAGCAATCAGGTTATTTAACATCCTATGCAAATTACTGGAGATGAATGTTTAGATTCACCAGCACACATAGAAATGGAAATTAGCAAAAAGCAGCAATATGGTAATTCAGCATGATGCTGAATTTAATACAAGCATTTCTAAAGGAAATCAACAGGAGATAGGAAGGAAGACAAACTTTGGGACTGTAGCATGAGTTACAGCAGAAGGTACACATGATATTCAAAACAGAAAACCCCACTCCATAGACTTTCTGGGTTTGGGGTGGGTTTTTTTCCCTTAGCTGGAACAAAGAATATTTACCGGCTCCTAAAAAAAACCCAAAGCAAAACAAAAAAAACCACAAAACCTCCTCTGGTCATGAGTACATCTTAAAGTTGTGGCAGACATGCAATACGAACCACCTTGAACCTTCTCCCCCACAAACTTAATCTCCGCGCAGCTAAACAAATATTAATAATTGAAAAGCACACAAAGCGATTTTACTAAGGGGGTAATTAACAACTTCATTGCAGTTTAGCAGCTGATTTTTAGTTGGCATTAAACCAACAGGAGCTTTAAAGAACCTATTACACATGGTTTCTGAATAACCTTGAGAGTTACTAGTTGGCAGTTTGATGCAAGTCCTCAGACTTCAAAGGCCCCTTTTATAAGAAAACAGGACAAAAGGCGGAGAGGTCTTTATCATCATTTATGGTAAACAAGATAGACAAATCTACTACGTACTAGAAAGCTGATGTAAGGAAAAGACTGAACTTTGCATGAAGCTTCATCAACGTTTTAGGAGCCCTGAATTACGCAGTAGGTTTTTGATTAGAAGATGACAGTAATTTGGACAGGCAACAGCAAACAGCCCAGTAGCACAGAAGAATCCAGATTTTAAAAAAAAAAAAAAAAACAAAAAAAAAAACCCCAAAAAAAGTTTTGCTACTTTGCTATCAGCAGATGCTTGGGAGGACACCCCACCCGATCACAGCGGAGCACGTGCCCAAGCGTTTCCTAACAACTTCAGTGAACAAATCCCACCCTGGGCACACACGGCTCAGACTCTCTTTGTTTTCCTACTGCTCAGCCTTAACGGTTCCTATTCCCCCAGTCATGAACACATAGGCAGACAGGCGAAGCCGGCGATCCCTCGAGTCGGCGTTAGAGGAATCGCATGTTAAGGGCTAATCCCTAAATAAACACAGTGCTGGTCATTAGGCCATGTAGAAACATAAGGATCTTCCCCTTACTAGAATTCACTGATGAAAAACCTGCAATGACATACAGCTTAAAATTAACGTAGTGTGAAATGAAAAGCACAAACCTTTAAGTGGAAAGCTGCCTAATGTAATTTTCACAATTACCATTTAATTTAAGAAGCAGATCAAAGCAGCGCATCATTTAAATTTTCAAACATTAAGTTTTAAAGATCAAAGTCCTGTAGTATTTCCAGACTGCATGTATGTGAGTAACTTGGTTAGAGTAATGAATCTATGCAGAGGGAGAACATGAGCTGCTCGTTTGCTCCGTGCAGCACTTCCCCCATCGTCTGAGACTGTAGCAAGTGGCATCTGCAATAAGCATCATCAACAAGCACCCGTTCACATGATGCATAAATAGAAGCAAGGGGCTTTGGGGTCTAAAATAGCATTATACCAAGTTTCTGACTGCTGGAGAATTCTCTCCCTGAAAATAGCCACTGCTGCAGATATTTTTTTTCACAATTCCAGCCTGACAGCTACGATTTATCAGTGCTTATTCAGTGTTCAGAGGTCATTAAAGACTTCACTTCATTGTAGTGTTTAACAAAAACTGTGTTTTCATGACAGTGCTGTAGCCTAATTATGCCAAAAAGTTAAATAGAGAGAAGTGCACTATGTAAATATTCCAAAACATGTCAGTTTAATTCCACGTAGAACTGAACTATCAGCAGCAAAAGTGATGTTTTAATGACCACTGGGAGTTGCTGCAACAGACCCTGGTCGAATTCAGTGTAAAGTAGAAAGTGTCCTGGCTCTTATATCCAGGAAACAATGAAACTTTTAGTTCATATTGAAGACTCATGCTTACTTCTGAGAGCCTCCTAAAAAAAGACAGCTTAGAATTCAAGATTAAAACCAGATTTTTCTCAGCAGAAGACCAGCTAGCATCACGGTCATAAAACCTACACCAAAAATAAAAACAAATAAATAAATAAATAAAAAAGATCATTTAAACTGAACCAGTAAACAGAAGCTGCTCATGGAAACTGAGAAGATGGCCAAAACTTCTCTTACTGAATTGAGGAATGTGACACCACCACGTGTGGTAATGTGCAATGATATTTGGTACCTGATTGCTGGTGTTACAATAACATTCTATCCCCAGAGTCTTCCTTATTGTACGCTAAGATCCTCGATACATCATGCTGCCTGTCAGACTGGTCCCAACCACAGGATGGATTTTTATCTGCATCTCCCTTATGTTACCCATTTCCCTTCCAAATCACGGGATTAAAACTATTTTAAAAGTAGATGGGAGGGGATATACAATGCTAACATTTACACAGACACTTTGATTCTTATATCACGGTATTATATATCTAATACAGGAAAGAAAGGGACCTGCCTCTAAACACGAAAGGATTTAAAGCAGCTTTCTCAAGAGAAGCTTCTCCAACAGATAATTCTCATGGTAAGGATGTTGCATTCTATAACTAAGACTATCAAGCTTTTAAAAAGATGAACAGCTGTTACACTTTTACAATAGTTAAGGAACCTATGTACTATTAGTACACTGGGAAAGTGTTCTGACAGACAAAAGAAGTTATGTAGAGGCAAGTGACATACTTCAAATCTTCTCCCAACAAAATAGAAAGGTGAGCAATATCCAGGCTCTTTAGATGAAGAGAACGATGAGCTGTGTCCAGCTGCAATTAACTCACAGCATCCTAATCTCCAAGGATGTTTATGTTGCATAACGCTGTGGAATATGTGGGTGCTCCTGCCAGATCTAAACTGGTTCACATGGATTTGTGTGTGACAGCAGCCACACTGCTTCCAATTCCCAGCCTACACCAGGTAGGTAGACAGAGTCAAAGCACTTAAAGGTCTTCATCTGCATCTCTGTCAAAAATTAAAGCCACTGTGTGCAATCCAAGCAAAATTATATGCATCAGTAGATGAAAAACTTGGTAAAATTGGCGCATGTCGCATCTACCTCTACTAGCAGTCTGCAGAAGAGTGCCCTTCCCAGAGGGGAATGTATGTCCCCTGCCTCGAGAAGAAACAAAAACATGTATGCTTCTTTACTTGAGTGGAGAAGCTCATGCTGAGGTTGGGATGAGAAGGATCCGGAGATTCGGATCTCTTCTCCATAACTCCCCCCCAGGAGGATTATGCTCAGTCTGTTAAACTGAGCCTGCAACAGATTCATCCATTCCCAGACTGCACAATAGCACAAGAATAAAGATAAGATGTGGCCAAGCTAGACCCACAGCACAGCTGGGTTAAGGGATACCACTCTACGGAAATTAAAAAAAAAATAAGACTGAGGTGAGGAAGGCTGGCATACCTTTAAAAACAGCTGAGACACACCAATATCCTTTCCATATTCTGCTCCCCTGTATCTGAAAAGTAGCGTGACATTAGAGAGATCTTCTACTGCCTGAGAGACACTCGCTGCTATCCTGCCCCCTCGGCTGATTGCAGAGGAAAGAGAAAACAATCAGATGAGTCACCGCTGGAAATCCGCGTGGCTGGATCGCATCTAACCCATCTACGCACCAGACACAGGAAACCGAATTGCTGCCAGCCTCCCGACCACATCTGCTTAGACGCTGGAAAACGCTGCTCCAACCTTACGGGTTGTTACCGTGACCAGCAGATACGGTTCTTGCAAGAGGCCTGCCCCCATGCAAAAACCAAATCTTGTTGCTGAAATGTGCACGTAAAGTTTTTTGTATTCTGTCAAAATTAACCATTATGTTGAGAAACAGGCACGATTTAACAGCATTATTCTTCTTAACTACAGTATATCCAAGTAAGTTTAGGAAGAGAACATTCACCTTTTCACTGTGATTTTCAAGGGGAGACGGTTTTCACAAGGAAAGATTGAAGATTTCACCGGAAAATGGAACACCACAAGATTTTAGTTGCCACATTAAAAATAAAAAATAAAATTAGAAATTCTTAGCTGGGGAGGTAAGAAAGGGAAGGAAAAAAAAAAAAAAAAAGGAACCATAGGTACACACATACACGCATTTTTGAGCCAGGTCTAACAGAAGGCTTCCATGCCCCACGGCAAGTAAAACAGACAAGATACTGATTTTACAAATACCTAATTGAAAAAAATTAAAATAAGTGTAATAACACATTCAGAAATTTAGAGCAGTCTGAGACTGCATTCCCCCAATCTTAAATGACAAAAATGCAAAACAAATGCAAAAAAAAAAACAACCGAGATTTAAAAAGTCAGTATGTTCTACAAAATTTTATAATTTAAATACTTACGAGGTAAAAAATTCATTCCAGCAAGAAGGAAAAAGTAGTTATTTACAAATAACCTTAGGTGCACATTTCTCCTCTTCCTTTTCCAAGCCTCTCTCTTCTGTCATTCCTCCACAGTGCACAGCTCCCAACCCCATCCACTGACACCCGACATGCAGAACTTCCTGGAGTCTTTAACGATGCTCCCAAACGAGGTTACAGCCTGTGTCTGCAAGACCTACCCCAACGTCACAGAGGACTTTTGGATTTTATCAGACGCATGAAAGCTAGGTCATTAGTGAGCAACCCAGTCTGTGCATTTTAATGGGGATTTGTCTTTGAAAAAAATTTGTCGACACGTAAGACTCGTAGCTGTGAAGCAATACGCTCCTGAATAATGATCGAGTTGATGTTTATTATATCAGCTTTTTTTTTTTCCCCCTCTCCACAGCACCAGGCAAATGTCTGTGAATGATATACATCTGTACCTGGAGCTCATGCCTTCATCCTCACCCCATTTTCAATCAGTCCAAATAAGAGCAACTCCACACAACCTTTTTGTGGAATGCTGAGAACTTGCAATTAGGTTGCACACCTGACATTGTGGAAAAAAAAAAAAAAGTTATATATAAAGGTGAGACCACTGTAGTTAGTTATGACAGTCGATGTCACTTTGTTACAACCCCTTCTATTTGCAAAAGAACTCACAGTCAAACGTCTGGTCCATTTTTGCTCAGGATTACATTTTTCAGGTGCATCAAAAAGGTACGTTTTGTCAGTGGCACCATTTAGGCAAACGGAACACAGTGACACAAGGAGGAACAGAGGTTTTTCCTAGTGTGAAAGTGCAGTAATGCCCAGCTTCATCTAACCTGAAATAGTATCCAAAGAAGCATTTCAAGGCAGTGCTACAGCTGTTGCTACAGAACTCCCCACCCCCACAGTGTCAAACCTGGATCTTAATTTTTTCTTCCTCTTCTCCACAGCCACTTCAACATCTGGTTTCGTTTGCTTCCGTTCTTTATCACATCGTGCTGACATGGTCGTTTGACCACATAGAAAGTCTCAGATCAAACTCTACAATCTAGATTTTTAGAATTCCTTCCTGAAGGAAAAAAATAAGTAACAAATAGCAGAGCCAATAAAGTACTTCCAGGAAAGAATTTGCAAACAACAGTGGAGGTTAGATCTGGGATTAGATTGTACCCCTGAAGGGCAGGTGATGATCACTGCAGAACTGCTAGGCCACCACCTCTGAAGGACCATCTCCCAACCAACAACACTCCAGCGAGACGCAAGGGCTGCTCCTGCCGTAGCGGAAGTCAGCATATAAGCATATCAAATACTTTCAAATGCTTTGGCCCAGAAACTCCTGGCAGAGTTTCTATTTAAAATAGCTCCAACTGTATTTATAAGCCTTATGAAATTCATCCCGAAGAAGTTATCTATGGCTGGAAGCCAGCCTCCCTAATTCAGGTGTCTAGCTTATACTTCGACCCCGGGCACCTAGAGAACGGCTCCCGAGTCGCATAAGGAAGAGAGCTGGGCAATGAGCAGAAGCAGGTGACTTGAGAAGCCTCCAGGAAAAGAGATGGCTTGTCTAAATTCAGCTGTCTGCCTCTTTTCATCCCACAAACTTGGCTGCAACCCAACAGCCAGCTGCCACCAAAAGGCCAACTCCGACAACACCACCTCTTCCCTGGTGCCCATCTCGCCTCTCAGGAGCCAAATACTGCAAAAAACAGGTTGAGTTTCCATCATCAGATGAACTCCTGGAGCCAAATCACTGGAGGGTCAGACAAACGCCACTGCCACCACAAAAGGAGGCAGGAGAAGCACATGCCAAGCACAGGAGTTTCAGTGACACCTTGCTGTGGTAACATCCCGGCACTAACACAAAACCACGTTGTTGTGGGACCTACCCAGGAGGGCAGCTTGGCCCAACCAACAGTTTTCACTGTCTGTGCTAGTTGAATTGATCCCAACCCAGGTATTCCTTTAAAGCCGTGTTATGTGACAAAGATTCTGACTTTTTTGGCCAACGTAGTAATAACTATTTCCCAAAGTTAGTATATCAGGTTTCTTTTCTAATAGTAATGACTGAAAGCTGAACCACATCCAGAAACGAAAGTTAGGACTTTCACATGAGCTGGTGCAAAAAAAATGTGCCAACACACCCAGCACTGGCAAAAAACAAAATAAAGCAAGTCTTACAACCCTCATGCCCTTCCAAGATAATCCCAGATGTTTTGTACCACTAATGCAAAACACTGCTGAAATTAAGTTTCTCTATTCACTGTAACACAAATGAAAGTTTTACAGCTAAATATCCAACTGGAAGTTAGCACGCTGTGAGTCAGATCCATACATCTTTCTTCTCGTTGGAAAAATAAAAATTTAGCACTATTCATAAATGCTAAATTTACAATTGCTTGCAGAAGCTCACAGCATGAGGAACAAAAGAACCTATTTTGAAGTAGCTTATTCACTATATTCCTTTAAAGTTAGATTTTCTCTTGGATTGACAGTATTCAAATATGTGAAAAACAGCAAAACCAAAACACTCCTCCTAAGGTAATTTGGATAATAAGTTAAGTGTGTCAAGCACACCTTCGACCAGCAGATGCATTTCTAAAACACTGGGTCTGAGAGCACGTGCTGTTTTTCATTAAAGTGCTGAAGTTGGAAAGCCCATTTAAAAAAAAAAAAAAAAAAAAATATAGTTAAGAGTTATGTTACATCTCGTTAAGCAGAAAAGGTTGGGGTTTTTTTGTTTTGTTTTTAAAAAAAAAGACAAAAAAAACCCAACCCTCCTCCAGGAGTGGATAAAGGAACTTTAAAGAGAAGGAGTGGTAGGTACAAGAAACAGCTGGAATGTATCTTGTTCTTACAACACAATAAAACCCAAGTGTTTTCCAAAGCTCAGCAAGGTCACCACCTAATGTAATACACCCAAGTGCTCATTAAAAACTTTAAAATTTTCACCAAAAAAAAAAGTGTTCGACAAAGAAAAGGTGATAAAAGAGAGTCCATAGTAACCAGGGGGAGGGGGCATACTAAATGTGGAAATCATCATCTCACCTCCTCCCCAGGCTATGGGTGGAAAAAAAAATGCATGACCTCACAAAACTGAAGAAATGATCAGGACACAGTGCAAAAACCAAACAAACAAAAAGACAGGAGGAAAAAACCAGAAGTAGCACCATTACTAACTGTAGCTGGTAACCACAAAATACAGAACAAAACAAAAGTCCGGTCAGAATTGTTTGTAGATCCCCTTAAGCTGCAATACATTTCCCCAGCATAGAAGACATACCCATTTCTATAGTCAACAAGTTAATTCTTCCTCTTAATGCATCTGCAGACACTGCTTTCATGTGAAATTTTAAAACAATGCTCAAAACTACAAAGATAAACCATCCACAAAGGAAACGACACTGTGAACTCAGCTCAAAGCTATGCATGCCCATCGCGCAGGACTGCGTGAAGACAGACGTCGAGCATCTCTGAGAAATCCAAATATAGACTTAACTTGAAAATATATAAACCCAACTTGCAGAAATCGGGAAATAGATCTTACTCCCAAGCAAAAACTGGTCCCATTTTTCTCTGAAACACATCACCAAATACACCACAGACACCTTGCCTGAGGTCTGGAAGGAAAGAAGGGGACAACAGGGTAACAGAGAGAATAATGTTCAGCCAGATAAAGCGGTATTACTGTCACCCTCTCCCTCTAAAACATTATTGCTAGTCCCATGATATGCCACAGCACTTTCACAGTCTGCAGCCAGTGGGGAACATTATTTCTAGGATTTACATTCCCACAGTATTTACTTAACAGCATGTATATTTATGTATCAATTCATATTTATATATTAATTGGATACACTTAGATTTGCTCCATGCAAGGGCTCCCTGCCAAGAATCTACACACAATACTGAAATACTGATGCGTCCACCTCAAGGAGAGTTAAATACATCCCTTATGCAGACGTGAGCCAGGACTTTGGCAGCCGTGCTGTAAGAAGTTCTCCAGAAACCAGCCCACCCACGTTTTATGACTTGACAGAATTACCCAGTATTAGATATAGTTTAAGCAACACAATATATAGATTTTGCCTTTTCACATTCACACATTTTTCATTCTGACACCACACAGGATATTGACTGGCTCTCTACATGCTGCCTGAGAATACCTTACCCAGAACTGACAAAAAACTTGTCAGAACAATTAGTTCAACTGAAATAAAAGTACCTACGAGAGGAGGATTTGAACAGCAAGATGAGTCTTCTATCTCTACAGTTATTCCTCCCATCTGCCGTACCAGACCGTATGCATTACATTCATGCTTGGGGGAAAAACAAAACAAAATAATCACTGAGGTAAGATCTCTATGCAAATACAGGGAAAGCATCGCTCCTAGACCTCTTGCTGCATTTGCAGAAGCCATAAAAATATACAGTAGAAATGCAGACGTCGAACAGTTTCAACAAATAAAAACATTTGGTGACCACATGTCAGAGACTGTTCACTGGATTTGATGGCTGTGCCGTTGGTCCAAACCAAAAGACTTCAGTAAGTAGTCCTGGCTCTCAAGTTTTATCCTCAAGCTGACTCTTTCTACCAAGCTACTCTGTAAATCTGCTTTTTTAATCTCCTGAGCAGGCAGGGGGGTGGGAGGGCGTGTGTCTGTGTGCGTATACATGCATTGGGTTTTTTCCTAGAAAAAGACAAAACCAAAAGTCCCCAAATAATTTTCCAACATCCAAGATGTAACAGATACTTTTAAATCGCAAAGGAAGATAGTTTGGGACTCTGAAAAGCACATGTAATGCAATCATAAAAGAAGTTGTTAGCACACAACAGCATTCAGATAAATTAGGCTATTTCACTACCTATTTAATGGCCACGGCAGATAAGAGCAGCAGAGGTATCTTTAGTTGCTGTTTAGACATGCTGGGCTCTCTTCCTCTAACACTGCCTTATCGAAAATGATAGAAACCTTATCTTGCTACAGAAATCCTAACGGTGAAACACCTCTCTCCATCAACACTGGGCAGCGTTAGCACTAGAAAGGACTTGTGTTCCGCTGCATGAGGAACAGCCCCAGGACTACAGGCTCCTGCTCGTAACTCTGAGACGGACGCTCTCGACAGCGGTATCAGGTGAAATTAGGAGCTCTCAGAACATCTGACTTTAACAACTCTAGATCAGTTCTTAGGGGAAGAGATTCAGCTCCCAAGTGGCCCCGTAACAGCTTGTGTTATTAAGAGTTATTTGGCCCAACACCTATTTTTCACTTCAGTGGATTTGTCAAGGTTGGTCCATGTGCTTTCCTACAGCCCTCCTGCTTCCCTACAACAATTCATTCAGGCACACGCTCGCTGCCCATCCTCCCTCAGACGGGATATGAACATTCGACTGCTTCAGGGGGGAAAAAAAATAATAAATATTCAAGCATTATTTGCCTCAGGGCACGCTAACTAAAGATTTACAGACTTCGTGGGTCAGGTTTCAAGTTGCTTTAGCAAACAATTTCAAACCATAGACATTTACCTGAAGATTAGGGTTCATTTACGACACAGAACAGGAATTAAAAGCTGAGACGTTTCACAAGAAAACAGCACACACCCTTCTTTCATCTTGAACTCCTAGAGGGGCATCACCCCTGAAATGCTGAAGGGTGTTTTGGGGGAGAGGGACCACGTGTCCCCTTCGTTCACAAGGATGAACTTGGTGGTGGGCTGCAGAGAGGAAGAGGCAGACTGCCCTCCCACATCTTGAGGCAGGAAAACAGACTCGGCAGTCTGGGATATTTAATAGCTGGGAGAAGAATGCTTTGGTTTAGAGGAACAGCTTTTGGCTTGCTTAAGTTATAATATGGAACAGAGCACAGTAAAATAATTTTAACCCAGCTATTTCTAGCTTTGGCAGACATGGCTCTACCTTAAAGAGACTATTTCTGAGCTGTGTTGTTTCAGTGTTTTATTCTGGTCTCGGTGCACACCAGCTGCGGTGCTTAGTAAAGGCTGAGCTGCACCTGAGTTTGAGCAGCACCAGTTGTTACAGGCAGAGCTCAGAAAACTCCAGAAATCCCAGATGCAAGAACCCACCACCACAAACCACCGCTGGGTTTTGGATAAAGGACACCTGAGAAAGCTTGAGTTTTGCACAGAAAATGACCACTCTTTCCCCCAAAAGGTGATGTCCTCAACAGCCAGCTCTCCCAGAGTGACTAGCCATCACCAGCTGGAGTAACCAGTATCAAGACAAGCAGTATTATCTCCTGTCCCAGTTCACCACACCACACAAAAGAGAAGAGGTTGGGGACTACACCTGAAGAGGCACTACAGACCTGCCTTGTCTGCATGATCATAAACTATGCCTCAACATGAATCTGAATTAAAGAACAAAGTCTTTCATTAACTAACACCAGATATCAGATGCAATTTTTTGTTGTTATTGCTGTTAATCAAGTTGTTGGCTTCTTTGGTTTGGTTGTTTGGTGGGTTGGTTTTTGGGTTTTTGTGGTGGGGTTTTTTTTTGGGGGTTTTGTTTTTTTTTACTTTTTTCCAGTATAGCATAAGTACTAGGATCACATGTTTGAGCTCCCACCAGCCAGTGGCTGCCACACAACATGGAGACTCCAGCTGGGAACAAGCGGAAGAGAGACCTGACCAGGACACAATTTTCTCTCACCAAAAGCTTTCAGAACAGATGGGGTGAAAACTTTTGATGTTTCAGGGTAAGGTTTTTTTTAAGATCTGACAAATACAGCTGCTCATTCCCGTTACAGAAAGCCCTCAGCTTCAAGGTTTGAACTCAGGTCTTCTGACGTTTGGTTTTTTTTTTTTTAAGTCTCAGAGTCCAAAAAGTTCTGTATTGAAAAACAGAAAAATGTTAACACAGATTTCATTAGCAAAGGGAAACAGTAACAGTTTACAAAGAGATTTTTGCTTGTTCTTTTAAATATATAGTAGCTAGTGTTTGTATGCTTTCATCTTCCTCTAATGTTAGGGGGAAGCTGGCACACAAAACCTTATCAAAACATAAGAACTTCAAGTTCATAAATATTTGGAAATCTGCCTCATCTTCAAAACTAATTGTTTAATGATTAGGACTCACCAAGTTTCACTCTCAATCACGTACACACCACTGCGTTTCACCAAGACTCACAAAACCTTGAGACCATGTCTCATTACTCTAAAAATACCTTTACTCTTCCCATACAACAACGGAAATGGCTGGTTGTGGCTTTTTAACCCATCTGGATTTAAAGAGTAGAGAAACACAACAGACTCTCTGAAAGGCAAACCTCATTTCACAGGGGAATAAATATTTACATCTTCCTTCAACATTATGGAATTCTTAACATCCTGTTTATCAATACCTCCAGGTTTTTAAAGTTACTCGACGTACAATAAAAATGTTTCTCCAAGGGGTAAGTTTAAAAGTTACTCTAAAATGAGAACAGCTTTCACGTATCAGAAACAAAGTATAACCACACAAATTAGATGGGGAAGGGGGAGGTGGGGGAACTGAACATATGGTTTTTCCACTACAGAAACAGTGTGCGCTTTACACTTACATGGCTTTGCTAACGCTCCCGTGCATGGGCAAAGAGGGAACCTTTTGTAGGAATGGTACAACCAGCCAGTATCAAGTGAAGATTAACAATAATTCAAACAAAGCCCCAAATCCTTAAAATAGGCTTTTCAAAGACAACATTACATCACCTTAATTAAACTATTTAAAGTAAGCTTTGCCAATTTAAAGAAAGCAAGGTAAGAAACATATACGCAAGAGAGGAATGCTTTAATTAGCTAAACTCACAGCTAGCTGTGACAAAATTGACACTTGGGGAAGCCAGGACTGCTTTAATTACCTACACTCGTGGATGGCACTTAACAGAACTGACACTTGTGGAAGTCACTTGCGATACCCTCGCCTACTGTGCTCTCGGTTCAAAACTCTCAATAGATTTTAAGCACTAGATGTCATCGTTTTACAGAGGAAACAAAGAAGCCCGAACTCGGCTCTTGACAAGCTTGCGAAGATGGTGGGTAAAAAGTAACACACGCACTTCTTTGAACATTCGCTCTTCTGAAAGTTACTGGGGCAGCATTTCTGACAATGGAAGTTCCAGCTCAAGTGAAAGGGTGCAAAGAAATAAGCTTAATATGCGAAAACACATATAAGGCAGCACGCGAAAGCTCCTCCGCAATGACTCTAAGGGAGGCTGCTCAATGTTTCTAACATTTCTCGTAACACCTTCCATGCCATCAGCCACCCCGACTGTTCTGGCACACACGCTCAGGTACCACGACGAGCAACCCCTTTCCTCCCGCGTTAACGCGCACTGTGATTTGGTGCGACGACACAGAAAAAACACAAGATATTCACATCAAGCCCTGCGCACAGTCAGACACTCACGTTTAAAAATAGGAGAGAAAGAAAATGACTGTAATTTCAGGTCGCTCTCTGTCCCGAACTCTTTCGAGACAGGAAGACGAGGAGTGCCTTTAATTCAGGCCGTCTCAGAGCAAGCGCCGGAGAAGCAATTTAAAAGACGGCAGGAAATTACGAGCCTTAATGACAGGCGGGCAGCCCTACCCGCCTGTAATTTGGATTTTGGGGAGGGGGGGCCCGTCGTGCAAGGAGGGATCTCGGAAAGCCTTCACGATACCTTCTAAAAATAGCAGCCCGCAGCTGCTGACAAAGAAACCAAAGTTTGGGAGCCGCGTCCCCGCCGCTCCCGCCCGGCGGCGGAGGGGGATGGTGCGGCGAGACCCCCGACCCAGCCGGGGGCGGCGCGGGTGGGGGGGGTGACGGGGACGGCGGGGAGGGGGTGACAAGGGGGTGACAGACAGACAGACGGGGACCGTGGGACGTCTCACCTCTACCCATCGCCGAGCCTCGGCGAAGGCCGCCTGGCAGTCGCACTCCGCGTCCTCTCTCCCCTCCATGGCCGGCAGTGAGTGCGGGGTGGGGGGGGGGTGGGGTGGGGTGGTGAAGCGGACGGTCCTCCGGCGAGGTGGGGGCGCGGGGAGCAGCCGCTGTCATTCAGCTGCCTCCTTTTAACGCTCCCCGCGCCGTCTCCTCCCTCCCTCCTCCGCCTCCTCCCCCTCCCGGGAGGGAGCTCGCTGGCGCTCAGCGACCGCAAGAATTTGAAGGCTGTAAAGCAACACACACACACGCACGCACACACACCCCTTTTCCCCGGACGCCTGGGAGGGGCTGCACCCCCCCTGCGGCGGCGGTGGCTCCGTCCCGCCGGGCCCCTGTCCCTCCCGCCGCCCGGTGGAGGCCGCCCCCGGCGGCTCCCGCCCCGCCGCATACCAGGAATAGCTGGGGACAATCGCACCTTTGAGGGCCGGCCACCTCCGTCCCGGCCCCCCACCACCTGCCGCCCCGAGTACCGCCCCCGCCCGGCCGGGACGATCCCGGGGCCGCCTCCCGCCCGCCCTCCCTCCGGCCGGGCAGAGCCCTGGGCCCCGCCGGCTCCCGCACCCCGTCACGGGCGGGCCTCGCCTGGCGGCCACCGATACCACCGGCAGCCGGGGGAAGGAGAGGACTCCATGCTCCTCTGCAGCCTTGTCCCGTCTGGGGACCAGGTTCGGAGCCTTTCTGAAGACACGAGAGGAGCTTTGGAGAGAGGGAGCTGGGAGTCCTGGTGGGCAACAGGTTGACCACGAGGCAGCAATGTGCCCTTGTGGCCAAGAAGGCCAATGGTCTCCTGGGGTGTATTATAGAGATCGTGGCCAGCAGGTCGAGGGAGGTCATCATCCCCCTCTGCTCTGCCCTGGTGAGGCCATATCTGGAGTACTGTGTCCAGTTCTGGGCCCCCCAGTTCAAGGAGGACAGGGAACTGGTGGAGAGACTTCATTGGAGGGCTGTGAAGATGATCAAGGGACTGGAGCACCTCTCTTATTGAGGAAAGGCTGAGAGACCTGGGTCTGTTTGGCCTGGAGAAGGGAAGACTGAGAGGGAATCGCATCAATGCTTATCAGTATCAAAAGGGTGGGTGTCAAGAGGATGGGGCCAGACTCTTTTCAGTGGTGCCCAGCGACAGGACAAGGGGTATCGAGCACAAACTGGAACACAGGAAATTCCATCTCAACATGAGGAAAAACTTCTTTCCTTTGAGGGTGGCAGAGCCCTGGAACAGGCTGCCCAGAGAGGCTGTGGAGTCTCCTCCTCTGGAGATATTTAAAACCTGCCTGGATGTGTTCCTGTGCAACCTGCTCTGGGTGACCCTGCTCTGGCAGGGGGGTTGGACTAGATGATCTCCACAGGTCCCTTCCAATGCCTACCATTCTGTGATTTGGAAGACAGGAAAAAGAGCTTTGGAAGACACAAGAGGTCCACGCTTTGTTTTGAGCCCTTTTCACACAAAATGACCTTAGCAGAGATGCCTGGGGCAGAGCTGGAGCTGCGCCGTGCAGACTCCACGCTTGCCTTCCTGGCTCTCAACACCATCTGCAGCAACCCTGGTTTTGCTCGCACGAGTGCCCATTGCTTTTTTTCACTCGTGTCTCTGCCTTACCCGACGCGCTGCAACACAGTTTCTTCGTGACTTCCCCACGCTCTCCTGTGTCTCCTGAAGCCCTGTCTCAGCGAGGCTGTTCTCACTTGGACTCCTCCCAAGCCTGCCGGTGGCTAGTTACCCTATGGTAACCACAAACACTGGGTCAGTCGGGATTATGCTACGCCACACACACCTTTCTTCCACCCTTCCCTACCTTCTCTGTAAGCAAAACTGAGTTGCTGCACACATATTCTGCTTGTAGGGCCCAGGGCAGAACATATCACATCAGTTTTTAAGGGACTAGTGAGAAAAGATAACTTAAAATCTGTACTGCACACAAATTAGCTTCTCCGAAGATGCCTACTTGGAGGCACATCTTATTTCTGCTCTGTAAACAACCTTCTTAGAATAGGAAAGATTTTAGGAGATGTATTCAACATATCAAGAAGCTATTAGCCATCAGTTTCTGCGGTACATGGAAATCAATGTTAACGGGTGCTATACACAGGCAGGAAAACCCAGTGACTCTGACTGAAATAAGTTCCACAGGAGATGTTTGGCATTCATTAAAGTTACAAATGCATAAAAATGATGCAGTTAGCTCCTCACAGTGGTATGATCTGAGACAACTATGCTGTAGAGCCAATGATGAATGAAACAATAATCAAAGCTATAATTTTGAAGGTTTTTCCCTACTCCTTTTTCCTGCTTCAAGCCAGATCAGCTACAAGACAAATGAAGAATCTGCCTTTCTCTTGAGTGGGAAGCCCGAGCACCAGAAAACAACCCTCTCATCTCACTATTTAACATTTGTGACTACAAAGGCCCAAAAAAAAAAAGTCTAAATAAAGTGTGTATGTGCTGCTGCTGGCGGCCAACATCAGTTTGCATTAGCTGTCATTAATAAACATTTTTCTGGAGAACCACTGCAGCCTTTCCCAGATTTTTAAAGTCTGTGTTTTCACTTCATATAAAAATATGATGCTTGTCCTTACGTAGGAGGAAGTAACTATGAATACTATAAAAGTTTAAAGTTATTTGAGAATAAAATTCTATGAAACAGGTTTCAAAAGAGGTTTAAAAAACAGTTTCCAAGTTTTTGCTTATGTCTGTCTGGTTTATTTCACTTAATGGCAAACCAAATCACTTTTCTTGTGAATCAAGTGTTTAATGTTTTAGATCAAATAATTCAAGTAATTAGAGTAATTTGATTAAATCTCTTTTTAGTAAGCTGCATGGACCACAGCAGCTTTCAAGTCAAA
Organism: Fratercula arctica; assembly: GCA_947846985.1. Classification (NCBI taxonomy): domain Eukaryota; kingdom Metazoa; phylum Chordata; class Aves; order Charadriiformes; family Alcidae; genus Fratercula; species Fratercula arctica. The sequence continues at coordinate 65,483,311 of CANTUZ010000001.1, forward strand.
GTTATTCACCGAGTAAAAAAAAGTTCTAACACGTGCATTTCTTCCTCAAAGTGCATTTTAAATCAACTATCAATCACAGATAATTTATCTATGAAAGCCCAAGCAACCAAAATAGTTAAATATTCCTCGCGCTAACATAGTAAGTCACCAGACTCCTAGGTCAGAAAAATACTACATATACCAGATATGACTGCTAATTGTTGGTGTCAAAAGTAGCAAACATAATATTGTTCTACTCAGCAACTGTGTGTGCTCCCAGGGATAAGTCAACCAACAGTCTACGTCATATTCTTCTCATAGAGAGTTCTACAAATATTTGATACAATAATATTTTCTACCAAGGCAGGCTTCCTCCCGTAAGGAAAGACCATATTTATTTTCTAAATGTGGGCTGTTATGTGTGTTTATTTTCTAAAACTTACATTTCAGTGACAGAGAACACTTCTTTCTCCTTCTTTCTTTAAGTGAATCATGCAGCCACGACAAAGGAAAGGGCATTGTACTGGTTATTAAATTCTTACAGTTTCTCAATAAAACGCTTATAATAACATGGGAAAACTTACACCAATATACTTAAAAGAGTTTGAACAATCCTGAGTGATTAATAGCACACCAGCTCCACTCAGCTAAAATTAATAGAAGCGCTGAGCGTGCATCGTCTCTTCACTCCTGCATGCACCATTTCCATAAGATGATGCGTCTGGCCGTCCCAGACTGCAGGACCTGAAGAGGGATTTGCCCAGCAGTCACTAGCCCTGTGGGCCTGTGGCCAAACCATGGTCCACACCACGAAGGCAGCAAGGCTCTGGCAGGGCTGTACAAGTTTGGAAATGCAGCGTTATTTTTCCCACAGAGCTTGAGCTAATAAGGCTGGATTGTACAGATAAGGCAATGTCTGCACGGGCATGGTCTGCAGGGCTCATCAGCCCCTGCTCAGGACCTCGCTGTGCTATACAAGTCTGCCAAGTGTTTGTACCTCACTCCTTCTATCCGAGTTATACAGGTTCTGTCAAGGCCAAAGATATTCCAGCGTCTTGTAGATCCCTTTACTTCCTGTGCTCCAGTGGTCACCAATGCCTGTGCTAGAGCATGGTCTTAAAAACATGGAAAGCCATTACATCGTAGATGTTAGGCGAGATAGTATTTCTGCAGTGCAGGCTTTCAAAGTTTCAACCTGGCAAGAGACCATGCGGTGAGCAGATACAGTTCAGCATAAAAAACTGGTGCACTGCCCTTCCTTCATCATCTCAAACTTTTGTGAACCCTTCCAAAGCAATGCTCACTAAAAAGTACCCTCTTGTGTATTAATAAACCAGAAATTAACACTGAAAGTAAAACAAAACAGAAGGAAGCCTTACCCCGCAGGACAACCAATTTGAAGACTATGTAAAAAAAAAACACTGAGCAAAACTATCATATTGCCAAAATACTAACAATTCTCATAGGTTTTCACTTAAGATTCAAGATGTATTTTTCTGGCGTGTCCATGAAAAATCCCACCCCACATTTACTATTCTAACCTTGACTTCCTTTGTCATGAAATCCTAATACTCAATTAAAGGTCCAGTTCTGAAGGGATTTTGCAATAAATAATTACACAAACACAGAGCCCCTCCATTTATTACCTAAATCCACCAAGATCTTCTGAACACTGAAGAGCGTATATGGTGTGAATATTTCCCTAAAGCAGACAACAGTACTTCCCTGATATAGTTAGTTTAACAGCTTTGAACTGCACATCCTCTTCCTCTCATTCCTCATCCTCCTCCCTACCCTAAAAGCACCTTAGTATTCTATGCCGACTATGGCTTACTTTAAAGGTAGTCCTCCGAGTCACCTTTAGCGTTAAGATATGCAATATCCCAACTAAGTTGTGACAACTTTTATTTGATTTTTCTGATATTAGCAGGAAGACAATGCAGCTGCTTTGGTTACTAAAGCCTTTGATATTTATTTAAAGGCAAGTTTCATGGCCTTACTAATGAGCATGGCAACATAAAGCAAGTCTTAACGATACTGCATTTTACTGGGGTGAAAAGGTGCTCAAAACCAGAAGCTCATTGGTGTTGTTCTTCCCTGTCACTTTTCGAACCAGCTCACTTATAGAAAACAGACTTTTGTTGTTAGGGGACTCTCCAGGTGACATGCTTTAGACAGACACTCCGACTTTTTCTTTAGAGTGCAAAAGATGTTCTGAAGCGATAAGACACACTCCCAGGCCTCTTTCTTTTCTATAAAGAAGGAAAACTCTGCCAGATTGCTTCTGGCATAACCCCATTCGTTTTTCCTGCAATGACAATGGAGAGAGAATGAAAGCAGCCTGTGGGACACGGAGGGTTTGGTTTCCTTTGGCAGCGATCTTGATTGGAAGCAAACCTGAATTATTTCACTTCAAAGCAACAAATAAGGAATATTTTTGTGGAATGTCAAAACACGAAAACCAACCTTCGCAAGAATCCTAAAGCATAAGATTGCTTAGCAAAAAAAACCCCAACAAACAAACAACAAACCAAAACACCGACCCAAAACCAAAAAAAACCCCAAAACAATCAAGTTGTTACTAATTCAAGTGTAGAAATTGGTCAACGGTACCTTAAGATCCAGTGGGTGGGGTGGGAGGAATGGCACAGGGGAAGGGTATCACATAGCATTCAGTAATGCCACCTGACAAACTTACAATAGGTACTCCTACAGGGGAAAAAAAAGCGTATGACTGTCACGGCTATCTTAAATATATAGTCTGTTCTTGTTACATACAACTTCATTACAATGATCATTACTTCTTTATCATTTATTTCAGCTGTATTCACCTGTGTGTGCCCCTCCGCAGTCCTACCATTTGAATTAGTATTCATTACTAGTGTGGCTTTTCTGAGGCAAAAATCCATGTTGTTTTTCCACATATACAAATAGCAAACACTGGTTTAACTAAAGCTTTTTGAAAATTTATTAACATCTTCAGGCTTGAGAAACTAAATTCAATTTTTATTCAAAACATAAAGATTAAGGTAATTTTAAAATAGTAGTGCTCACCAACAGTAAGAAGAAACAGTCCTTTTTCTGCCTTTTTTCTTCCATATATTTATTTATAAATAATGCACTGAAAAAAATGCATTTATCTTTAGAGTCACCTGCAAAAGTTCTCATAATATTCTTGTATCATTATAATTAAAAGATGGAGATAGCCTCGTATTTCAAGTTTGTACCCATTAACATATCACATACCCCACTCAAAATATTATCTGTGAATGATACAAATGATAATCCTGCTCTGAACTAGCTCATCATTATTATGATGAAATATCACAGACAGTAATTCCCAACACTTTTAAGGGGGTGGAAGGGGAAAAACCCACCACTAAGAAGTTTTGCACAAAATGCATGCGTGTATATAAATACACAAAGTTGCTTTAGGAACAAGCAGCAAGATATAGCAAGGACAAATGCAAAGTTTATTCCACGTATGCTACAATTAATCAACAGGTTAGGGAAGTATCAAAATTTGTACTATTAACATATGGCAACAGTTTTATTGTTACAATACATTGCAATAGATTAGCCCCACTGGACAAGGCTTTTAAGCTGCAGACAGTGCAATTGCATTAAATCTTAATTCTTCTGGGTCACGTTCCATGAATTTCTTGCAAACTTCTATTGCGTCCTAGGGAAAAAAGTAAAAAACAAACAAACAAAAAAAAGAAAACAAAACACATTATAAATCATGCTTATTAGAAAAAATACCCATAACTGAAATACGAAGATATGCTTTATATAAAATATGCTCAAAATCAATTTTCCATAAAAGATTATCAAGTAGTCTGACAAATCTACATAAACTGTACTTCTGATCTGAGTTACCACTATTTGAGATTATTTACAATGCTCATATGGGCAGCATAAAAGAGCAAAAGTCGTATGCAGAACCTTAGCAACAATGACTGGATATTCCTTTGTGCGACAGTTGTGTTGCTTGCCTGACTTTCTAAATGCACCTCTGAAGTTTGCCTTTACTAGGGCTGCTGTGTTCAGAAATTTTTCCTTTGTCTCAAGATCAATCTAAGCTGTGTGGGGTAAGTGAAAGATTATAAGTAATTCCTTCATGTCGCTGTAGGGTGCAATCTGGAGAACACATGTTATCAGTAAAACAGAAAAAAGCCACATAAGGAAAAAGGAAAGCTTTATCCAACTTCTCCCCCTGCTCAAACAAGCACAAATTGTATGCAATCTTTACAGACATTAGTCTATGCTACTAAACTATAAAAGGCTTCGGTTGGTTGGTTTCTAAGTTTCTCTGGTTTCTTCCTTTTGTAAAGCTAATCCAGTCTGGATGCCATAAAAGTCAGATCTATGCATTGCCTTCTCTCATCATTCTGTGGGGATGACAGTTTATCCTCCTGATCCAGTGTACTCCTTTCCAACTCATTTCTCATCTGAACAGCTCCTGACACAAAGAAGCACCCAAAAGAAGCCAGGAAACTGCAGAATAATGATTATTAGCAAGTGCCAGAAAGGAAATCAACTTCTGTCTAGCTGTCAAACTGTAACTAAACCAAAGGAAAGAAAATGAAAAATTATCCTTGAAAGGAGCAGGGATATATGAAAATCTCAGCACAGAGGAAGTCAGTCAGTTCTGACATTTCTTGTTATCGTGTTATGATAGTCTGTCATCCAGAGTCACAGCATGAGCGTTCTGAAATACCTGTTTTAAAACTGAGTAAACCTCATTTTGTCTCACCATCCCATTCGCTCTATTCCTCGTCCAACCACAAATACAGCGAGACTTTTGTATAAATATTTATAAAAATTTTTTTTATAAATTTTGTGTAAATATAGCAAGAATTTTGTGTAACACCATTTAAGAAGGTTTTCTATTCGTACCTCTAAAAAAGAATCGTCAGTAGTTTCCCCATGGTTTATTGGAAATGGCTTGCGCCCATCTGTTGAAACACAAAGCAGGATTGAACAACACATTTATAAAAGTAGAAAAGCTACAGTTTTCCAGTTAAAACTATTTGAACAGATTTTTTGCTCTTCAGTTACAAAAATGCTACTCCATTTGTCATAAAAGAATCTCACATGCAGCTAGCTATTCCCAGGTCTCTCCTCCACTGTTGACTGCTTCAACAGGTATCATTATGTACAGTCTGTTGCATTAAAAAGAAATCCAATCAAACCGATGAAATAGTTTTTAATATTTTATTTGAAAACTTTAAGGCTGTAAGTTGCAATTGCTTTAGTGCTGGTATAGTACTTCAGTTTTTCAAGTAGAGAAGAACAATTTCAACTACGCTTAATGGATTTATCCAGGCAGCTGTACATCTGTGGTCTTTGACAGCTGTGATCAGGGACTCCACAACTGAAAAGAATACCAAGCCCACCACTTCGAAGAGTCTGGCATAACTGAAATGTTACTCTCATTTAAAAAGAAATAAGTAAACCCAGTAACTTTAAGTACTCAGTACTTTCACAGCATTTAAAAATGGTTGCTATAGTTAATTATTTTTTCTCCCATTTGCAATATAATAATGCTATCATTCTCGGCATTTTTAAAATAATTTTACTCATAGAAATATGTTTCAAGTTACTTGTGAAGAGCTAACAGTATGAGAACATATGTCAGGATATCCTACTTATTTGCTAGACCAAATTGCCTCTTGGCTCTGTCCTCCTTTTTAAAGGTTTTTCCCTCCCCAAAGATTCCATAGAAGTTGACAATACTTCCAAACTACATTTTCCCTAGCTGAAAACAGATTTGATGTTAGAAAACTTTTGCATTTACATGAACAAGAGATTGTTCGTTATTGTAACAAACATGACTGAAGATACAACAATGCAAAACCCTCAGAACGTGCCAGGGAAACAGCACTGAAAACCCTGTACTGTTGCAAGCTAAGTTTGATTCGAATTTTTTTTTTTTTTTTTACATATATCTTGGCAGAACAGCATTTTAATTTTATGTGCCTAGAAATAACATGTTTTCTATGGCAAAAACATCATAGGCATTTAACATTCATCTGCTTCTTTAGCTTTTCTGCCTGCCAAAGCCCATGTGCTGGCCACACTGACTGAAGCCAGTGAATTAATTGAAAAACCTTCTCCTATTTTCCTACTTTTAAATATTTTTTTGCTTTCTTCCACTGGTACAGAGAGAAGTTATTTTAAGAACAAAGGAAACAGTAGTATTAGCATTCCACTATACAGTGGAGCTAAACGCCTCTTTTTTTTAAAAAAAAAAATATTTTTAATTTAAGTAAAAAATTCAAGTGGGTTTTATCTTGCATCAGACTTATGGAAAATAGCTAAACATGGTAAACATAGTCTGTAGTGTGCTTTTTAAGGACAGCAACTAAATGTACAATGAAAAGGTAACATGGAAACAGCAGCACGCAAATAGAACTGTGAGCCATCCATCGCACCTTGAGATTTATCATAAAATATTTATATTGCATCCTACAGTAGTTGCCTATTTGATCTATTTCACTGATAGACAGGCAGCATCATAAAAATACAGAAATGTGCGCCTATTGTTCATGCCTTACCACTGATAACACCCCTTAGATCACCTTTATATTAACATAAGCACTTCTTACATACCACTTATGCCCCAGGTTATGATTAGTTGTCACCTGTTAAGGGCACTGCTTAATTACATGTTGATTTTTGAAAAGATGAAAACGTTCTCACCACAAAATACTGAAAAAAATATGTTAGGAAAGGCCAGTGACTTGCAGTTTTTAAATCCTGATCGACTTGCTAGTTTTCTGAAGTGCCTGCAGCAAAACCTAGTTGCCCAGCAACATGTTTAAGATTGGAGTCATTAGAGAATATCTGAGCAGAACTTAGCGCTACACAATCTGAAGAAGGAAAAAATAGCTGTAAAATTCATAAAACAGAGACTACTGGTTTACCGTTAACTGTCTAGTGATCACAAAAAGGCAGAAGAAAAAATAACCAGCCTATAACAAATAAGTTACATTACTATCTGCTACTATTCCGACTACATCATTTCAGTGTAAACTGTATTACACTACTTAATAATATAGCTAACTACTGAAGTGGCATACAGTTCACTTATTAGTTCCACAAGGAATTTAGGGACATAAATACAAACAAAATTCCTCACTGAAACTTTGAGTGTTTATCAGTTCTTTCTTGCTTCCAGTCCTTGTAAATCATAAAGGAAGTTTGGAGGCAGTCTAGTATTCCATACCATTTTATCCTAATAGCAGGGAGTTGAGGGAAGGAGAATGCAAAAAAAACAATGGGAAGAAGGCTGCGATGGTTTTACAGAATCCCCTGCCCCCCAGACTCCATAATGCAGCTGAAAAGAATCCAAGCCCTACATTTAAATCTCTCAAGAATCTCTCAAACTTTGACAGTTAACAACTGTTACAACACAGTATGTGTTTCAAACAAATGGAGAGAGAGGATAAAAAGTATTCTTACCCAACTCGTAGAGATGACCACCTACATTAACTAATGCAATAAAGTGAAGATCTACTTTTTCATCTATACTTGGTGCCTGCAAGACAAAACAAAACAAAAATAAATTGTGTTCACTAAAATTCTTACCACAATATGATTAACAAGAACATGCCGTCATAATACGCAAAACACCTGGCCAAGAGAAATCACAAGTGAGAAGCACATTCTGGATCTATACAGAATGGCAGAAGTCACACTGCAGAACGTGGTGGAATATAAAGAAGCTTTCTGCAAATGCACAGATCAGTAAGAATCCTTTCAGTAAAGTATCTGGAAGTATTTCCAATTATAGCTCTACATAAAAGCTTTATTTTTCATTACTGAATTAGAAGTAGTATCAGCTCAAATATATTAACATTAAAAATAGATATTCATATAAAAAGCAACTCCTTCACTAACCCATCTCCCATAAGAAAGGGATGCAGGGCTGAAGGCCAAACCTGTAGTATTTTAAAACTGAAAATATTCACTTGGTCAAAATAAGTTTTCCTCCTAAGGCATGCATAGTACGGTTAACCTGTTCCTTTCTCACAGGCAGTTGAAAGAAACAGATACTCCCAAGGTGCAATACACACATCTCAGGTGGGGAGGAAGAAAAATAACCAGGCACGTGCCCAGAGCTCTCTTTGTCTCAGAGGCTTCTGAAATTTCGAAGTGGCATCATAGGCATCATCAATGCATACCAAGAAAGGACTGAAGTGCAGTGACAGCTTCAAGTGACATGAGATAAAAAAAATGGTTGCAGTTGGTAAAGATCTATCTAGCCCAATATTTTGTTCCCACTACAGCAAGCAAAAGCTTTTTCAGAAGAAAACAGGGCATGCACAGCATGGTGCTCTGCCAGCACGCATTCCCAGCATCCACGAAGCAGTGAGTTTTGAACTTCTGATCCAAAAGGTGCATCACCGCTGTTGTGTTCAATAGCAACTGATGGTCTTATTTCCTCATCAGTCTGTCCAGTCTGCATCTGAGCCCTGATCCATAATTTAAGATACTTAAAATATCTTAAACTATCAAGAATATGACTTCCATGAAAATATATTTCATGCCGTTTTCTTCCATATTGTAATTACTGTTAGCCTTATGTGAATTTCTTGAAATGCCCCAAAAATGTAAGAATTTGCCAGAAACAGATTAGAGTGTAAAATGAGTTGTAGAACCTTACAGTCGCATCATGTTTTCAAGACTGGCTTAAAAGTTTCCTTCTTCCTGATGTCATAAAAAACAACTTTAAAAGATGATCTAAATTGCAGAGATGTAGCAAACAACCAGAACAATAAAGTGAAGGACAAGAAATCACTGTAAGTCCTTCAATACATCCAGAACGCCAAAGATCACAGCATTACAGAGGAACTGCCAACAGCTTACAGAAATTCAGTGTAGTAATCTCAAAAACAAAAAAGAGAAAAACAAACAAAAAAACCCATACAACCTCCCCTCATCCTCATTTGAGATTCATCTCCATGACCAGTTGAAGTGTCAAAGACAAATACTCTGTTTCATCTCTGTTTCAGAGGGCCTAGAATAGAGAAAGAGCATTCCTGCTCCTGAAGATGAGGCAGCTATCAAAGGGACGAGAGGACCTTTGCACCAGAACTCCAAGGATTCTTTTTCTCCTATGGCATAAGGCATTGCCTTCGAGAATTCTGCTTTACAGAAGGCCAAATAGAGCCAGAGCTTGGAAAAAAAATAAGCAAAACAAGCAGCCTCTAGAGTTTGGCTACCTCAGTTGTAAACTTCCAAGGACCACAGGTTTCCGTAACTTCCTGAAAATGGCACAAGGCAGTAGCTGACAACCAATGGGAATAACAACGAGGTGCCATCGATCAACTAACAGTTTAGAGGCATCAAAACCATGCTGCTACAAAAGCGGGCAGCCAGGCAAAGCTGAGAGTCCTTGACAAATCCTACATTGCCACCTAATCCCCATGTAGAGAGAGATGACTTCATGGCTGTTCACTTACCAATTAAACCTACCAACTAGGAAATCTGAGCTTAAGGAATTTCAGGGTTAGGGGAAAGACTATTGCCAGTTAGTTTCACCTTAGGAAGGAAATGGCTTGGCATTTAAAAGCTTGCATCTGAACATATGCTATGTGGGCTCAAATTGACATTTACTAGAAGAGCTCGAAGTACACTATTTCAGAGGACTTTGAGATGTACAGTATTTGGTTTCAATCACATTTAGAAGAAAATGCAGTTGTCCCTTTGACCATATTGAGGGTTGTGCTCTTTGCCAGCTTCTAATAAACACCTTTTCTACAGAGGGACACTTGGCATGCTTGGAATACTGAGCCTATATATAGCCAGAAGATGGATAGGGAAGCCATGAAAAAAAGCATGATTAACTTTTCATAGAGTTTTCTTGAAGACAGTGCTGCTCCTATAGAATCCTTCTGAGTTTTTGTACATGCCTAATCTAAATAACAGGCTTCCATTAAGTGCTATTCCCACAACCCGTGAGAAATGCTGGTTTTACATTTTCAGTTCCCTAACCTCATAGAAAGAAAGTGCCACGCCATTATTAAAGTTTCTACCACATCTTCTAATGTAGACTGTCTCCTTCCCTCGTGATTTCTTTTCATCTAATGTAGATACTAGTAAATTTACTACCAAGTGGATGTATTAAATTTCTTGAAAAATTAGGATTTCAATAATTTTTGACAGACAATTATTTGCATAATTATAAGCACAGAGAAACAATAGGGTCTGAATAATCAAGATGATCTAAAACTTTATATTGTAAAAATGTGTTGCTTATGACTTAGGCAAACAAGTAACGGGATTAAACTTTGCCAATGTGGTGAATCTGATTCAAAATCCCACCAAGCCTCCTTAGGGACAAAAAAGACATCCATTGCATATGTGTGCATGCATGCATACACACAGACACTAACACGAAAAGAAGCATAGCCAGACCAATTTCTACTTCACTGGGAAGCTCTAGAAATTCTAACACTTGGAACCAGAAGATTTTAAATTTCAAAAGAATGGAAAGATGAGGGAATGTCAGCTTCAGGGAGACGTCTTTTGTGGTCTCCTTGAAAAGCTACACCTTTGGCCAAGTTTTCAGCTTCTAATAAACAGTCTGTGTGAATGCTTAAAAGCACAAGAGAACATAGATCTCGTAAGTCTGACTGCACGTTCATCAGTAGGTAGTATTTTCAGAACAATTACAGAGGATTTTCTCTTGAATACTCTTCTTGTCAAAGACCACAGTAACATGAACATCAGTCAAGTGCTGGGAGGACCTGTTCTTTAGATCTTTGTGCAAAAGAAGACAGCTGATTTGAATGACGGCATGTATGAACCACAAAGGTGGAGAAAGACAGAAGAGTCTAAATAAGATGATTGTCTAACTAAGATTTGGAACTAAACAATAGGATTCAAGACGCATTTTTTCAAGTCTTTCAAAGAGCTGTTGCACACAGTGAAGAAAATTTATATTTCTTTCCTATCCGGGAAAGACAGAACGAGGACAAATACCAGCATCTTAAGTAGCTTACAGAAGCTTATGTTATGCTTTCAATGTCAGTATAAGAAATAAATTTTGGTAGTGAAGTTTAGTGGACATCACTTTTCCAATTTATCTTTTCAAAAGAAAAAAAAACCTGAAAAATAATAACCAGTAGACTTGAAACTGACTTGAAGAGGAAAAATGCAAGAAGTGTAGTGCTCAAAGTGATGGTTATGAGAACATTTTCTCAGCTGTAATTTGTTCTCAAGGTATTGCGATAATGCTCAATGATAATAATGCAGCGTATCTTCATAAATACTGTCTCATATACAAAAGCGATAGACAAGGTTGTCATGCCCCCCAGTTTTGGATACCACATTAAAAACACCTAAATGACCGAGTCACAGTTTTTTAGAGGATTTGACTGCCTTCTCTGCTAACCTGGACGTTCAAATTAAATAAACAACTGCTGACTGTCAATTTTAATTGATTTGTCTCAGGTCAATATCCATTAGTTCATGTTATCGAAACAGCACCTCCACATTTCTTCCTCTGTTCTTCCCTAGCAGATTATCAATCAGAAATTTTTAAAATGGCACTTCTCAAAGTTTTTACTGTACAAATGATAACCCTTCCTACTCCCTCTTTTTGTACTGAGAAATTCCCTAATTTTACCTTTCGCCACTGCATGCTGCCCTCTCCTCATGAACTACAAGTGTCTTCTTTCTTGCTGTTGCACTAACCTTCAGATACCTCAATGGTATATCCCTATATCAGTGTTTGCCCAATCATATCAGCCAGTCTAATAAAGTATATTTCATCACCTACGTAGCTTTTCTTGCTGATGCACTTAGACTGTTATCCCAACCTAAAAGTCAGTATTCAGTTTTCATGCATTTGAAACTTTTGATCTTCAAATGTCGCTAACTTAGAACAAAACTGTTCATCAAATTTGATGTGTGACTCGTTTCTTTTCCCCAAAACTGTGTTTCCGAGACAAACACAATTGAGGGAAAAAAATTGTCTTGCTCTCATGGACATACTGAACAAGTCCTCACCACATCCTGCTTAAAATTTATTTATGAAAGACCCCATTATAAAAACAGGTTCAATGGTACATGTCAGATTTCAGGCAACCTCTTCCAACTACATCTTGTATTTTTATTATTTCCTTACACTTGGTCTTGAGAGAAAGGAGTGAAGTAAGAAGTCTCACAAACCAGTTTAGTAAAATGCTTCGTATTAAAGGTCGTGATCGGGAAGGGAAAACACAGCACTTGTTTTAAGTGAAGAAATTGGCATCAAGAGTCTGTCAGGTTCTGGACAAAGAGCAGTAAAGACTAAGAAGGAAAAGACAAGTTTTCCAGAACCTTGAGGAATAAAAAGTTCAGATGCATCCAACTGAAAGATCATGACAAAAGTAACTGAAGCCTAAGAGAAGAAAAATCCTTAGGGGTTTAACTATACAATTTTACTCACAAGGAGTTAAGAGAAGCCAAAGAAAAACGTATTCAAAAATGAAGTTTACACAACAGAATGTTAGCTATGGTTTGGATTCAATAAATTTTGAAGTAAAGGGGAAAAAGTGATGCAATTGCTATCGGGTAGATTAGGCATCTGTAATTTCCATTTTGAAGCAATAAACATGCTTGGGCAAATGTCCTGTGCAGTCCTGTGAAAGGCATTTGAATCCTGGTTAAAATACTGCAATTAAAACAAAGACCACTGGAATGATGATCACAAGTTTCAGCAAGATCATTTCTGTCTCATTCTCACAGAACAGTGACATCTCTATTCATGCTCAATATACTGCCGTGAAGTTTACTGTATTTGAAGTGCTCTGGAGTTTCATAGTTGAACATGCGTAGCTTAATTTAGATCAAGGTATCCCTTGTCCAGAATAACGAAAAAGAATTTCTGTAAGAAAGGTGCTGAGGGACTGTCTTGAGTGCTGACCCAAGAATGGACAAGAAGTTCCTTTGCTAAGCATTGCCTTATGTATTTTTTCTACCATGCTGTCACGGTAGACAAGCTGTCTCAAGCTTATTAACTCTACGTCCTCAATTATAGCTACAATGCGCAAGTGTCAGGTGAGGTACAATTCCAAGCAGCAGGAAAGTAGCATCTGATTTTGAATGGGAGGATACCAGGCAAGAAGATGAAATTCAGAGATGGGTTCTACCAATGACCAGAGTATCTGGATACAGAATGTTAATACAAATACAAGTCTTCCTTCAGATCCATAAGCAAGAGAGATTATTCAGCAGTATGCTGCGCTAAATAGGTATTTCTTGGATTTTTTTAAAGAAGAGAAACTTTAGTCTGAAACAGAAAGTAAATGGGGAAAAAAACTAAGACCATGTTTTCCAACTTGAGAAGTGTAGGAAAGAAAAAAGAATTAGGAGGTTAGCTTGGCATATAAAAGACAGCAAAACGACCATAAGGCAAGCAGAGACACTAAACTAAAAGAGCAGATGAGCTGGAAAGATTAAGAAACCATTACAAAGACTGAGGAAAAATCCACATTACTAATGAAGTATGTTGTTACCTATAGCTTAAAAATTTGCCACACCTACTGCAATTTATCAGGTTTGCATAGAACACTTCAGGACAGTATTTTCAATTACTTTTTTTTTCCTAGTATATGTTCTTAATTCATCTGGACACCTACTCTAAAAAGTCAAGGGAAGTTCTGAAGTAGGAAAAGTGGTTTTATTTAAGGAGCATAAATACAGTCTCCCGTCATTAAGACTTTCGCTCTTAATTTTGAAACAATCGATTTTCTGACAATGTTTAAGTAGTAGAAATGTACTTAAAACCACAGAAAAGTTCAACAGTATTTTAAACACAATATACGGGATGTTTCCCCCCCTTCCTTAAATTTGTCCATAGATTTCTTAATAAAAGCAATACTAGCACATTTTCATACAACTTTGAGACCAATTCAGCCTCTTTGTACATCTAGCAGAATGATCAGAACTATACTAATAATACTGACAGGCATTGACAGGACTTGAAGGATGAGGTAGTATTTATTATCAAGCCAACTAAGTCAGCTTTAACGCCCAAAATGCTGTCTGCTTTTTTGCATATTAAACTGATTTACATATAGCTTGTGTGTTCTTGAATCTTCTTTAAAATCTATGTTATACAAAAGTGTAAAGAGGAGAACAATATTTTAGTTACCAATAAATATCAGAATATAATCAGAATACATTGTATTCAGTGATAAATCTTTGCATATAGGACTTACAATTTTAATCTGTCAGGATCTCAGGGAAGTTAATGAGTAATATTTTAAATCTATTTTTAGTATCAAGCTTCTGTTTTGACAGATACAGTTGTATTGAAGAATACTTATTTTTTGAATTAATTTTTTGAATGTTTTCAAAGCAGATGCTCACTGCTAATGGATAATGAGTAGTTTTTAGAAATTTTCTGAAGTAAACAAAACTCTCAACTTGCCAACAGTGGTTTTCTGGTATAATCATAACAGATTATGCTGTAATGTCCATCCTTGGATAAGTCGTGGTTTATTTAGAGTTGCAGTAAACTCATGGTCAATTAATGTTTTTGTTCTAGGCAGGCACAATCAAGCTCGTCGTCCTCAATAAGTCTTTTGTTAACAACAAGCTTATATAGGTCAAATTCATACAAGAACTCAGTTTCAAATTACAGAAATATGACGTAGAATTTTCCAGGTTTTGCTAAGCAAACAAAAAAGTCCCCAGGTAAAATGTCAGAAGTTTGACAGTTAATGGCACAAATATTAAATGGAGGGGAGGAAGCATTCATTGGGGAGAACTTAACTCTGTGCTAAACTCCACACCTCCTCAGATCCTAAGGTATTTAACTAGCTCCAAATGATAACATCAAGAATGTTTCATAGTTCTGCAGATTACAAGACAGCTAGATACTTAATAATAGCAACTATTATTCACATAAAGAGAAAGGAGTCTGGGAAAAGGTCTCATCTCAAGATACTTATCAGGATAAAAATATAAACACTATAAAGAAATGGAAGCATTTAAACACTAATTATTAATAGCAATAAAACATTAAGAAGGCTTTCCATATCTAGAAAGACAGATCTGTATGAAAAAGGAAGTTATTTGGACCATGGTCAGAATAATTATTTCACCTCAGTAAAAAATCCACGTATCTCAAATAAGAATTTCTAGTAATACAGGTGGTCATTACCAAAGAACGATAAAACCCAAAATCACTGTCCCAGTTTTGTATTTAAGACCATTCACTTCTACATATCAAGATTTTTTTTGCGTGCACTAAAAGTGTGATCGCTCCTTAAAAGCGGGATAAAATACCCCTAAGCCACTCTTTCAGTTTAGTGTTTCTGATGGTGGTCATAGGACAGTTTAGAAATAGTAGCTATTCTGTGCGTGTAATTTTTTTCTAACGTTTCCAAGATATATTTGTACCCTGAGAGTGAAGAAGGAAAAAAGTCTAAGTATGGCATTTGATGAAAAGCTTTTCTTACTAGAATGTCTTCACCTTCAACTAGAATGTATGTCTACAAACTGGATAAAGAAACAGATGTCAAGTGAGAAAGTAACACAGCCCGTTGGGATTACAGGAAACATTTAATCTTTACTGAAATACTCAGGGACCATTAAGCAAGACTTAGAATGAAAGAAAAGGAGACTAGGTTTAGGATATGAGCACGTAAACCAGGTCTCAAACACAGAAGAAATAATAGCATGTGACAAAGAATTAGAAGCCCCTTGATTTAGCACATCCAAATGAAAGATCGTGAAGATGAAGTGAAAAGAAGAGGCTGGATGTGGAACCTATGGCGAAAAACAAAAAAGCCACTTCATGAAGGGCAAACTTCATCTATGCTTTGAAAATGATTTTGCAAGTGCATTGAATCAAAAATACCTGGACAGCAAAGCATGGAATGATGTACTTTTGCTGTCCAACATGGGGGAAAGAAAAAAAGAAAAAAGAAAAAAGAAAGGAAGAAAGAAATCCTAAGAATGGTTGAGAAAAGACCCCAACAAAAAATGATGCTTTGAGGACTGAAGTTACATGGCAGAAGGCCAGTCGTGTCAGAGTAAGAAAAGACTGAAGATGGACTACACTTACAACAGAATGAAGCCCAACAGATGGAAGGCGTATCAAGGGCCGCCAACGACGAAGACGGATTGACGGACTGGTAGCCTTTGCAGGACCTACATGATTACGTTTGGCCCAGGAGAGGGATGCAGAGTGACACAATGGTGAAGCCTTCGTTCTGCTGTGGCTAACCTGAGGCTGCGATGAGGATGGTGGTGAAGACAGCGAGGACGATGACGACTACATAAACATTAAAAGAGAACATACTTAGCCCACTTAAACTTGAAGTAACATACCTAAAAAGGCAACTGCAAAGATGTCCACTGTTTATTGTACTGTCCTTTGATCAAATCACACAGATAATAATCAAGAATGTGTTGAATTTGAATGAGAAGACAAAAGAACAATGAAAATAAGCAAAGACATGGTCCAAATCTGAAGTTTATCACCACATAAGCTAGAGGTTATTCACACCCAGTGAACTTCATAATATGAACACAAGTTAACTGACTCATTCAAGAGACAGCCTGTTGGAAAGTGAGGAGGCAGGGGGTTTAAGTGTCATGTCATGGAAGGAATAGTTGAGAACAGAGAGTGATCAGTTTTGTCTACAGCTATAAAACTGTAAGCAACAGTTCTTTGGTAATGTGGGAGAGCTAGGTTGTGCTACTCTGGGATTTAAAATGAATCAAGTAATTACTGTAACAGAACCCAGAGTTTCTTTACTGTTCCATGTCTAACATAAAAGGAAAGCAAAGGAAAAGGGAAGCTTACCGTGGTGAAGTATGCAACTTCCTAAGTTTTTCACCTATTCTTCTAAAATAGCAGGCCAGTGGCAGTATTGCCATTAACACTCAGGATCCCTTTAGTATCCGTGGAAGCAGTAGGACTATGTTAAACCATTCAAACTGTTACTATTAGAAGAAAGACCACAGAAGTATTAAAAATGACTCTCAGCTGCAACTGACAAAGTTACAGTAAATATATTTAAGACCAGAAAGGACCATTGTGATGATTTAGTTTTGATCTTCTGCCCCACACAGGCCACAGGACCAATCAAGTTCAAGTTTTGTTTGGATCAGAACATACTCACAAAATAAAAACTTCAAGCTCAACAAGTTTTTTACTACTGAAATCAACCAGTAAATTTGAAATCAAAATTTCAAACCAATCCTGTCTATAGCTACAGAGACAGTAAGTAACATATTCATACAGTTTACTAAATACATTAGTGCTAAATGAAAAGACAACCTTTCTGTTCCTGCTTAATGATGATATGAACATGGAACAATGGATTACATTAGTTCACCTGGCCACGATGTCAAACCAGGGGCTCACCTTCAGCTTATCATCTACCATTACTTTCTCTTCTCAGCACATATAAAAATCCCCAATGTTATGTTCAGTCTTTGAGAGAACCCCTCACCTTCTGTCAGGAAATAAACTTTATCTTTTGTCCTAATTACACAGCTTCGTTTGAAGCTAACCTAAAGGGCAATCCAGATTATCCTGTATTGATGTCTTGTGCTTTAGTATCTCTTAATCTTTTTACGCTGCCTGTAGGTTTTAGGGTGTATTTTTGTGTTGTCTTCCATGTCACTGATAGAAGTTGTTTAACAGTACAGGTCTTAGAACCAAACCCTGAAGAGCCCCACTAGCAAACATACTTACTCATTAATGATAGCCCACTTATCTGCACTGAGACATGCCAGCTATTTGGAAATCCATAGAAGGTATGCAAGCAGAATAGAAACTGCAGCTCCTTGAAGTATGTCCCACGTTATGCAGTCAATGGAATGACTCTAGTAGACTTCAAAAACTGAGCATTAGATAGATACCTTCTCTGAAAAAAAATTATTTTCACTCTTTTTAATCAATGTGTAAATGCCAGTCAAAACCATTTACTTTGTGTTATTTTTGAAGCAATTCATCTTCTTTCCCATTCAATTTTTTTTTTTTTTTCCTTTTTCTCTCAAGAGTGGGACAATTAATTGGTTCTTTCTGCTCCCATACTGCTGACCTTATAGAACAAAGACAGGGTAGAAATTCTTCATGAAAAGTAAGCATCAAGTACAGCAGAAACTGTAGAGCTCAGGGATAAGCATGGAGCGTTATCCTAACATGTCTAAAGAAGAGAGTTTGCCACAGTTTTTTTGGTGGTTTGTTGTTTTGTTTTGGTTTTTTTTCCAATTAACTTTTGATTTTCAGGCATTCTGATACACCCCTAAATCTCAGTAGCTCCACCCAAAAGAGGACAAAACCAGAAAACCTCCAGCCCAAAAAATGTAACTATATGAAGAAAGAGGAATTTAGCAATGACAATACTTCTACAAGTCAGAGACATTTACAAGAGTTAAATGGCATTATAGTTTATCCATACCACTGATTGTTTTTTTCAGATTCTTCACTTGAAGAACTGGTTTAAAATGAGGCATTTTACATTTCAATGATGTATCAGATGGCTTTGAAAACAAGTTATTCTCAGCTTGCCTAAGAAAATTCCAAAAGACACTGACTGATAAAACATTGCTCCTAGAAGTCCTCACAGTCCACAGACCTTCCCATGGAGGGAGGAACCTGTAAGATTAGAACCTGCTGTGGGGCAGAAATTTAAGAGCTTTGCTGACTAGGCAGTTCACGACAAAAGACAAGACACACTACATTACGTTTTACAGTTTTGTAAGCTGCTGCTATCAAAACAGACAAGATTGTTAGTCTTCCTGGAATCTGCAATACGGTAACTGTTTTCTTAGAAATAGTTAAAAAAAATGAAACTGAAAAACTTGTTGAGAGTAGGAATTTACTATGGCTTTGATGCATTCCATTGACTGGAAGCTGTTAAAACTGTGTACTTCTGCTCTGAAAAAGCTCTATCTTTTAGCACTCCTGGTGCAATTACTATGAAACGATTAATAAGACTTTGAACAATACCAGATTTAAGATTTGTTTAACAGTACAGGAATGGCCAGAGTATCAAAAGCTGTTTTTTTATAAAGCCTTTTTTACTTTTGTTACCATTTTTACCACAATTCTTCACTTTTACCATTCTTAATGATTGCAGTTATTTCTTTGTTCCCTAGCTAATATTGCTAAAATAACTAAAAAATATTAAAAACACCCCTTGCCTGAATGTAATGAGACCAGAAAAGATTAAGTTCTCAAAACCAAATTTATAACCTAGAATGCAGTTTAAGGCAACTAATATTTTAAAATTTCTAAGTCAGTATTTGTCTTCATTTTTAATGCCATTCATTGAATCTTTTTATCCTTTATTTCTTGTACTAGTGGGTCCCCTAGTGAGATCAACCAAGACAAAAAGGAACTTCCTCCACACTGAAAATATACTTTTGCATTTTTAAGAACGAAATTTCAACAGAGAGTATACAGGAATTGTGGAAAAGCAAAGTTAATACCAGATTATGTCTAATTAACAAGGCTGCAATAGACATTAAATTCCATGTATTGCTTTAATAATAAGCAGAAATTAAGCTATGTCAACTGAAGTTGTTTTCAACTTAATATTAAAAAAAAAAACAAACCAAAAAAACCCTAGTATTATATGTCAATATTAATATGAAATTAATCTTAAATACACATCTCCAAATAAAGGATACAAAGTCGTATATTTCACATTTAATTTAAAATGTGGAAAACAAATCATAACTGGAGACACTCTATTCAAACAAGACTTACTAACAGCTAGAAACTGCAGAGAAGAGAGAATTAGACTAACTTCACAAGATGAAAAGATCACAGGAGCATATTTCTGTGCTGAAAATTGCAGCAGGTCAAATATCTGAAGTGGTAAAACAAAAACCCTGAAATAGAATTGAATGTTATTGTCATATAAACCAGTAAATACATTATGTTTATGGTTTGTAATGCAAAAAATACATTATAAACAAGTTAAAAGCTTCATGGAATAGATCCAAAAACGTTCAGGCAATTATCTGCCCCAATCCAAAACTCATTCCTATATATAGCTGTTATTAAAGCCTAGAGCCATTTAAGTCTAAGATCTAAAGGGAACACTTCTACAGTTTGTCATGCACCAAGAGCTGTGCTTTTGCAAATACCTAAAAGTGCATAAGTCTGATAGTGCCGAGTAACTCCTGACTTGGCTCACCCCCAAACCTGTCAGGTTCTAGAAACAGGGATGTGTCTGCTCATCTTGTTTGGGGAACCCAATCCACCAAAGTATTTCAATCCACATCTAATGCACTGAAGACCCAACAGGACAAAGCAGTGTCTAGTACTGCATGACCATTTCTTTCTAAGAGGAAATATTTATTACCAATTAACTTGCTAGTAGTTACAAAAATTAATCTATCTGTAAGCTCAAGTTCAGGGTAACCTCTCAGTGGAAGGTTCAAGCCCACGTCACCTTCCCTCTAAGGGGACTTCCCTATCTGTTTGCTGACAAACTGTGCTGGGACTGGGGCTTTCTTTCCTCCATTGTGATGTTGTGTCACTATGCAGAAAGAAACTCTAGTTGCACTGGGACAGAGATCAAATGAGCTTTAACTTCACACCAACATCACTGGAAACTTGGGAAAGAGGAGACACAATGCTTCTAGTCCTGGTCTGTGTTTCGTATGCACAACCCTGGGATCAGAGGCCCTGCCACGTGTTCTGCATCCGCTCAGTTGAGTCGGTCCATGAGCATACAGTAAGTCCTCCCAACAAACTGTTTGTGGCCTCATTATACAGTCCCCATACAGTAAGCCCTGTTAAGAGATGGGGGAAGGCTGAAGTGACAATAAGAAGTGCCACTTTTCCAGCCAAATGGGCAATTTAAGAGTTATCATAGCTTTAAGATTATCTTCAGAGATGATGTACTTAATATCTATTGTTTTGCACCACCATCTTTTGAGGCTTTTTTTGTTTTGTTTAAGTAATTGCTCATTATTGAATTGTTTAAAAAGGTTCTGTATTACAGTTCACAGTGCAATAGTGTTTTTCTTCCTCAGAAGTCATTATCCTTAGTGGGTTTTTCACATGCAAATTAAATCCATGCATCCCACTGTCCGAAAAAATCCTCTTCCTCCTCTTCCCTTCACAAGTGTTTTTAATCTTTTAACAGCGTTTCAAGCTTGTTTTGGTGGTGGTGGTGGTGAAATCTTGAGAGACATTAAGTTCCTTCAAGCTTTTATAAGAAGATAAGCAGGAGATAGGGAAGAGGAACCTGACAAAGGAGGTATTCCACAGAGGCAGAAGCTGCTTCATGAGCTCATCTGCAACAGCGCACCACAGAATTCACACAAACAAGAGATATTATAAATATTTCAACTGCAAGAAAAGTCTTTTTCCTAACTAGAACTTCCTTACAGGCAACAAAAGCTTGCAGAACATGCACATTCTTAGGACATTAAGGTTCATAAACTCCATTCCTCGCAGACCTACATGTTTTGTCAACATTACAGTTATCAGCATTAGCATGTGTTGAAACGGAGACTACAGTTGTTAAACCGAATTGAGCTACACCTGCTCACTGATCAACTTCTGCACCAGGAAGTTTAATTAGTGTTTCTGCAGCTGGTAAAAAGAAAGTCTTTACAGTATTCTCCATCTCAGTTTAATCCATGATTAAGAATGGACAGTATCCCAAGAGGATTACTTTGCCAGACATATGGGTAAAGACAGAGCTTGAAGGCAAGAAAAATGGTAAGCTCAGAGTGCCCAAAAAAATCTTTCCAAAATTAGTGATAATTTATCTCTCTCTGAAGACCTAAATTTAAAGTTCTATGGCCTATGCCAGGCAAAAATCAAGCTAGATTATCACAATGGTATTGGTAAAATGTTGGCAGTCTTAAGGACTGTAAGTTCTTTTAACTTTTTTCCCCCAAATTAGTGGTTAGATGAATAAAATAAATAAATAAATAAAAAGAGTTTCTCTTCTGCCTGAGGGAAAGAGGTTGAGCGTGAACTCAACCATCACTTGTCATGATCAGCCTGCTAAAATGCCAGTGAGCAAACACATGGTTTAGAGCCTGCTATTTACTGTCTCTTACACAGATAGTGCAAGAACAGTGCCGGAAGCGTTATGGATTGGAGAGATGCAAAAAAAAAAAAAAAAAGAAAAAACAACCCAAAACTTATGGTAGTTGGTTGGTAGAGATGTTGGATGCAAAACTGTAGAAACGCTTTGTTACTTTCCATTGTTATTTATTTCTTATATACTTGTTATTTAAATTCATGGTCTGCTTTATGGGTGCGAATATCCTCTATAGTTATGTTTCATCCTAGGAATCAGGAGTTCCTTCATGAAGATTTTACGGTTAAGCATAAGGATAACAATTCAGAGCAATACTGTATTAATACCTTATTAGTTACTTGCTCAGTAAAGTATAGAAATCAGATTGATGCATGTCTCTGAAACACTGACACGTTAAATAACAGGGCAATGCAACGAGTCAAAGACTAACCAAGTACCATTTCCAAAACATTTCACATGATTCTAGTAAGCTCATTTTTACACTTCTACTGTGTAGGCTGTAAACCAGAAAAAGCTATAGCTAACAAATCTAAGCAGCTTCATCACCTTTACAGGAGAGATTACATTTGTTCTGTACTGCTAAGCTAAACAAAAATAATCTTAGAAATAGTTACATAACTGATTTTATATTCTCCCGAGATGCAAATATTTCTTTACAAGACTATAGATTATTCAGAAGAAAGACTGAGGAATATGGGCTATTTAAGAAAAAAGTCCCACCATATGTTCTTGGCAGGAGCGAAAGGGAAGCTCCTTTATGTTTCTTCTCTAACAATAAATTGTAATGCCCTAGGGAACCAGAGATCTTTGAAAGTTCAAGTTTTATAGCAGTTGAGAACAGAGTGCATTGACTTTACTTAGTTCTTGCCAATGTTAACGACTGTTACTGTGATCAAAGTCTAACTTAGCGCATTCCAAGCAAGATTATAGTTCTCAAGGCACACTAAACAAGTTTACAGACTACAGTTTGCAGTTATGGTTTCAGTTAAGGAAGAAATCAAGCTGTGGTAGCTTTTTTAGTGGCTGCCAACTTCAATCCATGTTAAAAATATTCCTGATCATACTTCTGAACAAAAAGTGTACCTAAGTAAACATACTGATGTTCACAAGTACATCAGTTTTTTGTGAACATCAGAGAGCAGTTCTTACTTGTGCCTTTTATACCGACAGAGTCAAACATCAATTTTGATTTTCAAAGGCTAATATTTCCACCATCAGTATTTTTGATAGAGGTCTAATAAGGTGCAAGAATGTTGTTTTCATTTGAAGCGGCAGCACCTCAGCGTGCTCAGTTCTGAGCCTCATCTAGCTAGTACTAGTAGCCAAAGCTGTCAGTTGGTAAATAGATGTATGAGGTGTAGTAAAAAAAAAAAAAAAAAAAGTAAATAAAAAAAAAACCAGAAAAAGGAGGAGTTACAAAACCAAAGGCAGTATTTTCTGTGGTCCCCAAAATAGTTGATATATTTTATATTCCAGTTCTGTTTTCTGCTCTCTTCCGAATTAACTAGTAACTGAAACGCTGTAGGTTAAACTTCATTTAGTTGGAAATTCTCAATAGCCTCTAAGGAAAAGAAAAAACAGGAATTTGAGAACTACTAATTTTCTCCTAAGAATTTAGGCCATGAACAAAATCAAAAGCTCTTATTATTCTCCAACCAATATCTAACACAGGTATTTCAAGCGGCCACTTCACTTGTATTTGCTTGACTGAAACATTATTTTGAGCTATGCTGCAATAACATTTAAAGCAAACTTCCTTAAGACCACAGATCAAATTCTGCTAAGCAGTAATGCATAAACCATGCTAAAACTCCCCTGTCCAAAAAAAAAGTCAACCTCAAACACAAAAGTGGTTCCATATGCCGCAAGTACTGCAAGACATAATAAAAAGTTCACTCTATCATTTGAACTTTATAACAAAAAGTGATATGGAAAGCCATGTGTCAGCAGTTAGTGATACCTTGATGTTGCACAAACAGCCTGCCAATTACTTAACACCACAGCTATTTGCGTATTTGCTGTCCACAGCAGCAAAAGCTGATCTAAGTCTAGTCTGTTAAGCCTTCTCCTCTCTTCCCAGGAGTGTGCTTCTAACATCTCTGTGCCAGCACTAGCTCCTACAAGGCTATAGGATGAGGATGTTGAAGGAAGCTGTTTGGGAAGGTGACGAAAGACAGAAGATATTGTAGGTAATCTGACAATACAGAATTATTTCAACAGACACACAGAGCTGTCTAAAACTTCAGATACTATTACCAGAACAGTATTTGAACAAGAGTTAAGCATGTCAAAGACTTTAGAAAGGCAGAAATTGAATACAGGTTATTGTCTAGATCAATTCCTTGTCTGAAGGCCAATTAATCTTTTAAAAGGTACTTTATATGGTATAGCTTGCCATTTTCCTTACTGTAGAATTGAGCTGTAATGAAGCATTGTTGCAAAGAAGTGGATATGGATGTCAGTAATAGGAGAGCAGAGCAAAAATAATTTGCTACTCACATTATTATATTCACATATTAAAAAGGTCCTTTATTTCAAGAATCAGTACAGATAATATTTTCTACCTGGAACAACTTCCCACAAGCTGTCATAGCATATCATTGTTAAATTGAGTTAAACAATTTCTACTGGTTTATTTCTATAACACGTGTGCCTTTGCATCTTCTTCATTTCCTTTCTCTCAGAAAACTATACAGTAACTTTTTATTATTAATGAAAATGAGTAGGTAGGATACAAAATAAGTTTCTTCCCCAACTCCAAATTCAAAAGGGCTATTTCCTCTGCAAAAGACTCTAGACTTGGAAGTCTCTCTCATGTAATGACATGTTTCCCCGTTTTCAAATAATTTTGCCCTCAGATTTTCTGATCTGTTACTTGAAAATAGTTACTATGATTGTTTCCAAAGAAAGCAATCCAAGAGAGTAATACAAAAAAAGTTGGATATGAACCTAACCCTGATCAGTGCTATTAATTGCTACTTTTCCTCCCTCAGATTTTACCACATCTTATTCATTAATGATCCCTGTAGATTAGACAGATAATGTGGACACTCTAGCATCCACAAACTGTATTGTCTTTTCAATAGTTATGAAGGGTTGTGGGGTGGGTTTTTTTGTTTTTTTTTTTTTTTTTTTTTTAATAAGAGGGTACCAGAAACATTAAGATGTGTGGTAGTACAGGGCTTCAGCAGCTCAGGAACTGCTGAAGGAGACACAGGAAAAACAAAAAGAAAAAAAAAAAGCAAAACAACAAACAGACAACCTCTGCTCAGTACAAAGCAACAATATAAGGACCAGCTTAAAAGCATGCGCAGGTCTGCAGAGACGCAGGTTACATTTTCCACATCATCAGACATCCTAGATATTACAAACAAAAGTATATGCTCAGCAGAAGACTCATGAAAAAATAAAGATGATCTTGACTAGCTGGTAACTATTTTAGTTTCAGCAATAGCTGCCTTTAAGGAGCTATCACGTAGAAAGGAGAGCGTGTTGGATCCATGAAGCTTTATCCTAAATACCTAGATCCTTTTTTTGGCAGCTTTGGATACGAAATACCTGTCACTTGAGAAAGTGTAAGCTTCAGCAGCATAAAATTTAACAGCAAGAGTCTTACATTAATTGCCCTCATTACAGTACTGGAATATGGGGCCAGAATCAAACCACCCCTGAAACCAACACCACACTTCTGTGGAATTATTCCCAGATCTTACTGCTTGCTACTAAAGTAATTTTAAACAGACCTACATTTTTTTACACATAGAAGTACCCATAGGACTGCTTTATCTATTTGTTTCCTTTACTGCAGAAAAAAAAAGTGAGCCATGGAGCCACAGAATCCAAGAGTCTTAACACAGAACTTGAATCAAACCTGGTCTAAAACCTGGCCTGAAGGATAACCCCAATTTACAGTCCTTTTAATTTGAAAACCTGAAATGAATTAGCAAAATGAAAACTGCTTAACTGTTCTTAAAATTTAATCTCTTTGAAAGAGCAAAAAAAACTTTTCTAAGAAAAATATTTAAGTAATTTAATAAAAATTTAGTAAACTTCATTAAAAACCTCATATATTTTAATACAAAAACATACTCAAAATACTCAGTTCTAATCCAATTTACAGATGGCCTGTAAAAGTTTTCAATGCAATACCAAAAGTTATATAAAATGGCTAAGAACACACCCCTTTCCTCCCCCTCCCCTTTTGAAACTAGGCAAATTAATCACAGCTATCAAACTTGGGAAGCCTATTAAAGCACCCATCAAGCATCAAGGCACAACACTCACTTCAATCCATTTGCTTAGCAATTCATCTTAAGGCTTTATCTAAATAGATCACACATTAATGATGAATCCCAGAAGCAAAGTGACCACTGTAATTGTTCTCTTCCAGCAATCACTAACTGGAATGTCTACCAGTATTAAAGTTATACAAATAATATCTTGTCAGATGCCTTTCTTTTCAAATACAACTTTTCTTAAAAACCTAATAAAATAAAATAAATTAATCGGATTACAGATTATTCTAAAACAGAAACAAATCCTGCCCACCAGACAAAACAAATAGACAAAATACACAGATACTAGAAAGACAGCATTGCTTTACTCTATTACTGCTAACCTTTTATTTCTAGATAAGACTTGCTTTATTTCAAGGTTTGAAATACCCACATAAACAAACAAAAGCAGAAAATCCACTTGCATATTGTAAAAATCAAGTAGCCACTGAGATGATTTAGCAAGACTGTCAAGGAACAATCAACAAATAAAGACTTTACTTAGAAGCATTAAAGTCTGAATCCTCCAAGATCTGAGAAATCAGAGACCAGAAAAAAAGAAATATTATCAGAGAAGAACCTGGCTGCATCCTTTGCTATGTTTAAACCTTCCATATCTCAAGATTCGAGAAAACTTTATCATATCATACTGATCTATGGTGCAGTGGTGGTTTTGTACAGGGGAGGGAAAGAACGGTATGTTGAGAGCAGTTACATAGTTTCTTAACCAAATCAGCAAGGCTGACTGCCATAGGTCCCACTTCTGGAAATTATTCTGTCTTAACACAGTTGAGCTTAAGCAACATTTTCCGAAGAATCTGAGGGAAGACTAGCATGCAATACCTATCTAAGGGACAGAACTACCCACAGAGCAGGCAAGCACATTTTCTTAACCTTTAATTCTATAGGAGACCTGGAAAGAACTTTTTGCTCACAAAGCTACAGCACTTACTGTCATTAAGCAACTATATAAGCCATTTTGTATTCAAAGGAAAGATTGCTATGCAAAATGCCCTTGCTGTGAGGGGGCAGGGGGAGAACAGAAACCTAACAGAGTCATAGGAAGGCAAACATGTTCCTTTCCAGTGCTCTGAACTTAAGTTTAAGTCCTCAGGAAGGTAACCCTAACAATAATGGATACGCAGGAGGAATGGAATTCTCTTCTCTCTTTCTCCAAAGGTGCTAGAACTTACCAACTCACTCTGCAGGACAAGTCAACATCCTTGTATGACCTGCATATGCTAAATTCAGCATCTTCAATGGCATGCTGTTCATCAGTCCCTCCAACACTACCTGAAGAGGTATATAGCAACATTTAAAACGTACCATTGTAAGGAAAAAGACTTGGAGATTAACTCCCTCCAACCCTCAATTGCACTTCTCAGCCTATTCACATTTCAGATTTTGTGTTGCTTCAAAAGAATTGTACTTTAGAGTAAAGCAATTGCTCCTGTACAGATGAAAGGGGAGGCCTTGCTGCCAATTTAACTACACTCTGGTAGGACAGGATCTTCAGGCAATTAGATGTTCCGGTAAGATAACTTGTTTATTTCTTCCCTCCTCAGCTGATGAATGAGAACTATTCTGAAAAATGGTCCTAGGACATGTATTCAGCCACTGTACTACTTCAACTTTGGAAACAGAAGGTCAGGAAAAAGTTATTTTACCCGTCTAAGGAATATCCATATTGAATGACTTCCAGATTCAGTTATGCAAAATGAAATAATAAATATTTGGCAAGGAAACTACCCATTCAATATTTGTGTTTAAACACGGTTGCTAAGACAATCTTGTAAATTTTTTATTATGAAAAAAGTCTTAATCTTTCCACACAATTATTAATCATTTGTGTTGTGGTTATCTTGATCAGGAAACAAATTAATTTGTGGAAGTTCAAGAAGTTAACTGTCCCTTATTAGGAGATTCCATCATCACTTAGATGCTTCCTGAATCTTTACAAAGACTCTCAGGAACTGAACAGCCCTTGCATTTTCTTTCCCCGTCATTCCCTAATTTCTGTCAGAAGAATGCACAGACAAACCATTCCCTGGGTCAATGTCACAGTACATCAAAACAACTAAAGAAGTTTTCTCTTTCACAAGTATCTTAGGAAAAGATTCAGTCTTCAGCAACTTGTGGGAATAATCTCCATAGCCTCTCTCTTACTGAGCTTACCAAGAATATCTAGAAAAGGACTCATTTGTAAAGAAACAGACCGGATTTTTTGGAGTCTCTCCCTTAGAAAAGGAAGAGAAATATTAATTTGTTCTGATGTTTCTTCGTGAAATATAGAACCTTGATACATTTAGAGAAAGAGATGAGAAGAAAGAGTGGTGGGTTTTTTTTAAAGAAAATATCACAAATGACGTTGAGTATCTGTAATAGAAAGAGTTAAAACAATTTTCTTAATTTTCATTTCCAGATGATGGGGCAAGGGGAAACAGAAAAGACTGCTTTGCTTCTTCCTGCATTGTTTAGAAGACACTGCAGAAGTCATAAGAAGAAAACGTCACCTACTGTACTTCAAAAAAGAAAAAAAAAAAAGTGGAGGAGCCACTGAAGTCACAGCCAAACAAAGGAGGATTCCTTGCATTGTCAAACAAAGCAGTGCTAGCAACAATCTAATCAATTTTCTTTTTGTGGAACAGATACTGAAATCTGAACCAGAAAGATGGAAAGCTGCCTTAGTATGGCTGAAGCAGAAAAATGTTGAATATTAAGTTTATTTTAAGTTTTTTTTGTTGGTTTTGCATGGTTTTGTTTTGTTTGTTTTATATCACATAATCTGTTCAGGGATAAAAGCTTATAAATATACATATTAGTGAGAATTCATCTGAATTAGTATTTGTAAACAAGCAGCATATACACAATAGCAAACCAAGTATTGTACTATTTATTTTCCTGAAGTAAAACTTCTCAGACTCCCATAAAATGTTTGTTCCACTTGTATAATTACTACGGATCTTACCCACTAATTTGCAAAATCAAAACCTCAACTTTCATTAAAAATACTATTACTGTCTGTTTTACTCTGAAATGATGCTTGAAAAAGATCATCCATGTTATATAAAAGCTTAAAAAAGACCCCAAAACCAAAGAAATCAAGCTTCAAGTTTGGTTGACCCCAACAATGCCACTTGATTTTGTGCCCTGATTTTTGGCTAATGACACAATACTGCAAACCAAGCAATAATCTCCATTTCACTGTAAACTTTTAATACATGATTGTTTTCATTTCAATTATATTCAACTCAAAACAGTTATTAACAAAGATTTTTTTAAAAAATGAATACCTCAGTCTGACCTTCATGGGCACTGGATTCATGAGTGACACGAATAGCCTAAAAGTAAAACATATTTCAATCAGACTTTAAATGAGACACTTTCAGTGTTTTAAGAATCACAGTATGCCCTTCGTTTTATCAAATGCCATAGATGTGACTATTTTTGTTCAGTGCCTGTAATAAATAAATAAAAAAATAATAAATAAATCATCTCCACTTCCAAGGATCTCAGAAGACCAATATTTCAGTTTCATCACAGTCAGTTCAAATCAAATACCTAACAGTTTGAAACAGCACTTTTATACACAGAAAAGACTATAGGCAAGTGTTTTTGTTATGTATCACTTCTTGAGCAGACAAAACACTTTAGATAGAAGCTCTGATCAGATACCTTGTGTCCAACATTTCTACAGAAAATGTCATCAAACCTCTACTGTTTCTGTTTGTTACGACTTCCCTCAGCCACATGTTAACACCCTTATTCCTGAGGGCTTCACAATAAGCTTAAATTGAACTCAGGCTTGGAAATCATTTGAAAGGGGATCATCATTACCATCAGGAGCAACAGCACCATTCTCTCCTTCCACCACTGGCCAGATGTTTCTGCCACATCCTTTCAAACAGCACTAATGATCTGTCTAACCACACTATCAGCTAGCTCATCTAATTGTTTGGCGGGGGGGGGGGAGGAGATTATATTTCAGCAAAATCAGCTCTTTGTGTGCCCCAAACTGCTAGAGCCAAAGAGGGATGACTAGAAGGCACAAATGAAAGGACGCAGCAGACGGACCATCCTTTCAGCAATAGCCCCAGATCAGCTTAAATTGACCATTAAACTGGATCCTGAACACACCAAAAACATTATGCATGCATTTCTCATCCATTTCAAAGTAATTTTAAACTAAGCCAGTGAATTAATACGGATGAGGAACATTGACAAAATCCATTCTGCTGACTGAGCTATGGGCAGGCAGGAATACTTTACCAAAGCAGGGTTTTCTTTGTATCAACTGTCTGATCACAACCTCACGTGTAAAATCGAATTGTTTAAGTGCTTCACTGGATCAAGTCCTGCTCATGCAAGTAATTCTTGTACCACTTTAAATAAAAGTAAAAACACATGATACCAACTTCGTAAGTTTCTAGATATTTGGCCCTCTCTTCTGGAGTCATAGATAACGAATCTTCTAGGAACTTCTTCAGTGAAGAATTAGTTTCTTAAAAAAATAAAAAAGACATAATTATAGAATCATAGAAAGGTTCAGGTTAGAAGGGTTAGTTATGAGTTTGAGTCATGCTTTAACTCCAACTTCATTCAAAGCTTACAGAATGCTTATATCCAACGAAAGATTTAAAGATATAATTACATCGTATCTTTAAGACACTGAAGGCTGACTGCAAGAGGAATTGCTACCTGCTGCAGTTTGCAATGTTTCGAGTGCTTTAGTTCGTGGATTAGTACGAAATACTGTTTTTATAATTATAGGTAGAGATGCTCTTTGAATAGAGATCATCCTTTATGAATGGTTATATTCAGAGAAAATAGTACAAAACCTATCCTTCTCTTCATGCGTCCCCACAGTTAAAGAAAAAAAGGGAAAAGCCAAAAAAAACCCCCAACCAACCAAAAAAAACTTACCAAAGTTCATTTTATCTCTGTTGTTTGCAATAGCATGAATTAGCCCAATTGTTCCACAGGCATTGTTAATGGTCTGCTTCATGAAATACACTGATGATTTGACATCTTGCCCCTTGGCTTTTATTCTCTCTTCTTCTTCTGTTCTGAAGGTTTCATACTAGAAGGAAGGTTATGGACATTTCACAAGCAGTACAAATAAATAGTGGCTATATTATTCAAGCAAAAATAATTTTAGAAAAGCAAAAGCTAACTAAAAAAAAAACCCCAAAACCTCAACCTGTAATTCGAAACACTTAACAAGCATGGTCCAATAAATATGTGTAAACTTACTCAACTGAACATTTAAACCAATGCCTTGTCACTAGCCAAAACACAGTCATGCTTGGAACATCATTTTGAAATATGTGTTAACTAACATAATTTAAAAAATGTTAAAATTTTTTCCTTGATCAGAGCACCTGTCACCGTCCCTCTTCAATCCAGCAAAAAGCTTTTAAGAACAGAGGTCTCAAAGCGTTATCAAGCAAACCATAATACCTCAGGTGTTTAACCAACATGAAGCACTTTTACAAGTTCCGTTTTTACATTTCAATTTTCAGGAATACAAAATAAGATTTTTATAATGCTCACGGCCTCAAAACAGGCCCTTCAAAAGTCATATTCATAAAATGAATGTTTATTTTCCGTAGCAAAAGAAAGAATTTAGTTTGATTGAATAATCTAAAGTACTTGTTTTGTAAAGATCATAACTGAATAAAATCTGTTACACTGTGCAACAGTGTGCTCGTTTTGTGATTTTTTTTTTTGTTGGTTGTGGTTTGTTGGTTCTTTTTTTGGGGCGAGGGAGTGTTTTTCAGTTTTATCTTTAGCTGTGTTTTTTTAATTTCTTTTTTATTTTCAAGATTTTCATCTCAACCAGAAAAAGAATGAAAGAAAACTGCAAATGTTCCAGACAATGCTGTTCTTTCTTCCTCCTTTGCCTGTTTTACTAGGTACCTTTGTATACAAAAAAATACTGAAGTAGATGGGCTTTTTATACAACTATGACAAAAGCAAAGTTTGAATGCAGAATGTTATCACAGAACTCTTCCTGAAAACCCATGAGATTTCTCTCAGACTCTATGTACCATCAATGACAAACAAAACCTAGAAGTTTTTCCAGCATCATGATTCCACTCTTGCAGTTTGTCTGAATGTTCTGAACGGTCTAAGTAACAGCACGAGCATTTACAAAGCATTTTGATACCACTTATCTACAAGTTAACAAAAATCTCCTTAATTGAGAAAAAAAATTCACATTAGATAAGGTAAACAATATAGCTGCTATTCACTCCCTGCCAACCAAAATAAACTCCATGGCAAAAATAAATATACAAATGTTGAGAATAGTGAAAATAAGACTTTGAGCAAAGGTTAGACCAGATCATCTCAAGAGGTCCCTCCTAACGCAAGCTACCCCATGATATGTTTTCATTGGGCCATGCCCAAAGTGCCCAACGCTCACAGTATTCAGTCTGTCTAGAGCCTACAATGCAGACTAAGAAAGTCATTGACCTTTAAACTGGACAATAACCCTGAGATTATCTGTATGCTAACAAGAGTACGTTGCCCTAAAAGCAAGTTCAAGCAAATTGATACATAGGAAATATAAAAGAAAGGAACTTCTAGACAGAAGAACAAAGACATGATAGAAAAGTGTTTACAAAGGCAGCAAAATTAATTGAGCAACACTTTCATAAATGTAGACGCATACAAGAAGCATAAATATATAGCAAATCAAATAAAAGCAGACTATAACAGGCATATTGAAAGGGAGTCTGAGGAGGGAAAAAGTATTCCAGAAATACAGAATAACGCTCAAGAGTCTTGTAGAGTTCACACTGAATAACAAAAGCTTCAGAACACTGGGACTTCACATGAAAGATTCAGCCTTCACACACTCAGGCTAAACAGCTGATAGAAACACTTGTGTCCCTTATGTTTCTGAAGAATTAATATGCTGGAGAAAATCTCAAATATTTGACTGGTGGTCAAATTTGATTGATCAATGCAACAGACTATATGCTGTTTCTCTGGTGGTTTGTCATACGCTTCTTAGGGATGAAATGAGATACACTTTCTGGAATGAGAGGGAGATTGTTCTTTCCCATGGAATGATGCTCCCATAGCATGATCCAAGAAAGGAAGTTTGCACTGGCAGGGAAGCAAAAGAAAAGTGACAGTCACAGAACGAGCTCAGACCTGTAGCTCAAGCAGCCAGACAGAACCCATAGCACACAGAAAACAATGCCGCAAAGGTGACAGAAAGGAAATTTCCTGAAGGCAGGTGAGGATAGTTAAGAGTTTGCTTAAATTCAAAACTATCAAGGTAGCTGAAATCAAGCCTGAAAGGGACTGCCTACGTAGCTGTTCTGGAGAAACTGAGAATGCAAAGGTTTACAGGACCTAACGAGTAAGAGGACTGACCTAATCACTCCTCTCTCTATTTAAACAGGTTTTGTTATAGAAGTTAAGCTTTAATAGCTAACTGCTTTATCCTTATAAACCACATGTTCTTTTTGAGAGACGTATTAAAAGGAAGAAGTTAGGGCAGATTAACCTCAAACATTTTGGCTGACCTTATTATAATCACATAAAATTTTTATAAATTGAAAGATCAATATGAATCGCGCATTTCAACCCACGTAACACTCGAAGGAGATATGCAAGATGAATGCCTTCTCTAAGCAGAAACATACAATGACATAAAATAGCCAGGCTTGAAGATTTAACCAAATCAAATATTTAAAAGTCTAACATAGAGGAAGAAGGGGGAAGGGAATTCTCTTTCATCTCAGAAATATGCCCCATCTGTCCAAGAAGCAAAAGTCATACGGATACTGATGACTGAACTAAAAGTGGATTGAAGTTTGGTCAGTGCAACAGTAATAAAACAGTAATAAAACTCAAAAAGTAGTTGCATTTGATATAGTCCTACACCCTACCTCTTATTTTGCTTATGCTAAGAGTAGCAAACAGAGCCATTTCACAGTACATATTAAAAAAAAAAGAAAAGCCTTAAATTGCCTATAATACAAAAATGTGAGGTGCATTTCTCTGTGCTTCTGCATTAGCTTTTCCCAGTCCAACTGGAAAAGAAATTGGAAATATACATGTAAGGTTATCGAAGGAAGCTTAAAAGAAGGAAGCATTTTGTTGGTGTTTTTAATTAAGGAGTCTCTTGAGTAAGGTTTGAGTCTCATCTTGATTCTATTATGACACCAAAGTACAAAATTCAAACTATTCATTCCCATTTCATTTACAACAAAAGTGATTAGCTGATTATTAAATAAACATTTACCTTTTCTGTTATTGGAAAGAGAAGTAGGACTGCACAGACAGGTCTTGGCACCATGCTAAGCAGTTCTGGTTCCATACCATAAACATCTACAAATTGCCAGTCAGGATGTATACCTAACTGCTTGAGAAACTGGAAAAGAAAAAAAAAAAAAAAAATTAAATGAGTATGCTCATATACCTATCTTTTTAGAAGCATAACAGAGTATTTACAATATGAAATACATTACAACAGCCCATACTTTCCAAAATTTAAGAATAAATGAGATTCAAGTTTTAATAAACAAATAAATCGTAATGCTCACCACGACAATCAAAATTCCCAAGTTTTATTTATTTAGATAGCTTTATGAAAGGGAAGCGAAAACACTCCTAGCACTATTTACTAAAGCATTAAAGCATTTCAGCCATTTGGAAAGTGTTTTGCCACAAAATACAAGAATACCAAATATTCACTTTAACTAGAAATCATGAGTCAGAGCACATATGAATAACCTTATGATATTATTTGACTCCATGAGTACTTCAGAATACCTGACATCATTGCTTATATTTGAGCTGCTGGGTTTCAACAACTTAAAAAGAATTGTGATCTTCGATGGCTTTTTGAGCAAAGAGACACAAGATACGTATTTTAGTAGGTGTACCTTTTAAGGTGTTCTTTCACATGAAAAATCCTTTCAAACTATGATAGAGTAACATATTTTGAAGTAGACAAAGATTAAGTGCCACACAATAATCATGGATCTTCAAGTAATTCTCAGTTGCTTCTTTAGAACTCCTGAATGGCACCTAAGCCAAGGGCTTTCTGATCCTCTTTCCTATATTACAGCTATATGTCACAATACAAAAAGGGATTTTAGATCTTTTACCTAACATTAATCCACTTAAGAACAAAAGAGACACTGTAGAACCTACTAAGCTTTGACAACCTTAGCTTACAATTGGGTGCTCACTTTTTAATGAGATATTCTTCTTTTACTCAGGTAAGTTATGTACCACAACAACAGCTGCACAATTAATAACAATATATGATCTAAACCAGTTTGAAATATTTGTGTTATCAGAGTCTAGAAGAACCTAACTGAATTCAGAAACTATTGTTACTGTACACACGCTGACCATTCATAATTATAAGAAAAAGCTAGTGGTAGACTGTGGCATTCACAAACACTATTTTGAAACACTACTTCTACTGGTAAAAGAATACATTTTGGAGAAAAACAAGATGCGTGAGCCCTATGTATTTTCCAAAAAGGTAACATTTCACAACTTACTGTATTTCTGCTGGAAAAATCATAATCTATAGGAAAATCTTACTCAGTCACCTGGGGCTCTCAAGTTTAAAATAAGGAAAGTCTGCTGATAAACAGCTGCAAATTTAAATGCCTGAAAATACATGCAGCAAGTACTATTCCTCTACCCTCTCTAATGGAAAAAACAATGAGCTCCTAGAGTATTTCTTTAGCCAGCTCTCAACAAAACTCAACTCTGCAGTTCACAATACTGTTCCCTAAAGTGATACTGGAGAAGACCAGAGTAATTTGCCCATTATCTTTATTAGATGGGAAAGATTATTTTAAAAGCTTCATCATACTTCCTGCCCAATGCTATTTGAGGAAATCCATTTATTGATACATTTGCAGTAAAGATGCTTAAGAATCACATAAGATGATAAGCCTAAATGAAAGACATAGATGACTCTTCTTTCCACAACCCACCTAGTGAGCAGATTTACACATATGCACAAGAATTCAGTAACGGTTATGCTATACTTGAGTAGATTCATACCTACATAGATGTAACTGTAAGAAATACTCAAAATGAATATTTTATTAAAACAAAACACGAGAACATACAACGAAATACAAGTGTCTTCATCTAACATGAGATCCCTTCAAATACCAGTTTCAGTTTGCGTTGGGCAAGAGGCAAGGTGGCTGTCTTTCAGGAGACAAAGCCACGGGGATGACTCTCAATATTTGCAGATATAAAAGAGACAATTTTTACAAAGGCTGAATGTATGGACAAGTATTTATAAAGAATAAGGAAGATTTTTACCAGTAACACTTAGGAATACCTTCTACAAGGGGGCAAAACAATAGGAAATATACATACCCTGAAGTTTATTAAGAGAATGAAGCTGCAGTTTGCAGCCAGTGTTTTGAGGTGAAAAAACCCCAAACCAACCCCACACTTTACCATTTCAAATGCATTATTCTTTTTCCATTTTACACTGCAAGACATGACAACAAAAGATGGGTAGACATAGTGCTTAAAGATATGGTTTAGTGATGGGTTTTGTCAGAGTTAGGTTGATGGCTGGACTAGGTGATCTGAAAGGTCCCTTCCAACCTAGGCGATCCTATGATTCTATGATTTAGGTTTGAAAAAAGTTTAAAGAGTATCTTGGAAAAATTAATATGGCTTTCCATATATCTACAGTAATAACCTATACAGTTCACAGAGCTAGTTCAGTATTTAATTATGGCTGCATTGCAAAATATGGAGATTTTCTTTTCATAAGGCCATGTAAACACTTTTCCCTGTTTTTCTCTTTTTCTTACACTACCTACTAATAATGAAGAACACAGACTGATCATAAATTCAAAGAGGAAAAGGGGGATGAGGGGGAAAATAAAGTATCTTTATCAAGCTCTTAAGGAAATCTTGTTCCCTTATGTAGAGGTTTGTGGTACTGGACACAAGTCATTATTAAGGCTTTGCAGAACCTACCCTTTTTGACTAGTTTAAAAAACAAGGTAGTTTTGAAGTACAATAAGAAAATTCAGTAAGAAGATTGCTTACATAATACACCAAGCTCTTTTGGTTCTGTACCACCTTTAAGTCTTGCCAGGACTGGCAAGAAGGCCAAAATATTATCTTTTAATGAAAAGGGGGAAAAGGGAAAGTGTTAAGTATCATATAGGTGCATTAAAATACTCCTAGTACGTTTCTTACTAAGCCAATGACTAATCTTTCCATCATTTCTACTGCTGTCATTCAGAACTGTGGGAAAAGTAATGCCACTGAAAAAAACCTATTTAATATTTTGCAAGATTACATGAAATAAGGTTACAAAACCCCAATAAAATAAAAACAATACTCACCTAGAAAAAGCCCCCATAACCAGATAAATCAATACTAGAAGGATCACATTAAGCTACTGGACAAATAAGTGATTTAGGGTCTCCTGTCCTGTTCTACAACAAAAAAAACCAACCAAAACAAACAAAAAAACCCACAAACCCCAAATCAACAAGATGCTCCCTAAACCCAAGCATAGCTACTCAAACTCCTGAATGAAGTATTCAACATAACTAAAACTCCACAGATATAGGGTGCCTTTCATTACTCATGTTACCATACTGCCTAGAATTTTTACAGTCTAAGAAATTATAAGTTTCAGTATACAATGAGTGATGACTAGAAGTGATGGTCAGCACTACAGAGAACAGCAAGAGCATAGGCTTAGTATGATGGGCAGTGATCTTAACACCCAAGCAATTCAGCAACTTTATTGTTGAATTATAAAAAAAAAAAAAATTAAAATAAAGCCAAGTAGAGATACAAAATAGGCAAAGGAGACACCTCTGTGTATCGAGAGGGTTTAACTCAGGCCTGAGGAAAAAAAAAAAAATTATAAAGATATCCTTCTGAAAATTTAGTAAGTAGATGATAAAAACTGGCAGCATAAAGCCGTGTGTAAATGAGACTGACAGACAGGTAACAGATGAATAATAAATGGTAGGATGGGAAGAACCCTTAAAACAAATATATAGAGCTTATTTTTAATGTGGAGACGTGCAAAGAAAAAAAAAAAAAGGAGTTCAATCAATGACATAGCCAGATAAGTAATCTTTTGCAACTGTGTTCTGAATGGATAAAGGCAAGGCAAGACTGTATTTAATTTAACAGGGTCAGGGAGAAGAAAGCTTGCAGGAATAAAACCAAGTTGTTAGGAACCAGGGAAAGTTCTTTAGAGGGACAAAAATCCATATTAGATGTGACACAGGAAGGTCAGAAATGAGATGTCACAAGCAACAACTTCAGTTTTGGCAAACTACCCGAATACCTTAGTCGTAACTAATTTAAATCTCCTTTTTTTCTCCCTCAGTCTTTTTTCTAGCTCTTTCCTAGGCCAGACAAAGATGCTGGTACAAAAAGGAGTCAGTTATGCACCAGAAGGTGAAGGAACCACTTCCCCACTGACAAAAACATTCCTGTTTTAGGACAGCAGGCAGTTCTCTATGCTTTTTAGACAGTGTCAGTCATAGGGAGGGACCTCTGCTGCTTTGCATTCCAATTATTCAGTGACTACCCAAGCAATTTTATTCAGCGATTACCCAAGCAATTTTATTCCACAGATGCCTACTGGATGGAGCAGTTAGGGTACCTAACAGTGTATCTGAGAGCTCACTCACTTTCAGCTGTTTACTTTCTCTTAGCTTATTGATACTACATACCCAGGTTAACATAAAATAGCAGTTTAATATTTCTCTAGATCTGTAAAAGAGAGTATTAGATACTCTTTTTCAGTCACTGCTTATCACATTTCTGACTATTCTTAATTTATATGTCTTCGAGCATGTACCTTAGAAAAGAAAAAAAAAAAGATACTTGGCTACATTACAGAAGTCTTACAGGGGCTCAGGAAGAACACCAGCAACAACAAACACCACACGTCTCTTATCTAGTTTATTAATTTTTTCAGAACTTTATTTTTACAGATTGTTGTCACATTTTCAGTTGTCTCTTTTCTTGTTGTATTGAAACACCTTCCTGAATACTTCTTGGATTTTCACTGGTCCATCTAACCATTGGACAAGAAGTCACTTTTGAAATTACTTTACCCCCCACACACACCCCTTATCTGTACTTCTTGTGAATTTCTCCTTTCCCCCCCCCAGTATTCCAGAAGGCCGTTCCTTCTCACCTGATTACTACTGTTTTCAACTAGCTAAGGGGGACTGCAGAGAAGATGGAGACAGACTCATCTCAGTGCACAGCAGGACAATGAGAAACAATGGACATAAGTTGGAACACAGGAAATTTGAACTTGATAAGGAAAGCATTTAAAAATAAATTAAAAAAGTAACGATCATGGTCAAACACTAGCACAGGCTGCCCAGGAGGCTGTGGAGTCTCCATCCTTTGAGGAATTCGCAACTTGACAAATTCCTGAGCAACCGGTTTTGAAGAGAATATGCTTGGACTACAGAGCTCTAGAGGCCCCTTCCAGCCTACCTGATTCTTTTCTAAATCCACAAACTGTAAAACTGCACATCCAAATGTTAGTTAATAGCAAAAACATTGCAATAAGCACATTTAGGCACGTTACCTAAGTGGTATAACCTGTGTTGTTTTCATTGTCACAGTACCACTGCTTTAACCTACTAACTGTTAGGCACTGAAAGAAGCACTGAGTAGTCATCTTTAGTACATGATTTTGCACTGAGGTATACTGGCTACCCTAAGGTTCATTAAATTTATTTAATAAAAAAAAAAAAAAAAAAGAGTTCATGGTTATTTACTTATTTTTAAAGAGCCTCAAAAGTAGAATGGAAACCCAGGGGACAAAGGCAACCTAGCAACATCTTGACCCAGGCAACTTGACTTGAGCAGTTTAGAACAGTACTCCTGCCAACACAGTTTCACAGCCAGTAGGCAGATTTGATTTATGGGGTTGATGGAGATGTGGAAAGGGTAAGTGGGGTAAGAAAAAGTAAGGGCGCAATTTATTTTAATAGAAAACTTCTGGAGTAGTTAATACACAATTTAAATACTGTCTGAAGTAGCCACGCTCTTTTCCACTTTGTCAGTTGCATGTAAAAACAAAGTGAGGAGAAACACTGAAACAAAATGGACTTTGAAATTTAGATGCAATTAAAGTTGGACGGTATTTGCAAATATGCAAGAACCCCACATTCTAAATACTGAGGCATTATAGTCAAGCCTTTGAGTTTTCCACGTTTTACTGTGGTATTTGTATACAAGTTGGAACCTTGAAAACACAAAACTGGCAAAATGCACAAACATTTCCAGACACTCATGCAAAAGTCAAAGAGCTTTTGTGGGAAGAACCAACTGTTATAATCCTCTTCTAAATGCAAATGCAAACTAAGACACCAAGAGAGTCTACATTTTATTGTACTTTTGCTCAGTGGATTAAAGCATCACTGTATCACAACAAAACCACAGTTAAGACTTCCTTCTGCAAAAAGAAAACATGCCTATGACTTTAGGAAACAGGAAGAACTACATCTAAATAAACCAATTAAGACAATCAATATTTGTAACTTTTTCATGAAAGCATAAGAATTTTTGGTGCTTTGTTAAATTGAAGCTAATCTTTTTCCCTAGAAAGCAGTAAGACACTGCATAGGGTATGTCTGATGGAGCTATCACCAAGAAAAAGAAAAAAGCCAGAAGAACACTTATATTACAATTTGTAGAAATCCACAAATAGCTGGTTGTATTAAGCCCTTTAAGTATCCAATTCTTATTAACTAATCTATTACAAATATAAATGCACAATATTTTGCTTTCAATTCTTTATACATCATTTCTAGAGGCGTATTACAAAAACCTGTTTGTTTCAGAAGTGAAATTCCTTTACAGAAATAAGGGAACCACCCAAGCAATAAAATATTGTTTGGGTGGTTCCCTTATTTCTGTAAAGGAATTTATTTATTTCTGTAAAGGAATTATTTTATTGTTTGGGCATTAAAAGGATATATTTCTTAATTCTTTTATTATGACATTTATGGAATTAAAATGAAGGGATCATTTTTCAATCCATATTAGAGGAGGTGTCTTTCAGACCATTAACTGAAATGACTGACGTGACAAGATGGCAGCAGCTGTAGAAACTTTAGTTCTATATAGCAGGTCAAAAGACATACCAGAAGCAAATACATGGCTGTAAATTACATGAGGTGCGTTATTCTTCTTTACCAACTTCTCCTCACTTCATGTAGCCAAAATATGGTCTTGCTCAAACAAGAGAGGCTCCATTATAATAAACTTACTTGGGAAATTCAAGATTTATTACAAATTCTTTAATATCCTCCAGCACTGTATTTCAGGACCTCATAATAAGGTTCAAGGAATACGGCCCATTTATCTTCACAATTTTTTTTTAATTAGTTTTTTTCAAAATTTGTAATGAAGGAGGAGAAAAGAGAACACTTTCAACTTCACCAAAAGTGTGAGAAGTCTCACACCCACAAAATTATTATCCTTCCAATTGTGTTAGTTTCTTCAGGGTGTCTGAGCAGCACTGACTTACAGTTAGTGCTCCTGATCTTCACAATGAGAGGTACATATTTTTAACATATCTATCAAGCAGTTTCAAAACTTAATACTCAGTATGCCCAGGCACTGCTATATATATTGAATGAGGACATTGCACAGGCAGCAACGCAAAGCGCACAGAAAGCCAGGCTAACCAGCTGGTCTGGGCTTCCTCCAAAATTGCCCCAGTTGAGAGCTTTAGAATGCTCCAGGGTCCTGAGGGGCAGCTACTGTGACACTAGTTCAAAACAGGACACCACACTATGTCGTGAAAAATACTTAAGGGACCTGTTTCTACATTCTAAATTATTCATAATGGGTGCAAGCCAGATCAATCTGCTCCAAATAAGCTGTTATATGTATTATTTTTGCAGTGTGCTAAAACAATTGGATTCTACTGATTCTGCTGGTCCCTTAAGCCAAGGAAAACATGGAAGTGGGGAACGGCATCTTCAATGCAACAAGACAACCTATCACATGAACCCCTATCACTTGTTTTCCACTCT
Source organism: Fratercula arctica (assembly GCA_947846985.1). Lineage (NCBI taxonomy): Eukaryota > Metazoa > Chordata > Aves > Charadriiformes > Alcidae > Fratercula > Fratercula arctica. The sequence continues at coordinate 65,525,659 of CANTUZ010000001.1, forward strand.
GTAGCACCCTGTTCCCTTAAACGGTGTTCGAGACAGTTAAGGGCTTCCTTGTTACAATTTTTAGTTTATGTCATTGAAACAGAAATAAGAAAGTGAGCAAAAAAAGAGCATAATATAAGGCCAGAAGTGGCAAGTATAAATAGAGGAATTAAATACACAGTTTTCTTAGCTTTCGACTACTGATGAACAAAGACAGATCCTAAGTCAATCTTTCAACTATTCTCCCTCTGCACAACTCGGCTCAAGTTTACTTTCTCTCATTTTCTTTCTCTGAAGCTTCCAGCTTAGACTGAGTGTTCTTCACATTTGCTAATGGCTCTTCCACTTCAATGTTGAGCTATGTGGAATGAATGTCATAATGTTGTTTGTTTTCAAGCAACTCTTCTTTACCTTGAAAACCTTTTGCCAGATACTTGTTTTCTTCTTTCTGACTTTCTATTATTTTAAGTAGTTCTTCACTTTTAGCCTGCAGTGATTCAAGGCCTATCAGTGATTCTTTCAATTGACTCTGGAGCATCATATTCAAGGACTGCAAATATACTAATTCATAGTTGCAGCTCTGTCCAGATGTCTTCTCACGTCTTTCTCATTCCCTGAGTCGCTCAACTACTGGCTCTAACCCCCAAAACAAGTTACAATTTTCCCTTTGCAACGTATCTACCTATTTAAACTCAGTAAGAGGTCTATCCAGCTTGAAATATTTTAAACTAGAAGAAGCATTCAACAATTCATCTCACAGTGGACGTCTGCAATCCCTTCATATTTGTCCTTGTGCTTATTCTTTGCTGTACCACAGCCTCAACACTGTCCCCTTGTTGGCTCTGTGGAAGGCTTTCTAGGGCATTCTCTTTACAGAAAGACATAAACTGAATCCTGGTCTTCCACTTTCTGATGCTACACTCATAATAACAGGCTGTTTTCTAAGCATGCACACTATCTCCGTTGTTTCCACTCTGCTTACAAGAGAAGAGTTAAACTCCACTCCTACACTAAAAAAAAAAAAAAAGGAGGCTTAGCTAAGCATTTTCAGGAGGACTTCTCTGTTTCTTCACAACCAACATCCTTTCACTCCAATGCAGTAACTCATCTACAAGTACTACCACACAACACACTTCAGGAATCATAGACACACGCCTTTTCAATGACTTCAGTAGGGCTTTCTTTCGGGAACCCTTGTGTAATAGTGTTACAGAGTTCATGAAATAGAAGACCTTTTAGGAAGAGTAAAGTTTGTTTCCTCAAGATACTTAACTGATCTCTTTATTTGCCCAACACCCTTAAGAAATGTTTCATAATTGGCTGGAGACCAGCTGTATCCAGTTTCTGCCATTTGTTCTATGTTTTGTGATCTTTATTGCCCCTCTGACTTTAAAGCCACAGCTATCAAGAGCATCCACGGATTAAAATTAATTTCTTTATGTAGCTGACTCTCAATACCTTAATGGCTTTAAAAAAAAAGTAAGAGCAAAGGCCTGAAAATTATGCTGGAAAGTAACTAAGAATCGGCAAGTGAGCCCTATGTGGCAAGAGAAACCCAAGCCACAGGCAACTGTCAATAGTTTAACTCTGAACTACTTGAAGCCAGAGCTTGAGCTTCATAATCAGACGCAGTCAATTACTCTATCCTTATCCAGATATAATGAAAACATGAGTTGAAAAGTATCAAGGAAGTAATAATATCTCTTTGAATGTGTGAGATGAAGAAAGGTTAAGAGAGATCAGGAAAGATATCCACCAATATTCTTTATCTACGCTTGCTAGGGAATCAATTGTGGGTTGCAAGCCGGACTGAAGTGCTGTCATGATGAAGAACAATCAACTTGTGTCTGATCTTTTCATTCCAAAAATTTGTATGCAGTCTTTTTTTTTTTTTTTGGTGGTACAAGAAATTGAGAACAAGATACACAGCCAGACATCATCTGGTAAACAGTGGGCAGATAAACCCCATTTTCTTTCCTTCTCTCTCATTAGTGGGCAAAGTCTTGCAACAGATTCAGGAAGAAAGGTAGCACTGGTCACATCAGGCCCCCAGCTGAAGGTCAAAGAGAAGAAACCATTCCCTGTCATCACTGTACATAAAGTGGGGCTTTGTAAATGCTGAATCATCAACTCGACTAACAATTCATTCTATCAGACTGTAGTATCAGACTGTAGAAGTGGAAGGGGAAAAAAAGGTATTGTGACAATTAAATCAGCACTGTATGGTACATTTAATTATGCTAACTTCTCTCTTAAAAAGATCACTACAGATACACATGGCTGTGGTATTCTAAGCGAGTCACTGACGCTGGAAATCTTTAAAGCTAAGAAAGAATATTCCTGTTTATCCTCACAAGCTAGTTTCTGAACCTTTAAATAATTCTAACACATATGCACAAAGAGAGATCCTATATACACTAAGGATTTAGAAATTCCCGGTATTTCTAAATTCCTATAGTAACATAAACTCTTTCAGATAGGGGAAAACTTTCAAGATATTTTTGAAAGATTTCACATACCCTACAACTGAGAAATACCAGTTCTTCTCCATTATTGTCTGAGTTTCTACTATAGAGATTGAAAGAGTCTCAAATTTGCAACTTAAATTTCAAAACTAGAGAGCACACAGCATGGTAAGAACATACTAAAAGCAAAAGAACCTGCATTTAGTGCATTTCCTTTCTAGTTTCTATTAAAAAAGGGAATGATTGGTATAATAATCAAAACAGGCTAAGCATTTGTTAAGATGTAATGACAGTTCTGACTACAATCTAATACTTAAGAATCCACACATCTTATGGGTGACTGAAATTTTTGAGGGTTTTAAGAGTTCGCTGCCACACTTTGACACTAACATTAGTAGTATGTTCCAAGGACAGTCTAACACTCAAGTAAAACAAATAAAATACAATTCTAAAAAAATAGGAAAAAAACCCAAACAAACCAAGAAACACATGGCTAGATGCCTGTATGTATTAAACTACTACCAGACACACATATTACAGCTATTAGGGGCACACCATTGCTGGGTTTTTTTAATCCTGAAGGATTCTAGAATATTTTACAGAGCACAGAACACAGTACCACGAAAAAGTCTGCCCTTGGAATTAACTAAATAGGATTTTTTAAAAATGCGTTTGCAACTTCATTTAAATCTTAAATTACTATTATTGTTGTTTTAAGCAGGATATGAATAAGTGGTGACTAACAGCCCTGTTGTTATACAGTTTACCAGTGTACTGACAAGATTAAATGAACAATGACTAATAATGTGAGGTGTATTCATATTCAACACTGACAATTTTCCCCTCCCTTTTAAAAAAAAAAAAAAAAACAAAAAACAAAAACAAAAACAAACCCAAACACATTTCAGTCTAGATAATACCAACCACTGCTCAGTTAACACTGGCAAAATATAGTGAATGAGGAAGTCTAACTGGTCTAAAGTGAACTTTTCTGTACAGAAATACAAACAAGAAAACCTTTGCAGAGTAAAAGTTCCTATAATCCATGATCATCCAGGATTGATAGGTATCATCCATCATCAATGCAAAGCTAATGGGCAAAAGAGACAGGTTTTGAATAAACTTTGAATTGTTCATTTAATGTTCTTCTAGGATTTTCTCCATATAATATAAATATGTAGCGATACAAGATAATTCATATATTTCGAAAAAGTCACTAGTTTTTCCTCCTCAATTTCTACTTTACAGCTGGCAGGACTTTATTTGTACCATGATAAGCTCATCTCAACATCTGGAAAGTGAGAAGTTAGAGAATTTGAAATTCTACTAGTCATTTATTCCCGTTTATTTTCTTCCAAACTGGAATTTAGTCTCTGAATCTCAAAATTTAAAAAAATCCAAAACATGAGAAAATTATAGCATACATTTGAGAAAAGCTCACAGGGAAGGTTGTTAATTTTAACTTAGTACTGGAATTAAAAACTTCTCAAATTGCTCCAAAGCAGCAATACTGCTTTGAATAGAATAGAAACATTATTTGTCCTAGGAAACTATAAAGCCAAGTACAAAATGACCCAACATCAAATAACCCTTCACTCCCCTGCAGACTCAGTATATCACAGCAACAACAACAAAAAATAACATTCTTCGCACACATAAATTCCTAATTTCCAAAATATTTCAACACTATAGTTTTAAGAACATCATCTTACTGCTGGAAGCTTCAGAGCCTTTTGGCTTAAACACTATCCTTAACATTATCAATAGGCCTGCTAGGGACCAACATCTGACCTCTAGAGCTTGCTAAAGGTACTCAAAATTATCACTGAGAATATGATGCAGGATTGGAGTATGTGTAGTTTCCTTTGAGCTAGTTTATCTATCATTTACATTGTTCTGTGGACTAGAACAAGCTTCCTTTCTCTAATGTGGATTCTATTGGGCTAAAAAAACCCAGCAACAACAAATCATGCAGATACTGTCATGAATAAGCAGCAAAGTGCAAATATGGTAAAATGACATTATTTCTTATGGTCAGCCAAAGAAAAAGACTGCAACCCAGTGATGTAAGCATGATCCATACAAGTGCACAGAGTTATCACGTACAGGTCCAGAACTGGCACACATTATGTATAAATATATATTAATGATTTAATCATTAATTAATGAGTTAAAACCCACCTTGAAACACACCAGAGATTACACTACATTAATAACCAAACGATATGTTCTCTTTTTCTTTACCGTGTTTTCTTTCATATAGTATCTTTACACGACACTGCATACTCAGAGGTTTCAGGAGGTGCCAGGAAGGTACAATATCAGAAGACTGAGGGCAGACACCGGCGGGGGAGGAAGGGGGCTGGAGAAGCAGGAGCCTTCACCACATGAAAATGAAAGGAGACGGGCCTAAAGCCTGCCGAGAGACTAAAGGTTACCTTAAATAAAAGCCGCTTACCTGATTCGTGACCTGAAAAGCAAGCAGAAAACAGAGGGGAGTTAAGACCCCGGCTGGATCGGCGGGGTAAGGCCTCCCCCACTCCCTACCCCCACCAGCCGCCCCTCAGCCCGCGACGCCGAGCCCGGGGCGGCTGCAAGTCTTCTCCCCTCCGCCATCCTCCCTCCTTCCCTCCCACCGGCAACCAGGCAGCTCCCCCACGGCCACTCACGTCGGGGTTGGCCTCCAGGGGCAGCCAGCGATGGGGCTCCATGGCGGCTGTGGCGGTGGCGGCGGCGACAGCTCCCGGTACCGGCACTGACAGCGCCTCACGCCGCCTCGCCTCAGACCTGACCCGGGACCGCACCACCGGGAAAGGGGGAAGGGGGGGGGGCGGGAGGGGGGAGCGGATTAAAAAAATCCCCAAACCCTCCCGCGTCTCCAAACCAAACGTCTCCCCGGCTCCGGAGCGGCGGGACGAGGCGCATCACATGGCGATGAACGCCTTCTCCCGGGGTGCAAGAGATGGCGGGAAGATTTCCCGCTTCCCACCCTCTTGGTCCCACCCCCCCGGCAATGGACTCTCCCAGCGGGGCAAGGGGTGGTGCCTCGCTGGTCCCGATCCCGGCCCCAGCCGCTCCTTTACCGGCAATACCATTTCTCTTCCCATCTCAGAATGGTTCAGGTTGGAAGGGACCTTAAAGATCATCTAGTTCCAACCCCCCTGCCATGGGCAGGGACACCTCCCGCTAGACCAGGTTGCTCAAAGCCTCATCCAGCCTGGCCTTGAACACTTCCAGGGATGGGGCATCCACAACTTCCCTGGGCAACCTGTTCCAGTGCCTCACCACCCTCACAGGTTCCTAATATCTAATCTAAATCTATCCTCTTTCATTTTCAAACCGTTATCCCTTCTATCACTACACTCCCCATCTCTCCTGTAGGCCCCATTTAGCTACTGGAAGGGGCTACAAGGTCTCCCCAGAGCCTTCTCCAGGCTGAACAACCCCAACTCTCTCAGCCTGTCTTCATAGGAGAGGTGCTCCAGCCCTCTGATCATCTTCGTGGCCCTCGTCTGGACCCGCTCCAACAGGTTCATGTCCTTGTGCTGAGGGCTCCAGAGCTGGACACAGTACTGCAGGTGGGGCCTCACCAGCATGGAGTAGAGGGGCAGAATCACCTCCCTCGACCTGCCGGCCACGCTGCTTTTGACTCAACCCAGGATGCGGTTGGCTTTCTGGTCTGCGAGTGCACATTGCTGGCTCACGTAGAGCTTCTCAACAACCAATATCCCCAAGTCGTTCCCCTCAGGGCTGCTCTCAATCCATTCTCCACCCAGCCTCTGGAAGCCCATGAGCTGGACCTCCAGGCCAGCCCAGCATGGGCCGAGTAAGACCTAGTAGTAGAGCATGCGTGTACATCGACGGCAGAGAGGATGGAGGAAAGATGGAAACTGTGCCATTTTACAGGCAACCCAGAGTCCTGTCAGAGAAGGAAGGAGTATAATATAAGCAAATGCTGTTTCTAGGTACTGTAGAGACAGGAGTACCAAAGTGCCAGGCGGCCAGAAAGGCAGGATGTTGCGGGTATCATACAGTTGAGAGACTGGAGAAACCAGGTAACAGATACACCTCCCATCAGCCTGCAAAGGTCTTTGAAGAACGTGGTGTAGTTCTATAGAGTGTTGACGCAAATTACACCTCATTCTGCAAATATTAAGTTTATGAAATGGAGTAAATTACCTAATGATGTTTTTTTTTATTTAACCCACATTATCACTTAGCAGGACTACGGTGATGCTACATGTCTGTGCCTGAAGCCTCTGTATTGACCTGTCAACAATATTAGAGCATATCTCTTCAGCAATCCAGCCTCGTTGTAGCTCATGAGATTTATCTTCTAGTTTCTTCAAGTCTTCAAGTGTCTCCTCATACTAAGTTCTTGGCCCTTATCTAGCTAAGAGCTGGGCCTGCACTGTCACATCACCATCACATTCTCCATCTACCTTCCTCTGCCACGAAAAGCTTCACAGAGCACACTTACAGAAGGCAGAATTTTCCAAAGATAGACAGTTTAATTCTGTGCATGGGCCGACCAGCTGAAATCACTACCTACTTCACCACCTTCTTTTCCAAATTCAAAGAACTAAATGCATGTTTACATGTTGATGAAAATAACCCCAAAATAACTCCAAATTTCAGCAATCAATTCTGTAATTACCAAGCCAACAAGATATTCAACTCCACATCTACCTCCAGATCTTGGAGAAAGAATGAAAAGTAATATAACAAATATTAGTCATAGTGCTACAGGCACTACTACGAGACGATGAAATTGTAATATAAAATAATATGTAAAGTTCTCTAGATAACAAAGTATGTAATAGTTACGTAAGTTAAGCACAAAGAGACTGTTAATCAAGTCCTTGCTATCACAGACAGATCTTACCAGTACGTACATTTCTAGTGTTTTGACAGTCATGAGGTCATGAAAACACATACTACCTAAAAACATTTGCACACTTAATTAAGATACTTTAAAAGGGAGAGGCCAGGATCAGACAGACCGTAATTGTACAAAGCTCATAAACACACATCATGTTCCATAACAATTACTCCTTTCCTGAACAATCTTCTAAATTCTTTCATTAACATTTACTGAAAATACATAATTTTAAACTAATGACAAGTAGTTTAGTAGTTTGCTTGACAAGTTCTGTTTCACTGCTGTCAGTTTTACAATAGATGTACTGAGATTGTAGCATTACAATATAGAAAAAAAAAAGCTAAAAGCAAATGTAAAACCAGTTACTAGAAAACCTAAGGATATTTGCTATTTTTGAAAGTTGAAAATGGTGATTGATCAGTGTTGTTTTAGGGCTCCAGCCACACCCCACACTTACTTCAGCACGGAAAGTTTGTTGAACGTGGTTGTAGCTGTGATTTTACAATAAATGGCCATTTTCCCATTAAACTGAAGACATAGTTTATCTACACAAATCCTCCATGAATTGCAGTTTATCTGCAGGTGTACAGGACGTTTCCCCAATACACCTGTACAAAGTACGGTCAAAGTACGTTCAATACACCACATGTGCTGCATGCGCACGGAACAGTGCATGATTTATATACCTGAGACTGTAACAGAGAGCACCAAGAAAACCCTGATGCCAGTTAACAGTAAACCAAACCGAGTAAACAACTCATTGCGCAAACCAGGTGGGACTTGAACTGGCACTTCCAAAAGCCTCCCCAGAGGATTCTCATGCCAGTGCCATTTCCCAAGACACTGCTAGAATAAGCACCCACACAGGGGCCTGCAGCGGGAGAACATGGCCGGCCTGAGGTGAAGAATGGGTAGGCCTCGACCCGAGTTGAAGAATGGACTGGCCCCAGCCTGCAAGGCCCTGAGCCACAGATGGCCTTTTACACCTGCTGCCTGCAGACACAGTAGTGTTTTAAAACGCGGTCCTAGCTTTAATTTCATCTATTTAAGAAACGATGTACCTCGAGAAAGACAAGGCTCTCCCCGCCCCTCGCACCCCTCGGGCCTCAACTCCCACTCAGCCTCCAGGCGGGCACTCTCCGCCCTCCCCCCCGAAGGGGAGAACACCGCATGCGCCCTGCCCGGCAGCCAATAAGGGCGAGGCCGCTGGCCCTGCCTCGCACTGGTACCGCCCGGAGCCAATCAGAGCAGATAACGTTGTGTGGCGGAAGTCCGGCCTCGGCGGGTGCGGGGCGCTATGGCTGCTGGTTCTGTGGCGGTGCTGGCGCGGGCGCTGGAGGCGCTGGGTGAGGGGACCGGGAGGGGACCCGGAGGGAACCCCGGTGTGGGGCCGGGGGGAGCTGGGCGCACCCGGGCCCGTGGGACGGGGTGTGGGGGGAGCGCTTCCCTCCCCCCCTGAGGGCTTAGCCGAGGGCTGTGCCGTGGAGCCACCTCGCCCGGGGCCTGCGGTTCCGTGGGCGGAGGTTTGTGGTGGGCCATGGGGGCCTTCCCAGGCTGCCCGCGGGGGCTTCGCCAGCGGGAGGGGGCCTGGATGAGGCAGTGTTAGCCTTAGGGAGAGCAGCGGTCCTGTGCTGCCGCAGGGCAGCCCTGGGAATGTCTGGCTTCCCGGTAAGCTGAGGGACTCGGTGCGGGTATTGCTCCCCAGGGTGAGGGGAGTTACTCAGGGCTGTCAGACTGTGCATAGACTCGGTCTGGGGCTTCGAGGCCTTGTGGAGTTTCTCGTATTAGACTTTTCTTGGGACGCTGAGCAGGTTATGTTAGTGCAATTCAGAACAATCTCCCCTAAAGAAAGCTTTGCTTTTAAGGTAAACGCATGCATGATGACGGAGGAATTCTTCAGAGAGAGATTAGATTTATTGCAATAACACTTTAAGGATTTGCTTCTGATCTCTACTGCTTGTGCTTTTCAGATGTTGGTGGTGCAGCAGATAAGATTAATTTAATACCTCAAGACTTTTTTGCAGAACTGGTAAGTAGGGCACTAAATGGGGTGTGGAAGGGCTTCTGGCATGCTTTGATTCTGGGAAACCTTTTTGTTTAAGCTCTTCTGGTTTTTGTTTGTTGCAAAGGCAATCTTATGTATGTGGTAGCTTAGATTTACATGACTCATAAAATGGAGCAGTCCTGCTAAGAGCAATGAGATTGCTTTAAATTCATGTTTTTATCACAGAAGACTTTTAAAAATGTGGCTTTTGCCTTTCATCTAAATGAGATAGCAAGCTAGCTTGCTAGAAAACATTCAGCTTGTTTACTGTAGTGTACACTTGAACAAGGTGACGGTTCAGTTACTATGAAAATGGTGTGTTAAGTAGGAATAGCTAGTGAGGAATAACTAGACTAAAAGTCTTGACTGAGTTTATTTGCTTTTCTTGGATTTGATGTAACTTTAAAATGAGTCGTTTCAATGACTTTATTCTTCTCTCTGCATTTGAAAAATCCTCCTCCTCCTGTTGTCGACTTTTGCATTAACCAGTTTTCTTTTTTGTTTCGTAATCTCCAAGTATTCAAACTAGCTTTGTCTTGTATATTAAAATATGCATTAAGAATGTTTTCAAACTTACTTTCTTTACAGTGTGAACAAATAATTCAACATCTGAACCATAAGATCCCAGGTGTAAATATAGCTGAATTGTGTCAGGTAGGTTTGGATACTAGCACTTATAAGCATGTATATTAGCTGTATATACTATAGTGGATAGATTCCCTAAGTCAATTTTTTGTCGGGGGTGTGTATGTATATACAAGGAGGTTTTTATTAATGCATAATTTATTGTTATTTGTAATTGTTTGAACTTTCTGTTTCTAGAGAATTCAAATGTCTGGGATTGAGATTAATGTTGGTGATCTGGCAAAAATAGCTAACATTATTTCCTTTCTATTTAGGTAAGCACAAAATAATTTACTTTGCCTTGTGCCTTTTTTCCCTCCACCCCAGCTTAATAGTGGTATTAAAAAGTGACATCAAATGTGGGTATAAAATGAGCTGATTTGGGAAAAGAGCAGAAGTTTGCAACTCTTGGTACACAAAAAAACTTCTTGGCTTAGATTATGGTTTTAAAATGTAGTCTCTTAATATGTAGTCTGACTTTTTGTAATTAAAAAAAACTGAAGAGAGGAAATTGTTCTAAGATCCTTTCTGCAAGCTTTAGAACTACTGGCAAAATAAAAGAGGAAGTTAAGCTCAGTTCTAAAACTAGGCCTTTGCCTGGAAGAAAAACTTTTTTTTTTTTTTAAAGATTAGAAACTAGTGTTCTTGTCTGAAGGGCACACAGTTTTATAATATGGAACTCTGCTTTGATAAAGGTAAAGCTTTTAGGTAGTATTTTCAGCTGTTCTTTTGATGTAAATTTTTCTATTTTCAGAAAGATGAAATTTTCAAGATCTTGCTTTTAATATCTAGTATTGAAATGTTTTATGTGACATTAATATGACTGAAGAAAATAAATCAGTATAAATTTAACATACTACTTTTTCCTCTATAAAATATAAACCCTTAATTATATTAGACCGTACTACTTGGAGGACCAACTCTTTTTTATTAATGTCTCTTTAAGAGGAGTGGATCTGCACAAACAAACCTAGGGTGCGAGATTTTTTTTTTTTTTTACCTGTTTCTGTCGAGGAAATCAAGTTGCAATTTTCCTCTAGACTTGCTGCCTTTTCAGTTGAGGATTATTGCATCATTTGACTCCTGTTAGTACCAATTATACCATTACCTAGAGGTCCTTACTTGCCTTTTGGTGATCCTTAAATTACCTCTCCCAAATGTTTAATTAAACAGCCTTGTTTCTAAAGTAATAATGTTGTTTAACTGCTCTGTGCACACATCTTTCACTGAATTATGTCTTTTTTTCAGTTGCAACAGCACTTGGAGGCTGTGATTGTTTTTGTTTTAATGCTGTGTATTGTGCAACCCCAGCAAAGCTTGGTCTCTGCATGTTAAGATATGTTAGAAGTCATGTTTTTTTGCATGTGGATACAAAAGATTAGTAAAATACTATGGAAAAAAATAAATCACAGGCTGCCTAAATATTATAAAGTACATAGACAGTTTTTTATTTCTGCTTTATGTGTCTATCTGGGGTAAAGTGAGAAATTGTATTAAATTCATGGAAAATGGAATTGACGTGGTATTCTTTGGATGTACCTGTAGCACAGCAGCCAGAAACAATCTCTCTACGGAAGAACTCGTCGCCACCTTGGGCAATGCAGTCAGCGCACTGCCAAAACATGCAGTTCAAGTTATTCGTCATGTATGGAACGAGCAGGGCAAATCCATTAGTGTCTCAGAAGATGCAAGAAATATGGCCACAATGGGGCAGGTAACTAAATGACAAAGTGCAGTTGAGCTAACTATTAACTTTTCAGAAATGTCAGTGCTTCATTGTGTATGTTGTATTGTCAAGCATGTGGTGGTATCTTGACTGCCTAAAGCTTTCCTACATGTATATATAGTTGCCAAAGTCTACCCAGATAAAGAAGCATATACAGTAAAGGTGGTCTAAATGCTGAACAGTTTTCCAATGTTATTGTTTGGATAATAAATGCACATTTCATACTTTTCTAAAAACTAGTGCTTTGTAAGTACTATTAGGGAAGGTGAGTGGCAGTCACTGTGTCAGACAATTGTATTAACTGTTTATGTAAATCTGTTTAAAATATAATTTGAATTATATTTTAGAGTTGATAACACCAGCACTTAATTGTTTTATTCTTTGTCCCCCTTAAGTTTAAACTCTTTTAAGGATGCTTTCTGTCAATTTCCAGCATTCCTTTTTTTTTTTTCCCTTTTTGAAAAAGTAGCAGTGTTTTTGCATTTTAGGATCTTTTATTCTAACAACAGTTAAAAAGAATACAGAATTAAGGGAAAAAAATCTTTGTGGCGTGATAGTAAGCTTCTTAAGGCTGACTTCACTTTATTCAACAGTTCTACTTATCATAAAAAGGCTAAAAATGATAACTTACCTGTCAGAACTGTATTTATGTTTTACTTTGATTTATCTAAAATACAGTTATGAAATGCCTTAATTTTTTCCCTTATTGCTGTTATAAAATTTTTGTGCGCTGTCTGAGGTTCTTCTCATGTTTCCATTTGATTTGGAAACTTCTTAAAAAAAAAAAAAAAACAAAAGCATGAATGATACACAAGCTAGGTGAACTCTGTGGCTCAACCTCCTCTTAGAACACTAGAACTTTAAATAGACTGCACTTGGCTATTGACAGGACTCGAATAAGGAAAACAGATTAAGTGAAGTAACTTATTAAATTGCTTATTTTTTTCCACTGTGAAGAGGAAGGGCAGATGATTTTGTATTCCCAATAATATTTGAGTGTATGTGTTTTTCCCATTTGGATAGGAGCTCTAGATGTCCTATATGGTCTGTAAAAAATCCATCCAACAAAATAGAAATGGTAGGCTAGATCTTTCTTTAACACTGTTTCCAATTATATTCTTCTCTGTAGTTTGTAGATATTAAGTGGAAACTGGGAGTTGCGATGAGCTCTGACGCCTGCAGGTCTCTGAAGTATCCTTATGTTACAGTGACACTGAAAGTGGCAGACCCTTCAGGACAAATAACAGACAAATCTTTTGAAATGACGATCCCGCAGTTCAAGGTCTGTAATCAGTGTTACTTGATTCAGTCTCTTAAAAACAACAGTGACATTGTGAAGGAGCAACTGTATACCTTGATGCATACGTTTGTGTTGCTTATTTACTAATACAGTAATTCAGAAATGAAGCATTAAGTAATTATTTAAAACACTGAAGCTAAATACTTATTTCATAGTATTTAGTTCTACATTGCTTATCCAAAAATGTTAATTTAGCAGTAATTAATTGGTTCTCTTACAAATAAGGAACAAATGAAGATGTAAAGACTTTTGGATCTTTCTTGTCAGCTGTCACTCTGCCTTATTAAAAACGAAAGGAATATTCTAAATCTATGGAACTGTTCCCCAGCTTCAAAATCTAAAACTTGGGTTAAGCCTAACACTTCCTAATAATTAGGAATGGGGGTCAGTCTGCTTTGTCACCACTGGCTCTTAATTGCTATTGCCTTCACCTGTGAATTTATGTAACTGTTTAATTTTGTATAAATGTGGCACTTCTGTTGTCATTCCTGTTTAAAGGGCAAATACATCACTTAGAATATCATACAAGCTTACAATAAATAAATCTTGGAGCTGGACTGGCAGGGATTTGAGAAGGATATTCTGAATCCTTAGGTATTGTGAAATGTTGTATTCATTCTGGTTGAAATCTTTTTAATAATTGCTGTTCAACTACAATAAGACATGGATGCTATACTTCAGAAACCTGGATTATTTCAGCTGTGAATAGAAACATTTGTGGGAGAAGGTTTTTTTTTGGTGTTTGTTTTATTGTGGTGCAACAGCTACTTTGTAGTTTTCTTTCATAGCATCGTTTCCTCTTAATAGGCAAATCTATGCAAATAAGGCATCACCTATGTAGATTTAATAGTGAATGTGCCCAAATGCCAACCAGCCCACAAAAAGAAAAGCAGAGACTTTCAGTTCAAGCTGCAAATTGTAACTGGAGGAAAGAGGGAGTATGAGAAACACGGACTGTGACTTTTGTTGTAACATGCTAGTTTGAACTACAGTTCAAGCTTTTCTTCAAGCAACTGAAACTTATCTTAACTCTTGCTTTTTAGAACTTCTTCAAACAGTTCAAGGAAATGGCGGCTGTTCTTGAAACAGTTTGAGGACAACTTTTATTTACACTGAAATTTCGGACAGACTTAGATCAAGTAAGCTTTCCGTTCTGCACAGGGAATAAAGTGCCATTGTACAGCAAGGTATGTATCCTTGTCTTTTGGACAGGTACTTGTCAGCATCATCCTTGCATTGCTGTGGAGACTTCTTCGCTTTTGAGTACTTGAAGCCAACTCTGCAGTGTCTGTGAAAATGTGTTCAGCTTTGTTCATCCTGGTAGACAAAAGATCAGGATGTGTACAGAGAAGCATCACTGTAGACTTTTTAATATCCAAGAGTAAGAAACTACACATTTAACTCTGGAGTGCAGAAAGACACCTGAACACGTTGGCTGGGAAGATACAGAAGTGTAAATCCTGTGTTAACACTTGTGTGTGTAAAATTCAGGTGCGCTTGGACTCAACAATAATATTAAGTATAAGGAGTATATGAAGTTACATATAGCAAGCATACAGTTTTTGTTGAAGAACAGCAATGTCAAGTAGTTAGTTGCAGGTACTTGCAGTTCTGGCTCTCAGTCTTTTAATAACTGGAGAATGTACTTGTCCTAACAGTTTGTTTATTTCAAATACTTACTTCCCACCACCTAGGCTTATAAAACTGAGTTAATGCATTAAGCTTTTCTGGAGACCTAAAATTTATTCTCTGAAATGAAGCCCAGAGGCTAATTTTAAATAAAGGTAGAAAGGTGAATTTAATTCAAAAGCATTTTAATATATTTTTGTCTTTGCATTTAATCCAACCCTAATCTGTGGCACTCTGCTTAATGTCTTGATCAGCAGTCTGCTTTCAAATTAAATTAGAATATTGATGTAGTTCCCTCACTCCAAGCTCTGAGCTAGAAAAGTCAAGAGGAGACTTGAAAATTCAACCCAGAGTGTTAGCCAAGCACATCAGAGAAACTACCACACTACAAGTCAACAAGATTTCCTTGCTGCTTGTATTCTGTGGCAAGAGTCCACTGGACTGCTGCGTGCTCTCGCTCTCAGAGAATGTCCTAACCAGCAAAACTTTGACTTGAATTCTGAAGAATGGGGGCATTTCCAAAGGGGGAGTGATAAATCCAGTGTGCTTGCATGCTTTTTGTTTTGTTGTTTTGTTTTTTTTTCTTGAGTTTTCCATAAACAAAACACACACCGCAAATATAGCGGGATGTAATAAAAACAATACTGGTGCGTTTCAAGATGTGGTGGTGATGTAGGAGGGGAAGTAAGTCTGAAGAGAGACAATTCATACTAATAAGCAGACTGAAGTTCATGCTGTAACTTCAGAATGGTAGAGACTGAGAGACAGTTTTGCTGGGACAGATCCTCAAGTGATTTCAGGCTGCCTTAAGTGAGAAAATCTACCTTTCTGACCCACTTTTTTTTTTTTTATTAACTTTTTTTAGAAGCTGGCTGAAAGTCATGCATACAGGTTATGCCTCTCTTTTTGTGTCATGAAAATAAACTGCAGCACGTTGTGCATGCTGCATACTACAATCCTTTCAATAGAGATATAACACCACTATTTGGGCATTATGCATGGTGCATAAAAACAGTGTAATTGGAGTTGCTTAGTAGGCCAAATAAGTGAAACTGTGTTGGCTTTAACAAAAGATAGTAAAAGTTTTGGGCTGTGGTCATTGATGTGGATGCTACTTCCTTTGTGCTGTTGTTGGCTTTGTGGTTGGAGAGAGCAGACTGCTCTTTTCCAGGACCCTCTCAATGGTCACAAAGTGGTCTCGGGAACAGACTTCCCATTTGCCTTTTCCCTTGTCTATCTGCAAGGGCTCAGGGCTGAACATAGCGCAAAAAATCCTCTCTGTGTATGGAAAAGTGATGTGAGCAGCTGATTTTTTCTTTTTAATTTACAGAAGTTGGAGTGTAAGGCTGCTATAACTGGAAAACATTTGTCATTCTTTGGCCAAGTGAATTAACTGGTTTACATCAATGCACGAATTCCAGAAAAATAATACTTTTTAGTAAAGCCTTACAAATATTTCTCATTTGTTCTAATGCACTTAAGTTCTTCACATAGCTGGAAATATTGGTACCTTCATTGGAACTGGATGGAAAAGAAGATTTAATTAATCATGTCTTCTAGAAACAACAATTTAGTAGATGGTGGAAGATAATGAGGAAACTTTCAGTTACTGTTTTTGCTTGGTCCATGAGCAAGAGGAGAAAGTTGGCAGCCTTTGAAAAGTCTTACTTACATTTTGTCAAGTCAAATATTCTAGAAATATTAATGAATATTTTTGAAATGTCCCTGAACTCCAGCATGTTGTAACTCTGCCTGGAAGAATGCCTAGACATGTGTGCTACACTAGCACAACTGTCTGAGAATTTTCAGAGGTGTTTATGGACATCTAGGAGATACGATTAAAAGTTGTGTTATGTACACAAACTTCTGAGACTTGTCCTGATCGCTATTGGTAGGAATTCCTATACTGAGTAAAGGAAGAATTACATACTTTATCTAAAAAAAAAAAAAAAAAAAACAAAAAAAACAAAAAAAAACAAAAAAAACCAAAAAAAACCCCAAAAACTAAAAGCCTAACAGTTTTCAGGGTAGCAATATTAACATGTTCAGACAAGCTGTTGAATTCTTAGTCTATATGCGCAGAAACCAGATCTTTTCAAAGAGTGTAGGAGTCCTTGCATGTTCCTAATTCTACTTGTTGACTGATATGAAATTGTATAACACAAATATTTTTGTAAGTCCACAAATGGTCATTAAACATATAGGTAACAAAGGTAATGATGGTCTGTATTTTGTTTTAAGCCTACTGCATGAAAGCCTGTCTCATAAATGTACTATAATGGTTTAAGTTCAGGACTAGACTATGACTAAACTTCTTTCCTTATTAAATTAGGATGCAGTTCAGATATATGCAGCCTTTCTCTGTGATAGGGTATCAAGGAGCCGAGGGATAACTGCAGCCTGCGAGGAATATTTTTATCAATTACTTACAGCTAAACGAAATGTTGTATTGAACCAGGAAAAGACAGAAGACATATGAAACTAATGAAATCTTGCAGGAAATTGCATTCAAGTGGTTTTCTTTCCTTAACTGTATTTAGAAGACAAGTAAACTATTGTTCTTTTCAACATTTGTCTGGAACAGAGCAAGAGGAAGGAAGAGAGGAAAAACGGATCTTGCACAGTAAACAAACCCAAGGGGGGCAATAATGAAAGAATCTCCTGGCAATGACTGTCATCTTCATTGCATGACTTCTTTTTTTTTTTTTTTTTTGGCATTAGTTTCGAACATACCAGCTCGCTTACAGAAAGCTATTTTGTAGAAAAATGGAGAAAGGCCCACAGAGTGCACAAATGGCTGTAGTAATTTCTGTGCACTAATGTTTTTTTTACATTTAGCTTCTGCACACTTTAGTCTAGTCATGACCAAAGTAAAAAGCACATCTCTGTTAGCTTGTTCCTGCTTCCACAAAATCATACTTCCTTTCTTTATCCACATTTTAAAGGTATGTAACCTTGTTCCACTGTGAGCCTGCTTATCCCCCTTTATTTTTTACCTTCCTGTTTTTAAGCCTTTACACTCTATTTGAACACCTGAAGAAATGTTACTTGGACCAATTAAAAATAAAGGTACAGCGATGATAGATTTGAGGGAGAGGAAGAACGTTGTTTCTTCTTCCTTCTTGCCCTCTTCCCTGTCATATTTGAGTGTTTTATTACCCACTTAACTGTGGGTATAATGAGAGGGTAATTTCCAGTCCTTTGCAGAGGCATGCAGGGTTCTTCTATTTAGTCCTTGTGGGTACTAGAATAACATACAAAAGTGCCTGAGTCATTTAATCTACCTGCAGCAAAAAATGCCCTATCTTTGAAAAACCTTTGCAATAGGGGCAGGGACTTAAAATGCAGCAGCCTCTATCTTATTCAGTACCCTGTGGTTGTGCTCATTTCCCAGACAGATTTTTAGTAAAATGTTGTGTGATTGTTGGTTTAGCTGCTAGCTTGCTACCTGTTCACTTGGTTAGGAAGCTGGATGGTTGTAGAGAGGTGGGGGTCGGTGGGTCGGTCTCTTCTCCCAAGTAATAGGCGATAGGACAAGACGAAACGGCCTGAAGTTGCACCAGGGGAGATTTAGACTGGATATTAGGAAAAATTTTTATGCTGCAAGGGTTATTAAGCATTGGAACAGGCTGCCCAGGGAAGTAGTTGAGGCACCATCCCTGGAGGTATTTAAAAGATGGGTAGACATAGTGCTTAGAGATGTGGTTTAGAGACTTTGTGCCACTGAGGAAGTAAGGAAGCTGAGATTGCTCTCTTCTCAGAGAACACTAATTCTAGTGTTTCTAGGTTTCCTCTCCCTTTGCTGCATTTTCCTCCTATGGCTAATTACAGTTTAGCTGCCTTACCTGTGGGAACAATTTCTGTCCAATATGTGTAGGTGCCATAGTTTCCAAATACTCTTGTTAGTGTTAATATGATAAATATTGTTATATTTATAGATTGGAAATTTCAGTGTCAGTTTTACACTTCACATATCAACCTTTGGAACAGTAAGCTTTAATAGGCATATTAAAAAAAAAAGGAAACTTCTATTATTTCATACAATAAATTTCTGTGCTATATAGCATTTTAAGAGGAATTTGTCATAGCATTGGTCACCAGGTGGCACTCCTACATATAGTCTTGATACACGGTAATCCTTTGAGAGCGTGTATGACAATGGGATAAGGACTTCTGGTTTCCTCCCCTGTGTAGCTTATATCTGGAACTGCACACGTTCATGTCACCACAGCTTCCATCTTCCTTCTTACATTGTAGGGAAATACTTTTAACTTCTGTGTTAATTATTAAAAAGATGAGTGTAACAATTTCTGGTGACATAAACAGCATTCAGCATTTTAATGATAATAGCATACATACCATAGATTTTTATATTTGCAGTAGGTTAAAACAGTGATTTCATGATACTAACATTTCCGCATTATTAATTGCACTTTAAATAGAATCATGATACGTTTCTGTTGGGGCTTATTCTTGTTTTGCATTTTTGTCATAGAATGTGTTGGGTTGGAAGGGACCTTTAAAGGGCATCTAGTCCAACCCCCCTGCAGTAAGCAGGGACATCTTTAACTAGATCAGGTTGCTCAGAGCCTCGAATGTCTCCAGGGATGGGGCCTCCACCACCTCTCTGGGCAACCTGTTCCAGTGTCTCACCACCCTCATTGAAAAGAACTTCTTCCTAATGTCTGATCTAAACCTACCCTGCTCTAGTTGAAAACCATTGCCCCTCGTCCTATGGCTACATGCCCTTGCAAACAGCCCCTCCCCAGCTTTCCTGTAGGCCCCCTTCAGGTACTGGAAGGCAGCTATAAGGTCTCCCTGTTTATACATCAAATCATAGAATGGTTTGGGTTGGAAAGGACCTTAGAGATCACCTAGTTCCAACCCCCCTGCCATGGGCAGGGACACCTCCCTCTAGACCAGGCTGCTCAAAGCCCCATTCAGCCTGGCCTTGAACACTTCCAGGGATGGGGCATCCACAACTTCCCTGGGCAACCTGTTCCAGTGCCTCACCACCCGCAGGTGAAAAATTTCTTCCTGATATATAATCTAAATCTACCCTCTTCTAGTTTGAAGCCATTACCCCTCGTCCTGTCACTACATGCCCTTGTAAAAAGTCCCTCCCCGTCTCTCCTGTAGGCCCCCTTCAGGTACTGGAAGGCCACTATAAGGTCTCCCCAGAGCCTTCTCTTCTCCAGGCTGAACAACCCCAACTCTCTCAGCCTGTCTTCGCAGGAGAGGTGCTCTACATCTCTCAAGTAGATTTTTCTAGATCTGTATCTTATTCATAGAATAATCATTTTGCATTTCTCTATCCAAGGTTTTCATGCAGTTTAACCACTTGGAATTCCTTCAGTATTTTGTTACACAGCCTAGTTTTCGGTGACGTTATGCCACACTTAGGGATGCACTTTTCTGCCACTGAAAGTGTCCCTGTTGCTTAATTCCCCTGTGAACTATCTCTGAATTTGAAAAATAATGTTCAGATGTTCTTGGTACTACTGACGCTGCAAAGAACTTTCCTGTTTCTCATTAATGGGGCCCGAATGTCATCACTACTGTGTCTTGGGCAGGTTACAGTTGTTTTTTTTTAAAAAATTCATCTGAGAGCTTGGCCAATTTAAAGCAAGACAGGCTTCCTTCCCAGTCATGCTTCTGAACTGGCAAGTACTGGATGCTGCAACCACACATGAAGCTAGAGAGGAGTGTTAAACTTTAGATTTAAAACGAGTAAAAGAATGTAAGCGCGTGCCTCGTGAATCACTGGTGTGCTGTGCAGCGCTGCTTCTTGCAGTTGGGAAGACGAGGGATGCTCAGCAGTTGACAGAGTCAAGACAACAGATGATGATTTACCTAGGAGAGAGTCAAGGACGATGAGAAAGAGGATTAAGGGGTTCCCATCTGTTCCTTTTTTTTTTTTTTTTTGGCAGCTCTGCTGGCACCAATCTTCGTATTGTTCTGGGACAAGTGCCCTGTTTGTCGTAGTAAGCTGTACCTTCTCTTACCGGAGGTACGGTACTGCGTTGTGAAGTTGCAATAACATTTTAATAGAGATACACTGTTGCAGTCTTAATGGTATTTGCATTTTTCTCTTGAACAAATATAATTTGTGACCTTCGAAGTACTCTTGCCTTTCCAAAGCATCTCTATTCTGCATTGTTTCTGCACCATGCTACAGATCTGCTAACCTTTTTAGCCTGTGGCTCATCCTTTGTAATAATATATTTGTGGGCTAATATAAAGATTTTCCATTTAACTTTGGCAATAACAAGAAATCCTGTCTTAGTTTCCATTATGGAGAGTGGGAGGGGACCAGGATCCCTTCCAAATGATAAAATGAGGTAGAGGTAGTAGGCATTGTCAGGGGGAGAAGTTGACTCCAGCAGTTGCAGTACTCTTCTTCATTTTTTGCCTTTCTTTGTATGTGACTGCAGTGGTCAGGGAATAGTAGGGAAGTAAATGCCTCCTTTATATAAAAGCAGAAGTAATTGGGAACGTGGAAGTACTTGTTGCTCTAACTCCTGCAATAACTGGCTTTACAACTGGCCTGACCTGCCAACAGCCACCACACTCTGTATTATCTCAGGAAGAGGGATTTTAGTAAGCTGATCAGACACACTTTTTTGTAGGGAGAAACCTTTAAAAAAAAAAGCACAAACAAAAAACCCTACCAAATTGCAAATATTCCCACCTGGTAAGATGCTATGATAACTCGCAAGCACACAGGACTCGAGATTAAAATTTAGCTTTAAACAAAAAGCATTGTTGTTCTTCACTGCATTCGAAGTCTGCTGTGCCAGAAAGTTTCATGGGATGACTGTTACATGAAAAAATGACAACAGTGAGAATCTGTTCCACAATCAAATGCTTCTTTTAATCAGTCCTATATTAAATTGAATAACAATACACTGAACACAGACATAAAATGTGGCGGGTCGCCTTAAGTTCTAGAGAAAATTCTAGCTAGGGATTACTCTCTTGCAAATTTTGCTCATTCCAGTTCCCCTAAATCTGTTTTGGAATGGTTCTTATTGGCAGAACAAATTATAATCTGTCATTACGATCAAAAAAGATTAGTGCCATTTGAGAAGGAAAAAAAAACCCAAACCACCCAAACCCCTATCAGATGAATTTTTCGTCATTTTTATTGTGTACAAATTGCAGTGAGTGTCTCCTGATATAGACATGTCTCTAGGAGACTGACGTGTCTTACTCAAACCTTTGGTGTTACATTTTAAACTACAATAACCTCTATATATCTGGCAAAATACACAATATTCAATATTTCTACCGATGTTTTTACACACTTACTAGAGGAGGCGCCAGAGTTTCTCTAGCAGCTAAAGTTTAGAGCCTTGCTAATAAACCCAATCTAATGAACTTACTCCCTAATACTTCAATTACATTTCCAAAAGTTGAGGCATTAGAATCTTCAAATAAGACTGGGTAGTTTAAATCAATTTTCTAAAGTAAAAATGTCTGTATCTCAGATCTTACTTAAAGGTGTTCTGAGAGTAAAATAAAATCTGACTAGTTAAAAATACTGCAAATGCGGTAGTAGACCTTGAAATCCCAGCGAGTTAAGTGACAGTGTTCTTAGAAAAGCAACAGGATGAGAAGCAATCCCACCTATTGGGCTGAAAATAAAATACTGAAATAAAGTACTCCAGTCCAAGGTGGCTGAAGTTACGCATAAATTATGGGATTGTAAAGTCAAGTGTACAGCTCCTCTAATAACTAAATGTTTTTTTCTGCAATTAAAATTGTGGCTAGAAAGCTTAAGGGGATGGATAATTCCTAGCAATTAACAGTCTGATCATGTGAGATGCTGAGGTCTCTCTGCTCCTGAAGAAATGACTGAGAGTTGTGGTTGCTCACCATTTTGCAGGTTTAAACCCTTTAACACTGAAGATGAATTGATGGTCCAGATATGACAGATGAAATGGCTGCTGTGGTGCCATGTGCAGAAACAGTGTACGTTATCAAGGTATTGTCTTAATGAACAAAACATACCTCCTTTCATAAACAGAAGGAAAATATACTTATCCATTTTATTTGGAAAAATAATCTTGGTGTGTAGTACTCCATTGACAAACGTATTGAATCCAAAATGTTCAGAGGCATTTACGTACGTTCAGTACGTATCCATGTTTTGTCACTTCAATAATACACTTTATTTTGAGGGATTTTGCATCCAATGCCTGTTTGGTCAACAGAAATCAATGGCAGGTTATCAACAACTCAAAAAAATCATGACTGGGTGTGTGGCTGGTTTCACTGGACCAACTGAACATGTATTTGCAGCAGATGATACGGCAATTATTGAGCATAGTACTTTATGTACTTCAGATCTTCCAACATAGTTTTCACTTTGAATTTTACAATTTATTTCAAGAAGCTTGGCCAATAATAATAATAAAAAAAAAGCAATTAAAAAAAAAATTGTGGCCTCTCGTCAGAAGCTTTGCCTGTCATGTCTCTGCACGTGCTGCATTTAGACTTCTTTCTGTTTGGGATAACCTGGAGAGAAACTGTTCTTTCATCAGGAACAGACATGTATTTTCAAAGCTCGGTGGATAAGGGCTGTGGAAAATTGCTTTCTTCTCTGTCCCAAAGTTTCTCATTCCCATTAACTGAGCTATAAAGATGATATAGTTCAGGCTAATTCCTAACTATATTGTGCAAAGAATTACAGGATGATGCTTTTGTTACCATTAAACACTAGGGGAGAAATTACATGAGGAGCATGTCAGATGGAGGTCACGGGCAAAGGAATACTGTGCTCAAGATGAGAGAAATTGGGAAGATTTAACTTAAAGGTGCGTGAAATCTTACAACTGAAGAGAAATGAGAAAAAGGGACCAACTGCAAGAAGAAAAGTTATGTAACTAAAGGACCGAGTTTCTAACGAAACACTATTAATGAGATGGGGGGATAAAAAGTGGTGGGCAGATTAAAGGATAAGAAAGAAATAATGAAGGAAATAGATAAAGGCGGTGGACAGCTAAAAGGGATTACTATGAAGAATCGATTCAGAGACATAAATAGCTGAAGTGAGAAGAAAGCATCAAAACTTTGGATTAACATCTGAGAATTTGATTTTGAAGGTAGTTAACATATTAGTGGTAGAGTTTACCTAGATTAATTTCATCTTAAAAGGGACTTGGATAAAGAATTCAATAATAAAAATAAATTAGGGTCAAAACAACCAGACCCCATATCATATTAAGCAAGTCACCCAACTGAAGGAGAAACCAAAGAGCTTTCCATAACTGGCATAACAGTGACAATTTAAGAACTTCAGATTAATTTTCCACATCTTGTTCCTCGCAGTTCTCCCTGTTAATATAATTTGTAAAAATCAAAGTGGCATCTGTAGCAGCTAAAAACCCAGCTCTGTAGCGTCTTCAAGTGAAGGCTTCGTGTTCCATTTGAACAACGCGAGAACATCAATGGATCTGTGATGGCTTAAAAGAGTTTCTGCTATTTTTTTAATGTATTCTCAAGATGGTCTTCACATTTCCTGATTATTATTCTTTATTTTTATCGCCTAAAAGCCTAGGTGGTTGTCCGCAACCTGGTTGCGGTAGGTCGTAGACGCACATCATACAAAGGGATCTAATAGTCTCAGAGATGGCGTTTGTAGCAGCTGCAGCAATTCAGTATGTTGCAGCCTCCCCCTTAGGCTGCTTTGTTGAGAGCCGTTTCATGATTATCCCACCTAAAACCATCGCAACAGAATGTACGCGGGGGTCTCCCCGCTGTTTTAGTGCAAGCCCAGTGTTGGGTTCACTTTCCCCCTAGTTTAAATGGGTCTCAGCGCTCAAGCGACTGAATCGCAGCTTCACACTCTGGAAATATTGCCTATCTAACCCTTCCCAAAAGGAGCCAGCAGTCTCGCTGCCCTCTTCATCCCCCCCCCCCCCTCCCGGCAGCTATTCCTGCTTCCTTTGTGCCAACAGCGGGATCTGGACGAGGGCTGTCACTTCAATTAGAGGTGGCTCAGGGAACTGAACTGGCAGAAAACGAGCAGTTCGCCGCAGAATCAAACCGGCGCCAGCGCTGCTGCCAGGGAGAGAACGGGGCTTCTTCCAGGTGCGATGTTAAGAGGATGCTGGCGGCTCCCAAACGGTCATCCCGGAATGCTGGAGCACAGCATCGAGTACAACACCTCAATTAACATTCTCAGCTGAAGGGGTTAATGCGAGACTGAAGGGACAAGAAATTTTTTTAGGTTTCTGATCCACAAAATTTGGCCATTATTATTCCAACGCAGTTCAGATCCTAACGTGTGTGAAAATAGCTTGGGGAAGCAATTCCATTCTGCCTTTAACTCGTACCATTCTAGGAGATATTAAAGCTGGTGTCCAGCATACGTGAGACTTTTTTTTTTTTTTTTAATTAGCTGCCCTGTTCTAAGAAAAGCTCATTTTAGGATGCTGTGGGAGGAGGTATATTTGAGGTCTTCCCGAGTCAGAACATTAAAACTGAAAATTACAACAGATAAACCAAAATGCATTCAGCCAGATAATTAAACTGGTGGGGAAAAAAAAAAAAAAAAAAAAAAAAAAAGAAGAGCAAAACACTTTGCTCAGGAAATGAGCATAGTTGCTTGTAACGCTATTAACATACTGCTAACGCGACAGTTTTCGTGTCAGTTCAGAGCGTTGTGGGTTGTGACCTGCTGTGCTGCGTGACCCCTCTCTGCCCAAATAATCTGGCACGCAGTCGCAAATTAGAGTCGCTCTTCAGCTGAAGATACAGATTTATTATGTTGGGTTTTGTTTGGTGTTTTTGGTTTTTTTTTTTGCTAGACAGGGTTAAACCAGTTGCCATAATAGCATGTTACTGGCAATTATCGCCGCTGTTGCTACAGATGTAAACGCAAGGACGGTCGCTAACGTTGACAATTCCAAAAGGGATATCCAAAAGGGGTGCTGTACGACTGGAAAAGCTTTGTCCAGCCACTTTCCCAGGTAGAGACAAGTTACTAACATTTACAGTAGGTGGCAGATTTTTCGTTGACAAAAGATATGTTATCGCGATAGCGGGGGAGGGGGGAGGAAAAAAACCACCCCAACGGCTCAAGCAGGAAAAAGAAAACATAGAAAAAACCCTGTTTTTAAAAGCAGTCTTAATTAAACTCTCACTTAACAGCGACTCGGCAGTCGTGGAAGTTTGCGACAAGGCTGTTTGTTTGGGTTTTTTTTCCCCCGGGCGGGGGCGGCGGAGGGGGCAGAGCCGCGGGGGGGAACCCGGAACCCCGCTGGCTCCTGGATGGGGCGGTGGGGGGGTGTATCTCCCCATCGCTCCTCCGGCTCGCCAAAAAGCAAAAACAACTCGGAAAAAAAGCTTGGGAGCTTGTGCCAAGGGGGCGGAAGGAGCCCAGCTCCTTCCCTCCGCCGCTCAGCGACCTTCCTCCCCTTGCGGACTTCCTCCTCCTCCTCCTCCTCCTCCTCCTCATCCTCCTCCTCGGCTGCGGGAGCGCAGGGCAGCATCCCCCGGGGCCGGTAGCGCCTGGAGGAGCGGAGGCCACGTTGTATTTTTGTTTGGAGCCCGCAGCGGTGCCGTCCCTCCCCTCCGCCGGGTCGCCGCGCCCGCTCGGGGCGTAGCTTCTCCGCTCCTCCCCGGGGCGGTGAAGAGGAGGAGGAGGAGGAGGAGGGTGACTCGGCCGTCCTTCCCCTCCCCGCGGGCTGACCCCGCTCGGGCAGGCGGGCGGCTAGGCAGGCAGGCAGGCAGGCAGGCAGGCAGGGAGGGCGGCGCGGCTGCGGGGCCGTGCCCGGCGGGATGCGGGTTTAGCGGCGGCCCCGGCCGAGCGCAGGCCCCGCCGGGCTGCACCTGGCGCCGGGGTGAGGAAGGAGGGGGGAAAGCGGCCGCGCTCCTGCGCCCGGGCACCCGCCATGGAGAAGCGAGGGGAGTGCGAGCCGCTGTCCCACCCCTTAGAGCCGGAGCCCGAGCCCGAGCCCGATCCGCAGCCGGCGGTGCCGGGGGAGAAGCGGTTCCGCCTGTGGTACGTGGGCTCGTCGTGCCTGGACCGGCGGACCACGCTGCCCATGCTGCCCTGGCTGATGGCGGAGATCCGCCGCCGCGGGCAGCGGCAGGAGCCCGGCGGCGCCCTGGGCAGCGGGGTGCCGGCCCGGGAGGTGCTGCTGGTGGTGGGTTCGCCCACCCTGCGCTGCGTCCCCGCCGGACCCGCCAGCCCCGGCCGCCCCGCCAGCCCCGCGCCCGCCGTCTTCATTTTCGAGCACAAGGCGCAGCACATCGCCCGCTTCATCCACAACAGCCACGACCTCACCTACTTCGCCTACCTGATCAAGGCGCAGCCCGACAACCCCGACTCCCCCATGGCCTGCCACGTCTTCCGCGCCACCGACCCCAACCAGGCGAGTGGGCGAGAGGGAGAAGGGGGGCGGGGGGGTTGCCCGGGTTCCCCACCCGCCGCTTTGCTTCCCCTCCAGACCCTCGGCAGGGCTTGCGGGGCGCTGGGAGAGCGGCACCCACACACACACCCCCACCCGCGGAGTTGGGGGGATCCCGCCCGGGGCCGGCCGTGCCCGCTGGGCTCTCCCCCCGGGGGTGGCCGCCCCGGGGCTGCGGCGCCCTCGGTGTCCGCGGGAAGAGGCGGAGGAGGGGATGGGGGGTGTCACACGATCCCGCGTGGCCGTGGGGTGCCGTGTCACCCCCTGTCCCCAGGCCGCGGGGTACCCAGCCTCTGCGGGTGCGCTGGGAGATGGAGCCCCTTCCTTTCTCCCTCTCCCGTGGGGCCGCCTCGCGTCCCGCCACAAGGAAAAGCACGCAATTTGCAAGCGAAATGCAGAATTTGCGTTAAACCGTCCTTACGGCGGCATAAATGGTGGGCTCGGGTAGCCAGGACAGTGCTTTCAGGGCTCCGCAGACCCCCCCTCCCCCCGTGTGGCGTGGAACCCATCGTTTGTGAGCGGTGGTCCCGATTTTGCTGACGGGTCAGGCTAAGGACACCTGGCCGTGCTCAGGCACACTCGGTAGCGCTGCAAACAAGCCTAGGTTTGGGTGGAGGCATTGTTGATGAGGTGCCAACTGGAAAAAAAGACCTAACAGTAAGACTGTATTTTCCCAACTCTCTTAACGGGCTTTGGCTCGCCCATTAGTTGTGCAGCAAACTGCCTTCGCCTCCCTCCTGAGGGTTACGGGAGCGATGGTGGTTTGGCAAGTAGGTTTATCATTGATTTAGCGCAGTGACGGCAAGGAAAAGGCCCTTCAATAACAATCCTATGGTCGAGTAAGTTAAGACACTTTCCCCTTGGTTTCACAGAGGCGTATGGAGGAAAAACGCACGCAATTAGAAGCGCTGGATTTTGGATTTTACTGAAACTACTTAGCTGACTTACTGGAGGTATTGAGCAGTTGCTTGGGTTTCTTTTGGTTTTGGGTTGTTTTTTTTCCTTTTTTATTTTTTTAGTGAAGAGGGTAGGAAGTATTAAGAAAACTGAAGAGTTCTCAGTATATTAATTTTTATTTTGAACCGACATATTGTCAGAGATTATTAACATTGGAGGGATTTAGAATTGTGTACATAGCTGTGGTTTGAGCCGTCATCAAAGACAGGACAGGAGATACCCCAAGTGGAGGTAACTATGCTTAACTTGTTGGCAACTGCTGCCACTGTGCTCTGCCAGGAGAGAGCATGCAGAAAGAGCGTGAAATGGAAGGGATCATGTCTGGCAAGGGAAGAGGCAAAATGTCCTTTTAGGAGTCTGACCGTAGTCTGAAGAGAATCAAGGCACCCGGCGTTGGCAGATGCTGAATCAAATTTATTTCTGGGGTAGGTCTGCTCTGGTACCATGACTTTGTAAGAAAACCTCATTCTGTGAGATAGTGGATCCTTATTACTCTTGTGAACGTGCAAAAACTACATACACTTACTTTTGGGAGGCTGTTTCTGACTAAACATTTTATCCATATATCTGCCCTTCTTTCCTCACGGAGGAGAATGTCCTTATGTGCATGGAATTAAATCAAATCGATACTATAGGTAAAGCCTTCCTATTGCAGGAAGTTATTAGTATGAACAAGTTCCCTTTTACAAACGACTGCCTTGTTCTGATAATATAGTCTAAATTTAATCTGTCAAGATGGTTTTTAGCCTTGTTATCACTAATAAAGAACAAGTCCCTCACGTGAGGGTTACTCAGCATGTAATTTCCAGACAAAGAACCAAAATAATGGCAGTAGATGCACAGTCAGTGGTGTGATTCACAACTGTATGACTAACAGGCAGGTGGTTTTTAAGGTATGAAAAGGAAAAGAAGGTGGATTTTCTTTTTTTTTCCTTTCTGAGTTTTGTTACCAGTCGTTGAGGCTTGGTTGGCGAAGTCTGTGCAGGTTGATCTGCGCTTAAGCCTAGTCCTGAGCGGATGAAATCAGGCTGGAGGTTGGTAGCTCTGAAAATTTTCTTTTGAAGCTCTGGTTTGTTTGTTATAAGATAGATGCCGTTCTCGCACGCTTTCAAGATCTTCAAGTACATGCTTCTGTTTCGTATTGGTAATGTGAGCTTCGTGGTGCGTATTAGCTTAGAAAGTATTTTTCACAGCTGTTATTTTAAGGCGACCTCGTTTTCCATCTTGGGCCATGGTCACTTCTAGCCAATGTACGTTGGCACCGCCGCTGAGGGGAGCGATCCTCTCCTCTTCAGGCCTCCTTCCTTCCTCTTGGCTTTGTCCTCGTGGCAGCGCAACTCTCTGTGCAGCCGCCGGGCAAACAGGATCAGGGAACTGAGTGGTGTTAAATTGGCTTCCCCCCCCTCCCCACCCCCCGCAACCTTTGCTGGATTAGTTCCAAACCACTTCCCTCGTTTGCTTTACTGTGCAACCCTAATAACGTTTTACGTTAACGCAGGTAGGTTGGAGACACAAGGTAGCAGCGTGTGGCTAAGAAGGGGAAGGGTGGGATGGCCTTTTCAGCATTTAGACCGGCTTCAGGCTAGCCGGAGATGACTACAAAGCTGTGGTGCTATCTGTCTTGGCAGTATTAAGTTCATCAGCCCGCTAAATCACCCTGGAATGAAGGAAGGGTGGTAGGAGATGTCGTGTGGTCTTTTGAGTTAGAGGACAGCTAGCCGTAATTTTTGACGGCGGATGCAAATGATGAACATGAGAGGATAACAATTGACTTCCAAGAGATTAGTGCTAGTGCGGTAATTAAAAAAGGAAAAAAAAAAAAACCCAACAATGTAGTTGAGAATGAAAACTTTGGCTTCGAGCCCACCGCTTTGTCCGCCAGCGGTATTGCACGGCGTCTGGGATGCACGTGCATTCGCTGTGACCACGAAAGGGGCCGTTATTCACAGGAAAAAAGCAATACGTTTTGCCAGCCCCTGCAGATCTCTTTAGCAGATGACCAATAGAAAGGCAATGCGATATGTGCTGTGATAACATCAGGTGGGAAGATAACGTCTTTTAATGTTGTTTGCTGCCACCGAAGAGAAAGGAGAGAGTGAGGCGGTAGGAAACCCCTTTACATTTTATTTGAAAGCCTGCAAATTGTGGCTAGAGCTGAAAAGTAGGAGCCGGTGGGTCGGCTCCTGTTCTGGAGCAGGACTGTGGCACAGCGTCAAACCCAGAGCTCAGCTGTTGCCGTGGGGGTGGATGCTAAGATGCTTCTGTGAGGGGCTGTGTGTCTCTTTCTTTTGCCCTTTAATTACCAGGGGAGAGAAAACTTCTGGAGCCATCTGACTGGTGAGGATGGGAACAGAAGGTTTTAACTTTTTTTTTTTTTCCCCCTCCCTCGGAATTATTATAGTGTTTGCTGCTCCTCGTAACTTTAGAAAAAGCAGCAGCCAGCTGAAGTGGATGAGGGGAGTTGTCTGTTTTAGTGCTGGCCAGTAGCTTCTGAAAAGCAGCCAGAGATTTGTTAGTTTTGTATTGCTGTCATTTGAGAATTATCTAGGATGCACGGAGTCTTGTCTGTAGACGTCAGATGACAGCATTGTCTCATTTTATATTTGGCAGATTTTCTTCACAACCCCAGGAACAGATTTATTTATTTATTTATATTTTAAACCAAAATGTGGAGTTCATAAATATAGCAGGCGTACCCTTCTCCCAGCCACCAAGAAAAGCCCTTTTGATTAGCGTTTTCAAGCTCAACTTTAACACGCTTTTACCATTAAATACTAATTTCATTCTGTAAACCTGATTTTAATTGTGTGAAACGAATCAATGCTGTTTTGACAATTGCCTTGAGTTCCCTGTTCTCTGGGGGCAAGGCTTACGGTCTGATCTGCTTCTGCACTTTTTTTTGAAAATTATTGTGCTGATCTAGACTGTGCGTTTTCATCATGGAGCATGAAAAAGCCTGTTTGGGGGGAATTTTTTTGTTTATAACCTGAACTGGCATCCTAAATCTAATTACACTATAATTGATTCTTATTAGTGAAGATAGTTGTCTTCTCCAGTTAAGGAAGAACTTACTAGATGCATTTTGTATTTCTTTTATAAACCTTAGCAGCAATGATCAAAATATGGGGGTTTTACAGGGTTTTAAAGCTAATCCTAGCTGGCTGTGAAGGAAAAATTAGCTCTTGTGTGTATGGTCTGTAGCTGCGGCGTTTGGCTGTAACCGTGCTGTCGGGGACCAGGCTGTCTCAAGGCGAAGCAGAAATAACGGAGCGTTTTGCTGACAGTAAAGCCGCGATAAGAAGCGGAGAGGTGGAGGGCTGGAGGCAGCCTGCTGGTAACCCAGATCCCAGCTCTGTCATCACTGCACGGGCTAAAAGTCTGCTCCAAGAGTGCGTTAATTGTCTGTTAGATAATACATTTCAGTAGAGCAAGGCCGTAGGACAGATTATTCTGAAAAACAACGACGCGAAGTCTTTCATTTTAGCTTTTCAAAGGAGGCTTTTATGCTGTAATAATACCATGTTGTGCACGGCTTCTTATTGAACAATATGTTAGAAACATTTGAAGAAGGGAATTCATGAACTTTACATTCGTATTCCTTTTGTGCTTTGTTTTTTATGTGACATAGGAGCACAGGCTAAACGGTGGGAAAATTTTGGCATATTAAATACATATGTACAGCATTGTTGCAGTTCATATTAAAATGTTGCACAGTCGCCTGGTAAGCTGTGTTTTGAATAGGTATACCAGACATGATAAAAAAGTTAGGCTCTGGGTTTTGAAGGATTCTGCAGAAAATGGGAGAGATGCAGAGTTTGGATGCTCGGTCGACTCGAGCGCACTTGGATTTCAGAGGAAAGAGGTAACGCTGTTTTCCATGAAAAAGATAGGTTGTCCCAGTTTTATCAAGCAAACAAGGCTTGGAGAGACCAAAAGAAAATTTTCTCGAAGTTTGGGTGGGTCAAAATTTCATTCATGGGTTGAGAAACTGAAAAGCGGTGACTCAAAACAAAGCGTGGATGCTAAAGGCTTGCAATGAATGCAGAATTGTTCGTTGAGCGGCCTCATTATCTCCAGCCTACGTGGGCTATACAGCCTCAGATGAAAAGTCTTGCACTCCCTTTTTTGGTTGGGTTTTTGTTGTTTGGTTTGGTTTTTATTTTAATTTTTTTAAACACTGTCGGACTTAAGATTTGGGAAATGGAACTGAAAGTTGAGAGCTTAAGGTTTTATTTTTGTTTCCTTAATGATAGATGCAGCACTTTTTTTTTTCTGAAAATGAGAGCGCTTCTCACTTCAGGCTTTTAAAGCTATCTTTTCAGGTTGTGGTTTTGAACATCTTGTCCATAATAACTTTCTGCCATGTCCCTAACAGAAGAAATAATAAAAACATTAAAATCGTTAACTGTTTCTAAATGCTCATATGTTAGCATTTTTATCTCTTAGGAGAGGAAAGAGGGAATGGTTTTAAATACTGTCGTACCTGCTGTGTTTGTAAAAAGAATTAATTCATTTTTTCTTTTGCAGTTACTGAAAACAACCCCGTTATCTGGGGAGTAGAAGTGATGTTATGGAGGATTGTACTTTCAGAAAGGCAAAATAAAATACAGAATAATAAATATATGAAGTGATGTGAGTTCACTGAGAGTGGCTGCAGGTAGTACAGTGACGAGATAATAAGGCTATTTTATTTAAAGAAAGGAGTTTGTATGCATCTGTGCACACCAAATCAACGTTTCTCTTCTAATTATCTGTTCCTATGTTTTTCTGTCTGGTTTTTCAAATGTAGAGGCAGTTTCTTCTAAAAACAATTAAATAGAAAACTGACTTCCAAAAGGTTTGGCTAGCTTATGTATGTCTTGGCAACAGGGAGAGTCTGATTTTTAGGGATGGTAAAAATCTCAGACCGAAATGCTTGAAGTTAGCGTCTGTAAAAGTGAATCCTAAAAAAGATTCAGTTTCCAAACAACCATCGCAGAATAGTAGCGTGACTGACTCCTGCCCATCTCTGCTCTTTGCTAGAGGTTGGTACAGCACTTGACATGCACAGCTCACCCTTCCTTAAGTCTCTTCCATCCAGCTTTCCTATTTACCTTGAACCCCCTGAGGATCTTGAGTTTTTCTGAGGTAAAGTGGTGAGCACCGCGATGTATTTTGGATGCCAATCACGGAGGTTGCTATCTAGGCTATAGGTCATGAAGAATTTTCAGCAGGGTTGGCATGGTCCCCTCACGGCACCAGCTGTCCTCTGCCGCCCGGTTTTGTTTCCTTTGTGGTTTCAGATACTATTTCAAGTTCAGAGACAAGAAAAAAACCAAACCAAAAAAAAAAAAAAAAGAAGAATATACTTCTGTGTGACTTTTATCATTTGTCCCATATGTGAGTTGTGGCATCATCTATCTTTGCGTGCTGCACTGTTCTGAGGCATCTTTAGAGACCACAGGAGATGACTGGGTAAAAAGACAAGAACTACTGGAAATCTCGTATAGGTCATTAAATAATACAGTGTTTGAGGGCAGCTGGAAAGCAAATTTAAGGCAACAAAGTGAAGTGACTTAATTCATAAGCAGGAACTGTGCTTTTCTGTTTTGTATAAACAGTAATATAACACCTGTGACCTTATGTTCTGACACAAATAGGTACACCAAGACCGTATGCAGTAACATGGGTTCCAAAATAAGTTAGAGCATCACTAATGCAAGATAGTGTATGATCGTGTCATGAACAGCTATACCTGCCCTGAAGAGGTCTTCAAAGTGCAAAAAGGCAATACAGAATGGCAGAGGGGGGCTGAAAGCACAAAGCGTGGAAGAGGTTACCCCAGGGTTGCAAGAAGTATGTGACCTCCCGTTTTGTGGTCTGTTTTGAGTACCAGAGAGCATGCATGAGTTGTGGATGTGCATATTTTCTTTTCCCTTTCCAGGTGTATTAACTAGGTGACAAGTGGCAGATCAGTGAGGTGGGCAAATGAACATACTTGGTGGTCCTATAGATCTGAGAGTAGTCTGGTAATTCATCTTCCTCTTGGCGTTGGTCAGAGGTAAGCCTGTTCATGGATTAGTTCTAGTAGTATATTTAGGACTATAGGGAAAAGAACATTAAAGTTAACTATGTATCTTGAATAATCCAGTCAGTCTTCATTCCGAGCTTTACCAGCGCAAAACCTACCATAGTCTGAAAGCTGTGCTCCCTCACCTCCACCTCTCCACAGCAGCCATACCGCCTGAAATGAACATCCTTACGTCCCGCTATTAGAGGCGAAGCCTGCTTAAAGCCATCCCTCCCGCAAAGTGGAATCTGCTGCTTAGTCCTCCCCCTCCATGCTGCCAGAATCGGGACTCCCAATGAGAAGATAATTACTCGGTCCTTTTCCGGAGAGGATGGTGCTGCTGGGTTTTCCTCTGCTCCCCACGCAGACCCTCTTTGGGCAAAGAAAAAGGAAAACCATGGCAGCAGCAGGGCCTCTGGGTATCATTTCACCCTCCTTGAGGTGAAATGTTGTGTGTTGGCTTCAGCTGTGGTGCTTAAACGTGGCTTTTGTGTCCTTCTACGAGGTTTTAGTTACTTAAGTAAGCTGAATAAAAACCTGAGAAGTGTACTGCAAAGACTGTCATACCATGAAGACTGTTCAGCCAGGGTAGATGGCATATAGCAAGTACACGTATAACATGTCTTAAATTTCATTTTTCTGTTCAGAGCCTTTGAAAGATGTCACAAGCTAATAAGCAGTTACCTGGATGCATTACAATTCTCTTCAGTTTGGATCATTCATAAGAGAGGCAAAATACTTCAGTCGAACCACTGCAAAAAGAAAAATTATTTTTTTGTTTTAATGGGCTCTTGATGCCATTTAGAACCACTGCAAAAAGAAAATTTATTTTTTTTTTTTTAACAGGCTCTTGATGCCATTTGGAAATTCAGCGCAATGTTTTGGAGGAATTGTATCTAATAAGCCACGTTTCCTGACCTTTA
The DNA here is from genome assembly GCA_947846985.1 of Fratercula arctica. Lineage (NCBI taxonomy): Eukaryota > Metazoa > Chordata > Aves > Charadriiformes > Alcidae > Fratercula > Fratercula arctica. The sequence goes on from CANTUZ010000001.1 coordinate 65,560,656, forward strand.
TAAGTTACTTGTAATAGTTATCTTCATCTTTGCTCAAAACTGGTTGCTTTCTCACTGAATCCATAATTTCCGTTTTTATTGTTTCATCTTCTCAGAATTAGCCAGGCTTTTAAAAATGATCTCTTCTGGGTATTTTGAAGGGCAATATGCTAAGGTTTTTCTTGTTCTGCATCTCTGGAACCACTGAAGATAAGTAGGATTCTACAGTTTTGTGCACGTGGCGCTTTTCTGAAGGATTAAATTAATCTAAAATGCAAGCATGAGAGAGATCCTTGTTCAAAGCCGGTGTGAAAGACTTGCAGAAGCTATTAGATAAGATAAAACCAATACGAGAAAAGTATGGCTTTTTCCCAACTCTGCCATCCCTGACGCTGCGGTTTAACCCTTCCCATTATAGCTGACTTTATTTAAAGTGTATTTCAGTCGTGCAGTTCATTTTTGCACGTTGCTAAACCTTAACAAGCAGCTTGCTCTGTTAAAAGTGTCTGGGGTTATGTTTTATTTCATTGCTCCTCTTGGCAAGAACGTGTAGATCTGCACAGTGCTGTTCAGAGATCCTTGGTGCATTGAAAAACATGTTGTGGGAAGCCGGAATATTATCCTCTGGGGCATAGCAATGACTGCCTTCCAGACTGTTCCCAATTTTGTTTTTCCTAGCAAGATTAATAAATATTTATTTTTTAGGATGCTGATGTTAAATATGTTTTGTGTACTCTGTGACACTGTTATGGGTTTCCTGTTATGTTCGTTAAAAAGAAAAGAAAAAAAAGAGAGAATGTCCCAGGAACTGTGGGAGTAGTCGGGTTCTGGAGTATTTCTGAACTAGAGTAAATATTCAGCAGCAGCAGTGAACTAGGACGTGCAATGCTAACTCATTGAAACATATTTTTATATGCCTTCTCATAGTTTGTTTCTTGCTTTGGCTTGATTATTCTTAACAACTTGATCTCAAGTTACGGTAGGATTTCTAAATAAAAATAGAAGTGGGGTAGTATATATTTAACAGAGCCGTATTTGCCAGAGAGGAACCAGTTGCTTTCTTTGGAAGCACTGGGCTGGAAGGGTAGGAGCAAAGCAGCACTTTAAAACTCCAGCTAAACCCTGCGCTGAAAGCTGGTGTGTCACCTTCAGGTTGATGTCCACGATGGGCTGCAGCGGATATGCAGAGCTCTGCGATTCCTGCCTGTCCCAGCTCTGTCCCAGCTTGCAAAATGATGGCTTCGGTAGTCTAAAGTGGGGAAAAAAAAAAAAAAAAAAAAAAATCATTCCCGCTAGCGTGCAGATTAGAAAGAGAAGGGTTTGTGCATGTGACCTGCTGCCATACTTGGCGATGGAAGTAAGTATCAGATTGCCCTCAGTGGCATGGTACTTTTGTGGCAATCTAACAAATTGCCAAACAAGCTATTGCAGCTATACTTAAAAAAAAAAAACCCGATCAACCAAACAAAAGACCCCACAGCTGAAACGTTGCTGTAACGTGCAAATCCCATAGCATCTGATAGGAGAGCTTTCTATGGAAAATACAGCTCTTCCTCTAACATTTGGTTTAGGCTCGTGTGCAAGACTTGGGTTTTTTTACGGAGAAAGATTTTAAACAAGTATCCCTTTTGTAGAAAATACTTCTGGGCTGACTTTGTGGTCATACTCCATGTGAGTCCCTTAATTTTCCGCGCAGCAGGACTGCAAGCTTGAAGCAGTACAAAACAGCCTCTAAAGAGGATCCACTTTTTTTTGTAAACCAAGTACATTATAAATAGAGGCAAGACGTGTGCTACTCTTCAGTGGCACTTTTTTTGACGAACCTTGCCAAAAGAGAAAATCAAGTGGGCCTTTCAGCAGGAGCAACACATCGTACTTATATCTGAATTATTCATGAAGAAACACACCCAGATTGTCCGTGGCGTATGTGTGCATGGATTCAGATTTAGCCTTGAGGAAATTTGCTGACCTAAACATGGGAGCAGAGTGGGAGCAAGGCGACATGATTAAAGCCGGCTCAGAAGGAGTGGGTTTACATCCTGGCACCGCGCCTCGGATTCCCTGTCTGCTTAGTGCTAGGGAGAACTAAAAATAATACCTGCAGTTTAGTGGGGTGGCGTGAAGCTTACAAAATGAATGTGCTTCTTCCATAGTGACCTTCTGTCTGCAAAATCACCGCAGAAGAAGGTGATTTAAAAAAAAAAAGTATATCAAGCACATCAGTCGATCTGTATGAATGCTGTGTTGTTCTGTTTTTGTTGTTGTGTGTTTTTTTTTTTTTTTTTCTTTCCTTTGCTCAGTATGCAGTTTGTCCTTAAAATATACAGCATCGCAGTTGGGAGTGTGAGAAATGTGGAGAGAAGCCCAGACTGCTAGATTAATAAGCTTGGTGCTTCTTTATGTAACCAAGTACTTTGTTTCTTTATGTTCACCCGCTGTTCTGCACTTCATCTGTTTTACTTAATATCCTGCGCTTGCTGGTCGTCATTGTTGTTGTTGAACGGGAATTTGAAAGGGAACTTTCTGTGTTTAGTGAAAATTAATAGGTTAAAACTTCAGCGACCCCTTTTAACAATACCATCAATAGGAAGCTGAGCAGCACCTTAGCCGCAGTGCCATTTTGCTTCGTATTTTTCAGATTTTACAGGCTATTTGATACGCTTCTGCTCCGAGTCCTCACATGACCACCATAAAAACATCAGATTTTGAGAAGACATGTAATACTTGATTTCTGCAGCACAACAGAATGGATGCTTCAGCTGAATTCTGTTACTTCTGGAAGTGTCAGCCTCAGGCAAGCCAGGGATGTATATGTATAGGTTGCCGTTTATTACCTATCAAAATGCATCACGTTATAAACTGGAATATCATGAGCTTTCCTATTACGCTGAACTAAGTTTCATTCTGATACTTTTCTTCAACATGGCAGTGCTAATTCATTGTTTGCCAACCCAGCCTATAATATTGGATGTTTTTTAGCTATTTAGTCCTGCTGTTACGCTTTGCAATTGTGCTGTTAGATTTTATGCACGTAGTATGCCACCACCTGAAGAACTCCTGCGGAGTTCCACTGTCTTTGATGCTTATTTTGCAGATTTCAGAATTCTCGCTGTAACTCTGTGGCAAACTGAACATACTCTGCAGAGTCCCATGGATTGTTGCCACCCTTGTAGAAACACAGCACCCAGCTCATGCATGCCTACGCAGCTACGTACATAATAGTTAGTACCTGATAAGGTAAAAACATACTGGCAAAACGCTCAACTCTGCTATCTATTTTAGCCTTTAATGTAGTGATTTGAAGCATGCTGGCATCTACATCATGCTTCTGAGTGGGATTACTGATTTCAGGTAATCCGAGGTGGGATGTAAGGTTTAAATTTAGGTTCACCTGAGCTTATTTTAATAGAAAGTTCAAGCTTTATTTTTGTGTAATATTCTTCTCTCCATTGGTTATGAAGTATTTCATAGAACCATAGAATCGTCTGGGTTGGACGAGCATCGAGTCCAACCATCAACCTACCACTGCCAAAACTACTGCTAAACCGTGTCCCTAAGCACCACATCTACCTGTTTTTTAAATACCTCCAGCCATGGCGATTCCACCGCTTCCCTGGGAAGCCAGTTCCAATGTTTGATAACCCTTCTGATGAAGAAATTTTTCAGTGAAGAAATTCACCGAAATTTCAGTGAATAAATTTTTCCTAATATCCAATCCAAACCTCCCCTGGTGCAACTTGAGGCCATTTCCTCTTGTCCTATCACTTGTTACTTGGGAGAAGAGACGGACCCCACCTCTCTACACCCTCCTTTCAGGTAGCTGTAGAGAGCGATAAGGTCTCCCCTCAGTCTCCTTTTCTCCAGACTAAACAACTCCAGTTCCCTCAGCTGCTCCTCATAAGACTTGTTTTCCAGACCCTTCACCAGCTTTGTTGCCCTTCTCTGGACGCACTCCAGAATCTCAGTGTCTTTCTTGGAGGGAGAGACCCAAAACTGGACACAGTATTCAAGGTGGTACCTTAAGTCTGCTACCTCTGTAACACAGAAAATACTTCCTTTCAACCCAGTACGGGGCCAGTTTGTTGGGAATAAAGAGTAGGCTTCACAGTGTCTTGTTACAGGGGTCAGTTAATTGACTTGAGCGTACTGGTGCCACGTGGGCTCCCAGCCACGTTACAGGGAGCAGCACACATAAATTGTAATGGATCACTGCTCCGGGAAGGGCGGCCGTTCTGTACCCACCAAGAGCCAGCCCTGCATGAAGCTATGCAGGGTCTGCTTCGTGCTTTCATCCCGGGCTTAATTGCTTTGGGTTGGTTTCAGGGGACTGACTATTCAGTCAACACCTTAAGGCTCAGGGCGCAGAGCCCTGCTCTTAAATAGGAACCAAGTCACACAAGTTGTTCTGCCCAAATTGCACAGTGTTTTCCTACAGGATCACCGGCTGCTGGGAGATCGTATGGCTTTGCTGCTCTGTAGCACATTTTGGTTTTTATACTGCTTTAAGTATCATCTTACCGTCAAATACAACAGTCTCCTGGTATTACTGTGTCATAAAAATCATAGTCTTGAAGTTTCTTGTTTCTACTCATACTGTTCATATTAAAGTGTCAAAATATCTTTCAGCTCAATTGAATATGCAGGTGGATAAGGATGTGACAGGTTTCTAATTCACATTCAGTACGTGGTGCTACTGTCATTTGGAGCCCTGCAGAGTCCTAAGGAAACATTACAATTTTTTTTGGCATGTGGATTTGCTGGCTGTGTAAGTTGTACACACCAGGAGCGTTCATCCAGGGGAGCACATTTCTTAAAGGGATGTTTTCTCTCGTTGTTGCCTGTGAATCACCACGATTGAAGTCAGGGTTAGGAACCGCGACGTGAAGATCATGGGGAATCCGGTACAGAAATCAGAGCTGCCCAGAGAACAGTAAAGCACACAGATTACTGTGAGATCCCGTACTGCTTGTCAACAGATGCATTATATACAAGGCTACTGGTTATTGTTTTCTCATTTCTCTTGCTCTTTCGTTTTTCTCAGCTCCTTGAAATTGTCCCAGTCCAGGGTTATAATCTTTTTTTTTGCTGGAGTTGTCTATACTGCATCCATGGGGAGTCATGAGTCTGACCATAGGGAAAAAACCTATAATAATTCCTTTCCCTCCACTGCTTCCCGCAAGCCCGCTGTCCCCAAATTAAAACTTGAAAGGAAAAAAAAGCCATTCGTTCTTTTGATTGCATGGTGCCAGGAGCTGAGCTTTTCAGATACAACTATCAAGGTTAAAAAAAATTATAACTTTATTCCTGTTCATATTGCTAGTTCCAAGTTTCACCTTGTAGAAATATTATCAAGACTAGCTCCTATCTCTTCTTTTTTTTTTTTTTTTCTTCATTAACTTTTCTTCTTTAAATGTATGTTCTGGTAACAGAACAGAACTTGAACAGAAAGTTTTATGTAAAAATAAGCGTGTGGGAGTACAATTTCAGTTTTAATCGAGCTGTTCTAATGTTTTTACTTGCTCAAAGTTCCTTTGCATTTAAAGTTTGTTTTCACCTTCACACCCTTTTTTAAAAGGCACCACCTGGCAGGTGTTTATTTTTAAGTCAGGACTGCATATGGCCAACGAGAAGTGAAAGTTAGCTGCCTCGGTGATCAAGGCAGTCCTGTCATGTTTCAGAGAGAAGGTATGAGCCAACAAACCCCCCCCCCCCCACACCTCCAAAACAACAACCAAAAAAACCCCAAACCCAACCTGTAATATGGAGGGAAAGGATGCTGTGCTGTATGGTAAAAGGCTGTAATATTAGCCAAGTAACTCCCGGAGCATGACGTGAGCAGCTGAGTCGTTTATAGCTGGTACCGAGACAAATTGCGGCTGAAGGATGCTTGTTACTGCGCGGCTGCTGCTCCCGCTGGTAGATTGCCCGGTTAAGAGCAGAGTAAACTTGAGGCCGGTAAGAACTGCTGTGAAAAAGTGCACTCCAGATAAGCGTACTTTAATCTCTGGAACATGTAATTGGTTCAGCAGCGTTTTCTAGTGCCTGAAGTTTTTCAAATGTGCAAACATACTCGTGACATTGACATAATGACCGCTTTCTAACGCATTCTTCTCTATGAATTCACTAGTAATAGCAGCAGCGGACACTTTCTTTTTGCTGTTAATACAGTTCTGGTTCATATTTCAAATTATAAAGTTAATATTTGTCCTTGAAAGTCTCCTGACTATTACTTCTCTGCATCTTAATCTAGGTTGCTATTGTAGGTCAGTATGCTGATCTTGTGCTTATCTAATGAGGTTTGAATGTGTTTAATATGAGCCTCAGAGTGGGCTTTCTGTGCAACTATGTAAAATTAATCCTTTCAAAAATTTTTATTCAAATTGTGGTCTTTGAACATCACCTCCGTTGGAAGATTGTTTTGACAGATTAGTTGTGGATAATTATTTTTTTAAAGCATGTTTAACGCTTCGTGATAGTCACTCCGGTAACTATCAATCAAATATTTTCTTATATAAGATACTGTTTGAAATTTGCTTTTAAGATGAAGAGGGCTTCTCCCTTCTTCGATAATGCCTTTACCTCCCAGCCCCCAAATGCTTTTTTCCAAGCAAGCTGGCTCAGAACCGAGCGACAAGAATAACTCGCAAGCCCCTGCCCCGGTGCACTGCGGCAAAGGGTGAGCAGGTAGGGTTTTTAACAAGTCCTCAGTTCTTTTACTGGTCTTAAAGAAGGTGACAAGCTCATGAGACTTGGAACCGTGTATCACAAAAGTTCAGAGTGCCGTTTCCGAGATGATATGACAGCGTAGGTTAAAGTTATGGGTGAAAAAGGGAGGAATTTCCCCTCTCCGTGAGGGAATTGTAATGCTTCCGTGGGAGTTCTTGTGATCTGCTGGAGGAACAATTAGCGGCAGCTTGGAGGAAGGGGAAGCTTCTAGTGTCCTGCCTGGCAATTAGGCTCCTGAGTAATTAACCAGTGACTCCAACAAATATATTCCATCTACTCTTTGAATCACGTTATTTCTAACACCAGACATGGTTAGTTGCCAGTTTGCTTACAGATGTAGCACTACTTTACAGAGTAATTAACTATCTAAATACCTTCTTGGGCATCATACCTCCCATTAGCCATGTAACTTCTTGTCTTTTTTTCCTTCTGGTGCTATTTTCCCTCTTGGCTCTATTTTTTTTTATCCATCTTGGATGCTAGTTGATCAGAAGGGTTTAAGGTCATGGTTATTCTTTTGTTTTTCTGCTTTACAGAAATCTTCATAGTTTGAATACAGTAACATGAAGGAAAAAACCAACCAAACAAAACACAGTAGTTATTTATTCAAGTAAATTACTTCTAGGCCCTCACAGATCCAAGAACCACAGAGAGCCAGACCCGTGTCCACGTCTCTTGACCAGGGAGCTCAGAGTGCTACAGCAGGTCTTCATCACCCATTTCATCTGGTCGCTTCTTTCTGTCAACCTGGACGGTCTCAGTCTGTAGCAGCAGCATAAATGACAGTATACGTTAGAGCACACCTCTTGCTTCAGCCCACGGAGTATAAACTAACAGATGGCATCGGCTAAGGAAAGAGAAGATACTAGCTGCACCAAAAAATAGCATATTTTAAAGGGTGCTGTTGCATGAAAATGTGTTTGAATAGCTCAGGCATGGAAATTCCATTCGTAAAAGTATTATTTCTTTGTGCTACTGGTGGGTTTTTTGGTAGGTTGGAAATAAATTTGTCTAATTAAACTAGATAACATCTTTTAGAGGTGAGTAAATTTAAAAGAAAGTAACTGATTGTGTGGGGGTTTTTGACTTTATGTGCAGAACGCTTATTAGGACTATAAAAAAGAGCAGATATTTGCAGGAGTAGATTGAGTCACTAGCAATGTTTAATAGTCCAGATTAATAAAAATGCCTTTTTCGAGTCTTTGGGGAGCTCCAATTCCTGTGCATTTCTCCAGCTTTTCTGTAAAGGATGATTTTTATCTCTGTAAAATTTCCCTGCAGCTTCTACCTTTGTTATTATATTTTCTTAAGCATAAGTGACTTTCACTTTCCTGTTTCAGATTCGGAATCGTTTTTATACAAGAATTGCATCTTTCGCTGTGCACCCCGAGAATTCCCCAACACAATGGTATAAAGCAGAAACATCCACGCTTTGCAAAAGACAATACACAGGAACATCTAGGCCTTGTAAAGTAATTGGGATGTGCTCGAGCATAACTGAATTTTTCTAGCTGGTTCCGCAGATTCCCATACAGGAATCTGCAAATACGGTGCTGATGGCTGCTTTGAACAACATGAGGCTTGTTTCAACAAGTGTCAACCTTCTGTTTGTGGGACTGATCCTCTTAAAATGTCCCGCTCTGTGTATATTACGTCAAAAAGTTCCTTTCCTATGAGCCTTTCCTTCTAGATCCCTTGCTGAGAACGTGCAGCGGGGATCGTACGTATAATTTCTAATAAAGTACCTTACTTCAGGTTATTTCCCGGCTTGCAAACAACCTTTCTGTATGACCTTGCAGTCACACTGCCTTGCTGTGAGCCGCAGTTCCTGGTTGAACTCGGGACACAATTGCCTGGTGTTACAGCTGGGCTGGCGCAAAAATGCCAGTTATTGCACAGAGCTACATTATCCTGCTAATATTCTGTGTGCTTAAATACTGGGAAGAGATGATTCTTTCCGAGCTTATTTCTGAAGGCGCAGGCCTTTCAGGTGTTCTTGGACAAGGCTAGGTGACTTCAAGGAGTTAGCTCACATGTATGAGTTTTCCAGAAATTGGCTGCAAGCCCAAAATTTGACTGGGAAGGTTAACTTGAAGAGAACCATAGTTAGGCCTTGTTTCCACATGAAAGCTTTTTGTAGATTTTTATTTTTATCAAGACCTTTACAAATGTTCTTTTACTTACTTGTAAGCTGCTTTGAAATGTGCTTTAATAGGAACGTATCTAGGACGTCACCCGTCATCTTCCAGAACCCCTGTCCTCTTCCAGAACATAGGCACTTTACTATGGAATATCAACTTTAGATAAATATTCCAAAAAAGCTGTTACCTGATTTACCACAAACTGAGGTACTCAAGAACCCGCTATTGGACCTTTCTTCCAAATACTTTTTTGAGTGGATTGCAGTTTTATGTGACGTTCTGATGACTTTGGGGATCTGTTGGAAAAAGAAGTTTTAGTAGAGATATGCTATAGACATTAATGGTGAGGACATCGCTCTTTCACAAAGTCCCTTTTGTGATTGCAGGAGCAATGGATGGCAGAAAGTACCAAGAATCTTTAAAAAATAACCTGGCCACAATTTCTTGTATGCTTACTGTTTTTACCAAATATTACAAATATATGGTATTATACATTGATGTGCTTATTAACTGCTTCAAAGGGTTTTCTGAGCTACTTATTACCATAGCATCTGAATGTTTTACAAAAGCATTATTAAATTAATTTTGACATTTGTGGGAGAAGGGAAGAGATGTCTAAATCTGGGGGGTGGGGGGTGGGAAATCCCAGGAAAGGATTTTTTAACTGATTAGAAATAGAAAATGTCTATTACGTGCATGCTTAACTCAGGGTGTTTAGGAACTGTCTCATCAAAACGGTTGATAGTTCTGCCCCTCTACTCTGCTCTGGTGAGTACCTCACCTGCAGTACTGCGTCCAGCTCTGGAGCCCTCAGCACAAGAAGGACATGGACCTGTTGGAGTGGGTCCAGAGGATGGACACAAAAATGATCTGAGGGCTGGAGCACCTTTCCTATGAGGACAGGCTGAGAGAGTTGGGGTTGTTCAGCCTGCAGAAGAGAAGACTGAGTTATTAGGAAGAAATTCTTTACTGTGAGGATGGTGAGGCACTGGAACAGGTTGCCCAGAGAAGTTGTGGATGCCCCATCCCTGGAAAGTGTTCAAGACCAGGCCGGATGGGACTTTGAGCAGCCTGGTCTAGTGGGAGGTGTCCCTGCCTGTGTCAGGGGGCTTGGAATTAGATGACCTTTAGGGTCTCTTCCAACCCAAATCATTCTGTTATTCAGTGATATATTCAGACCTCATACTGGCTTTAACTTCCAGTTGTAACTTCCCAGCCTTAACAGCTTGTCAGACTCCAGGACCTTAAATCAGTTGCTCAGACACAGAGAAGTGCCCAAAGCATTGGACACTTGAGCAAAGTTTAAGCACTTTGCCTAGCACCACGGGACATCACAGTGGTAAGAGGAGACTGACGATATCCTTTACTACAGTTTATCTTCTGTAGCTACAAAGTCATCTTCTCTACTTTCTGGTCCTCAGGCCGTGTACAGCAAACTTTCTTACACGTGGAGCAAGTGGACTGTCTTCCACTGCAGTCCTGGTTCTTTCTGAGATCTCATCCATTTTTGGTGTGAATGAGCTGGGGATCTGGCAGAGAAAAAAGCATCAGTCTTGAGCCACCTGTCACAATTGCAATATGCATACATGAAGTCCAGAGCAGTTGTACAACCGCTGCTGTGTCTTGAATGTTGGCCTTGTAAGCTGGGTAGTTCTATGGTGGTTTTGCGTGCATCATCAACCTTTCAGAAAAAGCAGATTAGAAAATAAAAAAACACCAGAGCTTCATAAAAGAGAAGGCTGATACGCACAAAAAATTGTAAAAAACCTGACTATATCCACTGCAAATCTCTGTCCCTTTTGAGGTAATTGGGTAACTGATGGCAATAGAAGACTCTCATCCCCCATTGCTAATGGGGAAAAAAAAAAAAAAGGCGTTGTTAATTTTTCCCACACATTTACTGAGAGAAAACATTGGAGATGGTGGAGTGAGAATTATAGTGGGTACTAAATTCTGCTTCCAGCTCATGTTTGCTTAATCCCACTCCTTTGCCCATTGCAGCTCCTTCCCGGTTTTGGAGGCTGCTGCTGCCACGCTTGTTTGCACTCAGTGTGACACTAGCTTCTTGGATCTTTTTCTGATTTCTGTGTTTTTGTCAGTCTTTTTGTATTGGCAGTCCCTGGTCTGACACAGGTCCTCATCAATCTCTCTTGCTTGCTTTTACCTTGTTCCTTCTGTCATGTCTTTGCCTGCAGTCCCTGTTACTCTTTCAGCTCCCCCTGCAGTTCTCTCTTCTCTCAGTCCTCTCTGTTCCCTGTCTTTCCTTCTTTCCCATCCCTGGCTTGTTAATCCAAACTCAGTCTTTCCTTTCCACTCCTGAATTTGTGGACTCAGTTCATATTGCAAATCCACTGTGAGCTGTGTTTGCAAGCAGAAATCGCTAAAGGTTGGATGAAAGTATTTTCAAGGTCTGGTTAGCATCCAGGGTATGTGACCACTTTATATATATACACATTTATTACCAAATACCTGTTAGCCAACATTTTGCAGAGATTTATCATTTGGATAGATTTTGGTGGAGACGAGACTCTCGGATTATACACAAAGACCAAACTGAAGAGTTTACGTGTCCAAATACCTTGGAAGAGTTGCTTGCAGTGATTTTTTTTTTTTTTTTAACAGGAGCCAAAACCCAAAGAAAAGCATAGTATAATAGTTCAGTAACTGAACTATTTTCAAGATTTCAGTCCAGAAAGCTTGGCGAAGTTGTGATCTAAAACCTGAGCCTTTAGCATGAACTATTGGCTTACCTGAGCATCCTTTCATTCCAGGAGACGTAAGCAGTCTTTATTTTAAGAGTGTTGATTGGGGAAAAAACAATCCAAAGTGATGCTCTTCCATAGAGGAATGGATGTTATTTTAAATTGTCAAATGTGTCATCGAGTTTTTCATGCGGATTTTCTAGGGTGGAGGTGCAGGAGGTCTTTCTGTAAGACGTTTTCAGCTCAGAAGTTATGAGAATTTTACCAAAAGTGTGGGGGGGGAAGGAATGGAGCCGAATGTGTTATGAATTAATTTAGTCTCAGACATGGGGGTGTGGAAATGAGCGATTATGTATGTTAAAAACGCATTCAGATTTAACATAGTGAATGTTTGCTTTTTTTGTGCTTTGTGTGTAATAGAAGAGACAGCATCTTGAAAGGGTTTAGGAGAAATTAAAGCCCTATGAGTTCCTGTTATTACTTTGAACTTCAGAGAAACGTTTCCATCTCTAGCACCAAAGTAGTGCTAGTACTCATTAGTAAAGGGCCCCATCTTTCCCTGGCTGGTGCTTACAAGTCTATACTACAGAATGATAAACCGGTATTTGAAATTCTGCTGGTCAGTAAAATCAATTGAAAGCTCGACCCTTTCGCAGAGGAACATCCGTCCCACGGATGTGGGTTAAATAGGGGTCAGAATTTCAGCTTGTTCTAAAATACAATTGCTAGATGTGAGGTGGATCTCCAGAAAGAGTTGAACAGATGAGAAGATGGGTAACTTACCTTTTTGGCCTCTCGTTGGAGCCGAGCTTTCTGACCCTGGTTGGCAGTTTACCCTAATCCAAGCCAAGATGAGGTGTATTTTCTCAGATGTGTGAAAGAGGCACGTGCTCACACCTTACCGACTGTTGCTAGATGCGACAGGGTTATTCCCTCTGTGAAAAGAAGAAAGGGGGGAAAATCCACCACCCTGCTTTTTTTTTTTTTTCCTTCACTTAAAAGACAGTTTTTTACCACTGAAATCCACAAACGCCTTCTGTATTTTGAAAGTACAAAACATGTAAGTTATTTTTAACTGCTTTTTCCTTTGAACTCACCAGGGCATCGGACCTTGGTGACCCAGCAGCCGCAGTTTGGTGGGCAGCTGGTTTCGCTACTGACTTCCCAAATGTTCAGCTTTCTGCAGGCAGCACAGTTCTGCTGCTGCTGAAATTCGCCTGTTCAGAAGCATTGTTTCCATTCCATACAAGACCATTGTGTCTTCTGATGTATTTTAAACACCGGAGCACTGTATTTTCCCTCCGGATGGACTAACAGACCAGCAAGAGGAACTAGAGAGGAACCCTAGTCTTTGGGGCTAGGAGGGGCTCTAAAAATGGAGATTTCTTTTTGAGATCCTCTTCAGGAAGGATGGAAGGTGGTGATGCTGTTATCCGATCCTTTTCCCGCTCTCTCCTATTCTTATTTCTGAGCAAACTCCAGGGTACAGAGCATGTTCCTGGCACAGCATCATTAGGGTTATGAAGAAGTAAACCTCAGCAGACCTGCTGGTCATCCTTTGTACCTTAGAAGTAGACAGTAAAGGCAGAATACTCGGACTATGTATTGCATGCAGTCTGGAGAGCTGGTGAAACCCATGTGTGTGAGGTCCAGTGCTGAGCCTGCTTCCAAAACAAGAAAGCCCTAAAAAGATGCTTTTCAGGTCAGAGTAGAACTAGGAGGTAATTGCACAGCTCAGCCGTAAGCGTCTCGAGCCAGGAGTGTGATGTATGTTCCCCTGATGTTGTGGAAAAGGTCGATGAAAATACCATCTTATTTCCGTAATGTTTCAAAACAGCGAAACCGGCAAATTAGAGGTGCTAGGAAATACTAGAGTTAATGAATCCCCTACACAGTTCAGTAAAAGTCATTTCATTTTAAAGAGAAAGGCCTTCCGGTAGCATTAAAAGTAATTTCACAGCTTAAATGAATTCAGTCATGCCTCTGCAGTAAAGAGTGCGTTACCCATTTTATTACCATCTATGAAACCACTCTTAGCTACATTTGAATTCGAGACACGATGGTTAGACTGGTCTGTGCCTAGTTGAAAGCGACTGATCTCATTTTTGAGAAGATATTTCCTAATAAATACATCTGTTTATCAAATGGAGTTTCAGAAGGGAAATGATTACTCATTTACTGAATTTAAATATAAAGGGCAGCTTTTTATAGCCTAACTTTTAGTAATTACTCTAAATATACAGCAGCTACTTTTTAGAACATATTAACATGCATTAGGGGCAGATGTGACTCTGAGAGGGAAAGGACTGTTAAAGACTGAGCTATTAAAAGATTTCCATTTATCTAAAACTAAATGTAAAATTCCCCGATACCACTTTGAGACAGGTATTGAATATTTTGAAACAATTTTTTTATCATTTCTTAAGATTTCCTCAGGTTTTCAGTGACTGTAGCAAGTGGATGACCTTTAGAGACAGGGGTAATCTGTCTGCACAGACTTTAGCTTCCCTTTGAAGTTCCCAGCTATATTTCTTGGTAATGGCTGCTCGGTCTCTTTTCGTTCTTATCGCAGAGTAGACAAACTAATAGTTTTTAATCGCTATCAGGTGTTTCTGAATTTAAAACAATCAACTTGGAGAGGCTCAATGTGAGGCAGAAGCAAAGTTGGTGCCCTGTATCCATTCAGTGTTCAAACTTGTTTAATAAGTTTAAAATGAACAGATTTTATTTTGAAGTATGAGCTAAGATGCCGAGGTCAAAATTCTTTGCCTACTGTGGGCTGAGGCAAATGGGTGTAACGCAGACAGAGGTCTGTTAAAATACGTAGCACTTTAAATGAATGGACAAGATTGTGGACCATATACTTTATTTTAGAGTTAGGCTTTACAGAAGCAGCTGGTTTTACTTGATGTCTGTTGTTAACACGCCTTTTCTTGCAAGTGGAGTTTATTACGTGCCTTTATAGGTCCAGCTGAATTGCACTGGAAAATAATTATAAAAAAATCTAACCTACCTAGAGGCAAACAGACAAAAAAATAAAAAATAAAGTGGAATCTAACACTCTCGCAGAGAGAGCATCATGGAGTGTGACTTTTTTTGACATAATGCTGCAAAGAGTGAGTGCTGTATAGGAACAAAACAAGACACAGAGTCAATGGAGGATGGTCCTCCAGTCTTCCTAACGTTTGAAGGAGGTCGGAGTTGTGCTGCAGAGCACGTCCGTTTATGTCAAGGTGTCATGGCAGATTCAGTCCTGCAGCCAGCCAGCGTCCAAAGCACCACATCCTCACCCTTTCAGCAAGAATCTTGCCATTGACTGGGAACAAAAATTGTCATGAGTCTCACTTCTGGATTTTTACAGATATGTATATATACATGCCCCTACTGTGGTATGTGAACAGAGGAGACATTTCATTCATTAAGACTCCTTCAAAATGATGGGGTTTTTTTGAGACTGTTACTGAGCTGATGAGGTTTAGAAACCTTTGGAACAGACTGTGTGATGGGAGCAGTTGAGCGTTCAGTGGTGATTTACCAGCACACCTTTTGAATTAGGATTACAACAGGAAAATTTGCACAGGAGATTGCCTCACATACTCAGCAGAATACCAGTCTCTTTATTTCAGTTGCTCAGTGCAAGTTTTATATAGCTTTAATATAAGAAGTTGAGCAAAATGTCTCTTTTGCACAAATAAGCTGCACAAATTGTGCTATTCTAGTTTTCAAATCAAAGGTGGGTGACAAATTTGTCTTTCCAAGGAGAAATGGATATCTACAGGGATTATTTCTTGATGTCAGAAAATAAACTACATTCTTAATTGGGTACTTGTAATATGGGAGACCAGGAATGTTTTTCAGCTCCTGATTCTGCTTTACTCTCTCCATGGCACAAGGCCTGAGTTCATGCCACCTCCTGCATCCTTTTTTTTTTTTTTTTCGTTAGACACAGAGCCCCCAGAGCAGGAGGAGTGCAACGCTGCACCCCAGAAGACACCTCAGTCTGCAGACCAAGTCTGCCTCATTGTTCAAAGGGCTTCATGGAACAAACACCGCCATATCAGAGCCGGTTGTTGCATGCTATGGAAAAGGGTCAGAATCTGTCTTTGGAAACCAGGCATACCAAAATAAATCCCTTTTCCTCCGAAACTGGAATTGCTTTCTTATCAGAAGATTTTTTTCGTTCTGTTTTCTGCCAGTTTTTGAAAGCAGATGTTTGGCAGTTGACTGCTCCCAGATTCCCAGCGTGGAAAGATCCAAGCTCCATCCCGGATCTGTTGGTTAGCTGGAGCTGATGCTGGTCCCCCAAGCGCTGGTCCTGTCCTCTGAGCAATGAGTCAGAACATGAGAATTCCTGACATGTGTTTCCTTAGACCATCACTCGTGTGTTACAATTGATTTTAAAAAAAAAAAAAGTTAACATATATTCTCACTTCACAGTGGTTCAAGGTTGACCGTGTAGCACTGTCTGTTTTAGGGTTCCTAATCTGAATGCAGTACTTTAAGCTGTTACTGGGAACACCAAAATACTTCTGTGGAACATAACCTCCAGGCAGCATGGACAAGTATTGTGTTATGCAACAGCTATTTTTAATGTATTAAAGATTAACATCTATGTAGAAAGTTAATCAGGAATAAAACATCCTGTGTGGGTAAGGTAAAAATCATCCTCCATTTAATAATCACCCATATTTTTAAGGATTCCCAAACTAGATCTAAAGCGTGGGCTTTTTGAGACAGACATCGGTCCATGGAGTAGTCAGTCAAGAATATAATTTTTTTTAAAGAATTGTCATGTTTACAGTGACTGACCTTTTTTCTTTGAATTTTCATCTTTATTATTAAATAAAAAAAGGTTAATCTCTTCCTTCGCTTTTCCATTGTTGCACTTTTAGATATAAGCGCAGGTAGTGATTCAGGCTCATGAAAATATTGATTAATCTCAAAAATATTAACTTGCAAATATTTATTAAAGGAAGCATAAATATGCCTCGGACCTACTTGTTAAAAATACTGTTAATAATGCTTTTAGTTTTGAAGTCAATGCTTTAAAGTATAAGCTGTGCACACTTTTTTCTTTGGTGCATGTAGCATACTTTCTTGTAGATTAAACGTATATTTTAAGCTAAAGCAGGGGTTTAGATAATAAGCTTCAGTACTGACACAGGTAACTCACTAAGTTGGTAACTGTAGTACTAAAGATCTAGAATTAAAAAAAAACCCACATAAAATTACATATACAGAATAATTTGTTCTACCAGTAGCATGTCAAAAAAGATGACATTGCTGCTTGGACTGTGAAAATCTTTTCATTTTCTCAAAAATGAAAAATGATCAAATGGGGAAAAATTGGACTAAGAAAAATGTAAGTAAACTAAGTAAAATTCCTAGGGGTGAATTGAGACACCCAGCTATTAGGGAGAAAAAAACCCAAAATCTAAGGAAGCACTGACTGTAATAAATGTTCTTTGACATCTGTAGCATGTGTATAGGCTGAGAAACAAAGTCATTATTCATTTTTGGAACATTAATTTGCATTTTGCAGTTCCAGCTATTTGGGGTTCCTCATTGAAGTTTACATTTGACATAAAATCCAATAAAAGTGCATAAACCGATAAGGAAAGGATGAGGAGATGAGTAAGAATGCCGGTGATGTGTTTGGAAGGGTTTTCTCTACATACAACTTGAAAGCATGATCATAAAACTTCCAAATGTTATTGCAAGTGTCAAAGCTCTGAGATTCCACAGTCCGTAACCGAAAGAAAACGGTCACATATAATCCGGGAAAGCACAGTACAAGCTAGCTTGAGTCTGCTGAACCTTCCTTTGGCTGCCTCTAGCATCTGACGGTGCAGAAGTCATGGATGTGCTTATTTCTGGAGTTTGCTCAAGCTCTCAGCATCTTTGCTTTATGATTAGCTATTACAAGTTCTCTCATAGCCAAAATAAGCTTCTAACTCTCAGAAGTGGAACAGGAGATTATCGTTTATACTCCTAAGGTTTCTTGGAAGAGATTAAATGTAATCCTGCTCCTCTAGCATACGTTAGAGAGGCTTTAGCCTTGGCCCAGAACAGTAGGACTTACATTCTCTCATGGGCACCCTCCTTTAAATGCCGGAAAGTTTTGATTGCTTTTGTGATTTTTTTCATCCTCCTGGACAAACAATCCCGGCACTTCCAGGGCCAACTTTTTTCTCATTGTTTAGATGTAAAAGAACGTAATAAAAATGAGTTTGCAGAAGCAAATGGGAGTAGTAAGTACTTGGAAGTGGTGGCCCTGGAGACATTTTCCCTGTCCAGTAACAGCAGCAGAAGAGAAAACCACGGAAAGCACACGGTACATTGCTTACTACCTACCCCTACCTATATTTAAACTTTTTTCCTGTCACAAGCCATGCGCTTTTTCTCCTTTGGAGGAGTTTCAAGTATTGGTAAGGATTTGATGAGGAAAATGCTTTTGGAGAGGTACGACATCTTCACCTGGGGAAGGGGAAGGATAGGGTCAAAAGTCCATCATTGGACTTGCCTCCCTCCAGTGGAAAGGCGGGATGCAAGGCTGCCCTTCTGGTTTGAATTTCCTAATATTTCTAGCGGTCAGCAGGTTGTTGGCTGGAGTATTTCGGTTTGTATGTCATTTAAGCTATCATATTTTAATTGAAGGGGAAGGATGACAGTTATTTAAGATTTTTTAAGGTTTTCAGAAATTAAACCTTCTTTAACAGTGATGTTAATGGCACAGATTAAACATTTGCATCTTGGCAAAAGCCTTAGCTAGCTATTTTGGATATATTTATTGGACCATTTCCCTCATTTGCTTAACTCATTCTACTTCTTCAAGGGCTGTCTGAAAGGTTCCCAAACTGGATGAAGACGTCACATCAGCTAAACACATTGAAATTTTTTAAAACCAAAATCCTATAAAATGGAGATAAATGGTGAAGATACTTCTGCTACAGTCATTCATTTGAAGTTATTTATACTTCATCTGCCGCTATATTTAATTATGTTGCAATTTAAGTTCCAGTTGGAATACAGCTACAAGATGACATATGATGCTTTTAAGCAATAACATTGTGCTGTTCTTTTCCTGGAAAAATTAGCGTATGGGATAAATTATGCCATAGTTGACAGGCGGGATTAATTTTGACAGTAAGCTTTAAAGCAATGTGGTTGGAAAAAAATTTAGCAGATGTGCATATTTGCTGAAGAGTCTGGATTTGCAGATTATTACATGTGTTATGAATTGCAAATTAAGACTACTTGAAAGCTTCTCCACCTCCTGTGCCTGCAACTGTGTTCTTAGTCTTCATGATCTGAAAAGCTTTTCTCCTGCTGGATTAGGAAGTGCTAGGAGAGTGACTCTCAGCTTGGTTAGTTACTCGTTTTGTAGTGCAGTTCAATAGCCGTAACTGAATAATGGCAAACTACCGAAGCATGCATTTTGCTAGTTACCATGAAAAAAAAAAAAAAAAAAAAAGGAAGGAAACATTTATTTGAGAAAGGGAGCAAATTCTAAGTTTTTCTGCTATCTGTTATAATGCTTTTATTTTAAAATAAACGTGAATGTTTCTCAGGGGCAGACTGAACTGTAGGGAGAAGCAGCACGTGCTGCAGAAGAGCCAAGCAAAAGGCACCAGGAACTGCCAGAAACAACTTGGGAACAGCTAAAGAAGGGAGAACGGTTCAAGGGCTGTTCACATCTAAGTTTGGGTATCCAGTGACTGACTCGTTGTGGCTCCCCACAAGAAAGCTACAGACTAAGAAATCCAGATGTCTATTTACAAGAGATGCTGATATTCTCTAACTTTAACCATGGGCTTTTTAGGGTGATTTGTAGTTTGCTGTATTTTACCACATTATGACACATGTTCTTGTATGCCTGTAGGATATCTTAGAATCATAGAATGGTTTGGGTTGGAAGGGACCTTAAAGACCATCTAGTTCCAAGCCCCCTGCCATGGGCAGGGACACCTCCCACTAGACCAGGCTGCTCAAAGTCCCATCCAGCCTGGCCTTGAACATTTCCAGGGATGGGGCATCCACAACTTCCCTGGGCAGCCTGTTCCAGTGCCTCACCACCCTCACAGTAAAGAATTTCTTCCTAATATCTAGTCTAAATCTCCCCTCTTTCAGTTTAAAACAGTTACCTGTCGTCCTGTCACTACACTCCCTGATAAAGAGTCCCTCCACATCTTTCTTGTAGGCCCTCTTTAGGTACTGCAAGGCTGCTATAAGGTCTCCTCACAGCCTTCTCTTCTGCAGGCTAAACAATCCCATACATAATTTTAAAAGAACTCCTAAATGTTTAAACACCTTCCATCCAAGCTTCTGTTTCTGAATAGGACATCATAGGACACCATCTTAACAGGTCTGTCACCTTTTCTTTGTGTTGTAACTACAGCAGTGCTTTATCTCACCGTAAGTTGGAAAGATCAAATCAGACAGGTCTAGAACAGCAGGTGCAAAACAAAAATAATCAAACAGTTTAATTTAAATTAACTAAGGGCTTCAGCTCACGGTTGCTGAATATTTGAAGAGGCTAATTAGCATTTTCACTAGATAACGGAAGCTTTGGCGTGGGTTTTTCTTCCGGAGGCAATGACTGAGAAAATTAACACCTTTGTCAGCTGCCGTGTATGGTCAAAGCCCTTGTTTGTTTTGCCATTAACCAGGCACGTTCCCACGTTTCTAATTGAGTTGTCAGTGCAGACCAGGCGGCCCGTGGACCTTTTTCTGCCTCCTGGTTCAGCAAGGTTACCTGCATTCAACCTGCAGGCTCTGCCCTCGGTTACCCTGGTGAAACTCCAGACAAAATTTGCAGCTGTAGGAAAACATGGTGCAAGTGACGGCAGAAGTTTATTGTTAGATTTTATTTGTCAGCAAAAAAAGTACTCCCTTCCCCGCCCCCCCCCCCCCCCCCCCAAAAAAAAAAAGCCCCAACAATACAGCTTGATTTTTAAATTTTAGGCTGAATTAGCAAAACCACCAATGGAACTAAAAAAAGGGTTGGATTAAAAAAAAGCAGGTTGTCATTGAAGTACCAGAATGTAAACTCTCTCTGCTATTTTTACACAGGCTTTATTTGGATTATCAGGGTGTTTCAATTCCTCTCTTCCTCCCTTCCTCATTTTAAGGAAAATCAGCTGAGACGTGATGTATATACAGTCTGACAGTACAGACACCTGCTAATGTAAAACTGGAACAGTTGTTGTATACAGATCCTACGCGTAGTCGATGCAGTGGCTAAAAAATGATGAAACCCATGCCAAGTAAATACCTGTAAGCTGAATGGTCACAGTTGATCATTAAGTCCAGAGCATATTTGGGATAGCTTTTAAAGACACTGTTCAAAACAAGACCTCTCATGGTTAGGTACAGGCTAATAAAGTAAAACAATATATAGACAAGCAGAAATAATTGTAGGGTGAGGGCCTAAAATGCAGAATGTTTTGCAGTGAGATACTTCTCTATATGATGAAGCGATAAAACACTGCTTCTCCCGTCTAAACACAGGAGAGAAATTTGAAGCTAGTCAAATTAGAAACAAGCAGTGTAAGCACAGTATTTTTAATTGTGTGTCCAAATATGAAGTTTGCTTTCTAGAAAAGCGAGGTAGAATGAAAGTCACTTTTGTTAAACATTAGTATTTGGTAATGACATCTGAACTGTCTTTCATCTGAGCTCTCTCATCAGAGCTATTTGACCTTCTGTCAACACCAGCACAGAAAATTATTATTTATCAGTGTAAATTTCCTTTCCCCCAACTCTTCCAGCTATTCATTCTCAATTTTAAGTCTCTCTGCACAAAGCTCTAGATAGCGAGACTTTGATCATCCTCAATCACTTGCTTAACAGTGTTAGAATTAGCCTGAGAAAACAATGTTTATTTTATAGGATTGTGGGGGTTTTGTTTATTTTGTAATCCATAAATTTGTCACAGCTGATAAATTTCAGAAGTTGACACTAGTTTGGGGATTTTCTTTATAGAAACAGGTCCTGTCAAATCAACACCTAGCTAATAAAAGTATACCAATTGTTCTTTTCCAAGTTAGAGTTTTCTGTACACTGTGTCTGTCAAATTAGGAACAAGTATGTAGTAGCTCAGCCTTAAATGTTGCTCCAGGTCTGCTATACCTAAATGGGGATACTGGAGTATCTATCCTATAGTAGCACAGATCAATGTTCACAAAGTCAAGAAATAAAGACTGCGACAAGAGCCTATCGATACAGGATTGTATACTGCTGAGTGGGAAAAATTTAAGCACCCATGTAAGAGTTGACAAGAGTTAAATTTTGTGGAGTAGAGAGAAATTAAGTTTTCCTGACAAGTGTGGCACAGCAACTTTTGCTGGTAATTAAATAGAAATATACTAGCTCAACAGGCAAATTTTTAAAAAGCTTTGAGATTTGGTTATTGTAATTCATGAGTTTTTGTAGCACCTTAACTATATGTGTCAAATAGGAGTAGCAGCAAGATTTTTTTTTGTTCAGCAAATGAACACTAGGAGTATCTCTAAGAGGAAGTTCTTCAGACTTCTTCAAGTGTAAGTAAATTAATATCTTACTGTTTAGAAGCACTTAGAAGCTCAGAAGACCAACTAAAGTAAAGGAGAGCTTAGTAATACACGTATATGGTATATGATAGCCTAAGAATATAAGAAGACCACTTAGGCAAACTTACCACCCTGGAAGAAAATTGAGGTCTGTTAGCATCACTGAACAACCAAGGCACAATAGCTCTTACATCTTTACTGTACTAGCATGATACAGTTGGAAACGATAGCATAAAATAAGTCAGAAAGGCTCATAAAATTATAGCGTAAAAATCAGTATTTAAAAACATGCAAAGCATTATTCAGATTTACATTCTTATTCTTAAACTAGAAAGTGGTAGTATATTTAATTTCATGATGACTTAAACCGGGTTCTGGTTTATTCCTGTCGCAATTTAGGGATGTAACAGTACATCTTACATCAATAACTTTTGAGACAAACTTCAGGAGCATCACTTTCTGGCTAATTTATAACCATCAAACACTGAAAGTAATTTCACTTACAAAAATGAATAGTTGTATTTTGTATAGCCCTAGATCAGTGAACTAAAATGGACATTTTCAGAGTTAATTGTGGTCCCTAAAAAGCTAAATAAATATCCTCTGTGTAAGAGGAAAGTAATGAAATAATTTATTGAAGTACTACCATTAGCAAACATCATCTGTAGTAAATATTTTATCTAAGCCTTTGAATGTGGTATCAGGTGTTTTCTATGTAAAATCTTGGCCCCGCCTCCTTAGTGCTCAGTTGCCAGCATTCTTGAGGGGAAGTAGACTATGTAACATGAGTATACTTCTAGGAGAAGGAACTCCTCTCTGGTAGCTTCTTAATGTGTTTCAATGGAAATTTATGGTTTCCTTCGGAATATTAAAAAATATAAAAGAACAGCCTTTGTAAAAGTAAGTTTTTTGTATTTGACTTTCATTTATGTTGTAGTTAAGCACAGGTTTTATAAAGCTGTAAAAGATAATGAGTCAAAGAAACTATTTGGGTTTAGTAGGTGTTTAATCATGTAAGAGTCCTATTTTAAGGTTTCTGTTTATTAGGATGTTTCTAGAGCTAACTTGCATGATGCCTTCTTTCTCCTGCCCTGCTCCCCCCAAAATAGTTTTTTTTATCATTGATAATGTGTCGATGTTGTATATCTCTCTTATTCCCCTTTATCTGTGTAGTGTTTTATTGTATACAAACTGATTTTTTTTTTTTTCCTTGTGAATAAGTAGCTAAATTCTGGGGTTTTTGTTAATTGCAGAAACTCTTGTGTAGAATAAATCCACAAACACTAGTGATTTTGTGCTTAGGATTTATGTCTAAATCACTGTTGCTGTAATGAGGGACTGAAGCTACAAAAAGTGCCTGTCCTAGAGCTGTGGGGATGATTTGTATCTGCTGCATTGGAGCTCCTATTTCCCCATGCAATATCTGTACTCTAGTCAGAGGCTTATCATTCCTTTTTTTTTTTTCCTACTTGTCATTGTTTTTCTACTTACACTGTTAGGAGACTTCTGTAGTGTTGCCTTGATAGTAGAACTGTTGAGGATAATGGTGGCAGGGTAGGCTCTTCAGAACATCTTGCTGTGTGGGTTATACTTAGAATGTATTCTGGAATAGTCCCTTTGGAGAGCAATTCTAAATTAGCTTATCCTTCAGTAGGAAACTCCGACTAGAATAGCTACAGTGTTGGAACATCAGTTATTTTTGTTTGGTTTTTAAGCTGGATAAAAGCTTGGATGGGAGTGAGGAAAAACCAAAGGAGGAGTGCAGATGTCATAGCATATGTGTCTCCGTAGATTCACAAGTTGTTTAAATACAGAAGTCGCTAGGCGCTTGTGCGGAGTGTAGTGTCTCTGTATCTGGTACAGCTGAGACATCAGTGCTGGGAAACTAGTGCTTCAGAGGTCTATGGAGGTGGGGGAGATAGAGGAAAGGAGGATTGCTTTGGACAGTGGTGCCCATTCCCCAGGTATTTTGGGCTAAGGTGGAGTCTTATTTTTATGTTCTTTTAGTCATGGGAGAAGACAAAAGCTGAAGCCAGGAAAAAATTTCTACTGTAGTACAAAGACACATAGGCTTTAGTGCACCAAGTTATGCACAAGGCTGTTACCTCCTTGTATCCAGAGAGCAGCTACCTGGTACCTTCACTCTGTAGCTGGGATTTCAAAATGAGGCCTATGTGGGAGACAGCGGTGAAAATCCTACAACTGTGTGTTATATTTCACAAAGCATTACCTTTCTGAAATGACATCTCCATCAGTGGGTGGTACAGGGTGCATCTGTTCACCAAAACACCGTTTTGGTGTTCAGGTGGGAGCAGGGTTTAGACCTGCTGTGAACCCACTCCAATTAAACTCCGTGTGTGACGCTGGAGTCCTGTCATTCTTGGAGAACAATACCGCCGAAACAGTGAGTATTAAAGAGATTGATACCGAGAAGCACATGAAGGCATCAGTAGTTCCAACATTCTTGGAGGATAATGACGTCCTGAACAGCAGGTGCCTTGCTGGAGGTTGTAGTGTTTTGTGTGAAGTACAGTTTTGAGTGGCAGATTTAATCTAATTACAGTGAAGCTGACAGCATTAACAGTTGCGGTCTCTCTTGCCCAGCTGAACAGCTAGAGTCAGCGCTGCACTGCAGTGGGAGCTGTGCAAGCATAACTAAAGACACGATCTTGTCCTTGAAGAGCTTCCCGTTTGAATTGACATACGTCCTGCTAAAAGCTTCTGCTCTGGAAAGTGGTTCTTGACTCCAGCACTGGACAGATGGGAGTCGTGTGTTCGAGCTTGCCCAGCTTGTTCCCTCCAGAGGGTGCTGGCTGTGTCCACACTGCCCAGCATCTGCTTAGTGTTTTATCCAGGTCTTTTGTGGAGCAGTCGCAGGGTCTCCAAGGATAGGTATGTGCTTTGCGTGGCTCAGGGTGCTTCACGCATGAGGCTGGAGTTGGCAACCACAGGAAAGACACAATGGCATAATGCTGAAGTGGTCATATCGTGTCCTGGGAGTTGGCTGAAGGGAAGATAGAGGGTGATGGAGGGTGGAAGGCAGCACTTGAGGGTTAGCGTTTGAGGTACGAGGGGAGAAAGGGTCAAATTTGATGCAGTCTTACTGTTTTCCCTTATTGTAAGGGTGCCCTTGGCTTAATGCTTCATGTTTGAGCAAACCAACCGGGTAAGATGATGAAAGCCGGCAGGGTGGTTGGGAGTGAGTTTGTATGCACATCGTGGGAGAGCAGGGATGAGGCTTTGGACTGAAACTAGAAGCAACTGGCAGCCTGAGAGGCACCAAGCAGCATTTTCAAGGGATTTTGTTTTGGTGGCCTTAAGAGCACCAGTGAAAATACTCGGCCAGCTACTTATCCCCAGTGAGCAAGAGAAAGCTGCTAAATGATACGAAGAAGTAAACTGCTGAGGATGGTTTTCTTAAGGAAAGTAGGTGCGAGGAGACTTTTTTGGCCAACTGCTGCATTTCCCTAGAGGAACTTAAAGGCAGTTGTAGCCACTCAGACTGGTCGCGTGAGAAGCAGATGATTGAATTAGTCACAGAAAAGTTTCTGGGTGTGTGGGGAGAGAGAGGGAGAGCTTCAGATGAAGCTAGTTGTTGGGAAGCTGGTCACATCTAACAGCAGCTGTGTCTACTTACCTACATAAATGAAATGGTCATACTGATGAAGAGGCAGTTTCCTTCTCAATGAGGAGGGAGCTTCTGCAGAGAACAAATGGGCAATGCCGGACCATCTTCCTCGGTCTGATGAATGTGGGAGTTTCGCCATCCGTTTTTATGGCTTATTTCCTTTCAGTTTATGCATGAAGTAGGACATTGAAAAATTGTTCCTTTTATTGACGCAAGATAAAACGTTTGTAAATCACTGCTTATATTTAGCAGAACGCATCTTTAGGAATAGCCAATTTATTTTACTTAAAGAAAATGTAAGTATCCATTTATAATGAAGTTATAACTTATTTCCAGTATTATGCAGGAGTATGACAAAAGTTATGCGCTACTGTAAATTACTTGGGTTAGTCTTTGTGTTAAATAAGGAATTTGCCAACGCGTCTCTTAATTAATGATTGAATGCTTCTATGACACTTGGATTACATTGCCTTTGTATTTAACTAATGAGAAAAACCTAGACTCTCAATTTCAGAGCCAGAATTATTTCCCTAATAGTATCAGGAAATGTTTCCACAATAGGGTTGTCAAATTGCCCGCTTGTTAAAAGCATCATGATGCAAAAAAAACACCTGGTAGTCTTTTCTGCCAGGATCTGTGAAGTTTCACATTGCAGTTTAATATTGCTAATGAAATCACTTCTATGCTAGGCCAAAAAGAAGTCTGAAGCTATAGAATTACAGCTTATCCTTGGGTGCGTTTATGGGATTTGTCTGCTGACAGTGCTGATGTTCTGCCGTTCTGTATGGTTGCCAAGTGTGTATGTAGTGAAGCCCTTTTTTTTTTTTTTTTTTAAAAAAAAAAAAAAAAAAAAACCAAAAACAAACTACTAGTCTCTGGCTTGTAACAAAGGTCACTGTCAACTGTAGCAAACGTAGGCATGTGCTGTGAAGCCAGGGACTTGCCTCCTGGGTTCTCCGATGCTTGTTTCTCATTGCCCGTAGGAAGGAAGGGGTGCATCGCTGATCATGAAATTACAGCAAATGCAAAATACTGATATGAGATCTTCTGATCTTTAGAACTAAATTGTCCTCTAATAACGGTAGCACCTAATTTGTACTTACGATGTTTTTAAGGGATTTTCTGCTGTTGTCTTGATACTATGACTTCTCTGGCTTATCAAAGCATGTAGGTAAGTGAGGCTCAATGTGCTGCAGGAGAAGCAAGGTCAATATTGAATCCGAGCTGAGGCTTAAGAATCTTATGCAAATATTGATGTAAAGTACACTTGGGTATGCGCTACAAACATGTAGAGGGGGGAAGAATATGGTAAAATGGTATTATTTCTTAGGACGTTTACAAGATAGATGTCTTTGTCTCCTTTGCTTTGTTGTAGTTATAAATGGCATGACTTGCCCTGTTGCTTATTTTTTCACTTGATTGCAGTGAAGAGCAAAGGTGGCTCATGCCACTTCAGTGGTTAAGAGCCCGCATAATGTTTGCACAAACACAGACTTCCTGGACACGTGCTTCTGCTATCCATAATCTGGTACACCACAATTACAGCCACCAGCTTCCGAAGGGGTGGGTGTTCTAACCTAAGCTGTATCTGTTTCATTGACCGCACTGATGAACTCATTTCACTCTTCCAGCGATTTCCATTTAAAGAAATGTAAATAGAAGTGTTTCATTCACAGGCTTAGGATTTAACAGGTCCAGCAGTGAAACTCATGATAAGGTGCTTGCACTACATGCCCTAAAACAATGCTAGAGGACATAATGGAGAGAGAAGAATTATTGCAGGAGGAGTTAAAATAGTCTGGGGAAAAAAAAAAATTCTGCGTCTCTGCATCAGTGTGTTTAAAGGATGATCTTTGCATTCTTCTATCTCATTTATACAGTCTTGAAGCTATATTATAAAACCTTATTCAAAAAAACAAGTCTTACTCCTTCCTTTCTTATAATCCTGTATCCATTGTGTTTTAAAATTGACTTGCAAGGATTGCATCTCCAGTAAGGCAGGAGATGGCTTGCCTTTTTTTCTTCTTTTTTTTTTTCAGTATTTTCATTTAAAACAATTTTATGTCTGTTCCTTCATAGTGTTCAGAGGACCTTAAGTAACGTGCATATGAAATGGGTGCCGAACTTGGATGTGTTCCCCTTTTTAGTGCTAAAGTTTAAAAAAGCACCAAAATTGCGTGTAGTCACGTGCAAGTACGTGCTTTAGATGTAACTTGGCTATTGTAGCACTCTAGTTTTCCACATTGGTAAAAACTGAAGGTTTTCAGCCCCCAGTTTTGCTGTTTCATTTATCAAAAATTATAAAACATTAGTTGAAACGCATTCTGCACTTGTGCACCTCGTGCTCCATATCTGCTTTTGAGAAGCTGCTTGTATTTAGTATTCCACTACTCAAGTGCTTGCATTAATCATTAATGCAGTAAAAAGTTATATACCACTTCCATAGAAAAATGTTAGTTCTTTCCAGCCTTCCCCCCTCCTACTCCCAAGCATCCTCCAAACGCAGAGCTCTGATCCCGTGTCCTCTCCTGCTGCAACATCCTTGTGTCACCGCTCCTGTAAGGTGCGTCCTGCCCACCCCAATACATCCATGTCCGGAGCTGGATGTCCAAGGCTCGGGCTCGCGAGGCGCTTCCCGTGCTGTATGAAAGAGGCGCCCAAAGCGGCTGCTCACAGGGGCGAGCTGTGACTGGGCATCTGCTTGCGTAGCCGCTTTCAAAAAAGCGAAGCTTTGAAGTGCTTCAAAGAACCCAGTGGTATGTGTACCTTTTGATAAAAAGGATGTTCAGTACAAATAGGAGAATATACTGAAATATTAAGATAAGCAAATTTTGTGGTTGTGAACAATGATTCCTAGGGGAGAGCTGATGGTGACCAAAGTGTACCTAAGCAAAACCGTACTTTCACCCAGTTCATAATGGCTGAATAAACAAACAACCTTGATTAAAAAGAAAGTGGACCAAAGCACACTAGTGACGGTTGGTGTGTTATTGCCCTGTAATAGAAGAGACAAGTTATCGGTAAAGCTAAAGTCTTCACGCTACTGATTTTTTTGAAATGTCAGATCAAATATGTCTGGGTTTATTTGTTAGGTGTTGGCAGTAAAATCTATAAAACTGATAGGTCTAGGCATATCTTTTTAAGTGAATTACCTTCCTAAAAATGTTTTTAGTTATGTTGAGCTTTTTTTTTTTTTTTTCCTCTGGAAAAATGAGGTTAGGTTTTGGCAGAGGGGAGCTGTCTAACGTAACAGAACTTAGTTCATCTCATGCCAAACACCAGCACTCGATATCAATAATCTTTGACTCAAATATTGCTCTTGGGTACATTTATCGTTCCCATTGTTCCATAACACAGTGGGGAAAAACAGTCTTTAACAATTGTGAGCAGAGAAAATCTGCACACAGTGGGAGCTGAAACAGTTCTTGCAGTTGTGTAACAAAACCCCCAAATGTTGGCAACGCTCTGGACCTGGAAGGGGATTTTTGTTGGTGAACGCTAGCAGTGGTTTCAGGCTGGTGTGCATCGTTCTTTTCACTCTGTGTGTGGTATTGAGTTACACTACACATGCAAAATGTAATCCTTAAAGGATGTTTTTTCTCCTCCCCGCCTCAAAGGGAGTAAGTAACTTGTAGGGAACATAGGACGGGTAAACTTTGACAGTATGAATTTGAATGACTGGCAGTGTAAACCTTGGTGATAAGTTTGTACTGTGTAGTCAAATCAGGCTTTTCCAGTGTTCCGTGGTACTAGCCTCTGCTTTGGAGCATGCGTACATTTTAAGGGAAAAGAAGATACAGGATACTTCCCTTCAGTTTCTTCCTAGTAAGAGTCATTAAAGCACAGAATATTTTTTTTTCCCTCCTGTACCCCTCTCCCCATTGTTTTAACCGCAAACCATGCTTTGAAACAGCAACATCACTTCCCAAGACAAACAGTTTTAATTAAATTTCAGGTGAAGATCCTTCTGACTCTAAAGGACAAAGAAAATCATTTGAGATACTTCAGATATTTCTGAGGAAAGCACGGGATGATGTCTCCCCTGCTCTCAGTTAAAGCTACCTAGTTCTTTACATTTGGGAAGGTAAATGGAAGCTCTTTTAGGCTTAGGTGTGGTGATGTTGTCTTGATGCTGTATGAAAGTGGAAGATGATGAGACTTTCACGTCTGTAGGAAGATAGGAAAGTGCATGTCCCTTATTTCCCCCTCTGTGCGTACTCTGTCTTCCCAGTCTTCCGTGGAGGAGACCTGCTGGGTGGCAGCCCTACTGCTGGCTGTGCATGGGTGAGTGCCTGGGATCCTCAGATCCCAGTAAATTGGTTCAGTGCTGCCTTTGAGTACGTTTCCCCTAAACCCAAGCTCTCCTCCATTAGACTGGTGCGGAAAGCCTTCAGACGAGCCTCGAGACTGTTAGAGGTGCGGGTCAGACCATGAGCCGCATTCCAGCTCTTGTTCAGACCTGTCTGCTTTGCAGCAAAGATGCAGGGAGAAGAGCTCAAGTGCTGGCAGCTCCACAGTAGCTTTGCCGTAGCTGTGCTTTACTCAGAGTCGTAGTACAGCAGGCACACAACAACACCCTCCCACCCTCAGCTAGGATGAAGCGTGTCAGCGCAGCCAGCCATGGCACGGGAGATGCCGTACAGAAAAAGGGCGTGTGAAGCATGTTGTGGAGCTTCGCTTGGGTAGATCAATGCAGTCGCTCATCAGCTGCAAAGATAGCAATTGCCTGATAACTGTGGAGTGAAGATGCATACTCTGACTTCTGACTGATCAGTGAGATACTTAAAACTTTTTAAGTCTCCCTTCCATTAAGATGTTGAGCCTCTTTGGTAATACAGTTTGATTCAAAGGGGCAGGAGTCAGGGGTGGGGAAGGATTTCTTTATTAGGAATTGATGCATAATAAAACTTCTCACGTGCACATACATGCATCTCGCCTCAATACGTGCATGAGCTTTCTAATGTGATCTGTTGAGTGTCTCAAGCATTTACTTCAAGTTAATCATTTACTCCAGAGATTATGTCCTTTCCTCTAGAGTGTTTGCATGCTTCTTTTCAGTTAGTGGGGTCATTTCAAAGGATTTTAAGAGGATCCACTGGACGGGGACATACTGCTCTGACTTCATGGTTCCAAATACTAGTATTTCGTAAGTTGTTAGCCTGAGCCTTAAGCCTGAGAATAAATGCTCCACCCACAAGAATGAACTTGCCTGCTCTCAGTCCATCTGAAAACACTTTTTGTTCTGGGTGCATTCAGCTAGTTTGCATTTTTTTAATGGGAGCAACTGTGTTAACTACCTTTATTGGCACATCTACTTGGTGAGTATGACCTCCTCTGTTTATGTTGATGGTTTTGGAGAGACTGTCAGACTGAATCACTGATGTAGCAATAATATTTTATAATACTGCAAGGTAGTTGTTCCCTTGACTCGTTACCATTTTCGAGAACAAAGTCTAGGTAGGGAGTTACGTGCTACATTGGCAGACACTACCTGGTATCAGAAGCAGCAATGCTGTCCTTCTAGGAGAGCTCTAGTTTGGGAAAGATCATGAAATCTTTTGAAATATTTCATGGCATAATAGTTGTCACTTGTGACTAAAATAAAGGGGTTTTCTGCAGTAGGAGGTATAGTTGACTGCATATATTCTTAGTCTGATTTATCGGTCCTTTTAAGCAGGAATTGTAAAGAGCGACTTCTGCCCACTTAGCGTCAGAATGGCTCTTGGTAAAGAACAGGTCTTAGCGCTGCTTGTGCAGCTTTCCCCAAAGAACTGGAAAAGAACAGTTGAAGTTTGTACAGGCAGTGTTACACTTGATGAAATAATTTGATAATGGCACTTATGGGCAAAGAATCAACTGATAGCTTGGTTTCATGGGACTTAAGCAATACCTTGTTTCCCAGACGATGGCACTGGAAGGTGTTCAGGTTGCCTTCACAATGCCATGCAACTTCCAGCAAACAGGTTCTTTCCTACAGATTACGTCATTGTCGTCATTTGCAGGTGACCCTCTCTGATGTCACTTGCATCATTTCTCCCACACACACTCAATTTTTCTGTTGTTAGAAGTCAAATTGCCAATGATGATCTCTCTTACAAGCTAACTAAACCTAAGTCCTTTGTATGATTTGAACCTAGACACAGATTGTTTTTTTTCATTTCTCCTCTAAGTTTAGATAAAAAAAACCAAACCACCAACTTCCTTTACTTCAGTAGCCCAGACAGAATCAGTTGGAAGAGAGGTTGCACGCAATTGGCAAGGGTTTATCTTTCATGGAACTCTTTGAGTCCCAGTATTTGAGTTTCTCTTTTCAGATCTGGTACCCTTTGCTTTGTCTAAAATAAGGAGGGAAAAAACCCAACAAGCCAAAAACAAACACCAACGCACAAGTGCTGAAATGACAGAATTGAGATTCTTTGTATGTCTTCCTCGAGCAGGGGGTACTAAATGGGAGAAATTGACTTTGGGGTGCAAAAATGGCTTATTTGTAGGAGGAACTTCATCGTCACTGTTAACTGAATTGAAAGTTGACTCTTTCTACAAAATTGCAGAATGGTAGAAGGGTAAAGGAGGATTTACTGGTACAACTGACAACGTTGTAGACAGATTTTTTTTTTTTTTCCTTTTCTTTTATAGTAAACTGTACTCTTCTCTATGCTTTCATAGAGAACTGTCAACACAAGGCATGGTTTTGGTGAAGCTGGTCCACTAATTAGGATCTGTCATAAAGAACCTCTAGCAGAACCTTAAATTTCTTTTTCCTTAATCAGGATTGATGCCCAAAGTTAACCATTTGGACATATCAGGACCACCTTCCCCGCAAAAGAGAGTCTGTATCTCAGACTTATTCTAAGACATGTTTAGTTGCTTTTTGTGAGCAAGGGTCATCAAGATAACATTGGTTAACATCTAAAACTTGAGCAATGATTTTTTTTGGAAGCTAGAGACTCCCTGCTGTAAGGGAATGACTTCGGGGGGGGGGGGGGCTTTCTGCAGCTCCCCGAGCTGTCAAAGTGTGATAAATTGTTCAGTAAATCCACATGGGCGGATCCTGAAGTGACTCGCTAGAGCTTTGTTGTGGGACTCCCTGAGGATCCCAGGCTTCCTAGACACAATTTGGCTCAAGCCTCCTCAGGATTTATCCTGCTAACCATAAAGTGTGATTGGAAAGGATCCAGAACTGGTATCAGGGAGAGTGCTCCCTCTGAAATCAGTGCCTCCCTTCAGGCTTACTTTAGGAAACTAGCTTTTAATGACCACGTGAGGGCGTGGTGGAGGTCGTAGGGCAGAAAGTCGCTATACTAGATAGATGTGTGAGCTTTCTATTAGAATGGACTTTTTACCAGAGACTGAAGTGGAAGCCTTTGAAATGTGTCTCTCAGGTAATGCTGAACGCAATAGGAAATGCCCTGCCTTCCCTGCTGTTTATCCTTTGGATGATAACAAGTACCACTGGTCCATAAGCAGCTCGGATGGCAGTTGCTGACTTAGCCGTGCTAGAGGGTTAAGGAACCTTTTGGCTAGAAGGTTGAATTCTGGATAGAAGCCAAAACTGAAGTACATAAGTTCTCATAATTAAGTAGCTGGATATTAGGAAATGCCCCTGTTGCATTAATTCTTTTTTTTAAATGGTATAACTGCGGAGTTTATGAAGGATTGCTTTAGGAGGAATAAGTTTCTTAGAAGTAGGAATTAAATTTTGACTTATGCAAGGAAGCAAGAGAAAGGTAATAGGAAATACCCATGAAGAGAATGGTAAGTAAATAACCAAGATGAAGTCAAAAAAAGCTTTAATCTGTTCAATATAATTTGAAGTAACAGATTCGGTTCAGTGAACTTGTTTCTGATTTGGTGCTCATTAAAAATGAGTCTTTCCAATTACTTGAGTGGAAGCCAGACTAGATTTTTTTTCTTATTATTAGATATTTAAATGAACTGGAAAATGGAAGGCAACAGAAGATAAGCTGCGTTTACTTGTCTTCAAAGGGACTCTTGCGTAGTTTGGGATACTTGGATAGTAACCTTGGGGTTGGTGTACGGAGAGGTGATTAAAATATTGAGCACTGTGCTAGTGGATTCTTGCTCTGTTGCAGTTTCATGATCTTGAATTTATTCACCCATAGGCACCTACACATCTCTGGGCTTAACAGAGATGTTCAAATTGCCGTTATAGTTGGTGATGGTCTAGTAAATTTGGTCTGTGGAGTCTGCAGTGCTAGTGCCTGACCAGATGTTGGTGAGATGAAAGGCACTCTGCAATCTAGCTGTGTTTCTGCTGTGGGAATTTGAATTCTTCAGACTCATTTCAGGGAGGGAAAAAAAGAAAGCTGTTTTGGGATGGGATGGGGCAGGATGGGATTCAGCTACAGGCTGAAGTTCCATCTCCTTCATCAGATGGTTTACTGTACCTCATTCATGTGTAGTAATAAAATTCCTCTCCATCTTTTATTCACCACCCACTAAATTATTAATCCAGTTTGTTTACACATAATAAATAGTCTCGTCTAAAGCATGAGAAAGTTGTGTTTTGATCGACAGTCACAGAAATACTGGATGCATGAATTGCTCTAGCTCATTTTGTCAAAAATAATCAGCATACGACCCAGACTAAGTGTTTAAATATTATATAGCTCTAGGATTTGAAAATCCCTGACTACCCAAACACAGTACCTCTACATCAGCGTCTTAATGTGCTATTTGGAGTCCATCTTTCTGTTGAAAACAAGTATGCCAAAAAGTCAACTTTACTCATTTTTTTTAAATATTGGACTTAATAACTTAAGTAGCTGTGGCATTGTCTTACAGGATAGCAAAATCCTTGCTGTCTCTGCCAAGGTTTAAGAATTGTTTCTGTGCACGAGAGTTGTGTAACACCCCTTGAATTCAACCACTTAATCTTTTTGGTCCTTTAACACACACAACTTTGTGGTATAATACCCTTGAAAATACTCTGTGGAAGGAGGTGAGGGATAGTTCTTAGGTATTTGGAAAACATGAAGTCTTTACGTCTAGAAGCTGTGGACGTGCGCTGTGAGACAAGCTAAGGAAGATGTGTTAGGCTCACTGCTGTCCTGTTGGGGATGCAGCTCCATTTTGTTGCTCTTGCAAAGTCCAGCTATTAAGTCTCCAATCTGGCTTCAGAGGCAGTATCTAAGCTAGGGAAATGTTGTCCAATGATTTCAGTGTTCTTAAATAGCGGATGGTGTTGAATGACATCCTGCAAAGTGTAAATATGAACAGATAAAGCTTAAACATACTGAATTGGTGTAGCATTGGTGATAAAGAATAACATAGTCTTTGTGTGATCTTATCAGCTGAGTCATTTGGGTTCATGCTCTAGAGAGCTGTGACCGTAACCAGTGAAAGGGTGCAATGTGTGTGTGGCTAAGAGGGTGTAGGAAGGAGGTATTGAACTCGTGAAGCAAAGTGATCTTCACCGTGCCTGGAATGACTGACATTGTGTTAGTGTTCATGTTAAACTGAAATGCAGCTTCTCATGCAGTAATGGGAAAAGTCCAGATTGCTGCAGAACAAACATTCCTGCCATTTCTTGAGTTACAGACTTTCTCGTTTTGATCCACTTCCTTCTGTTTTAAAGAGATAAGAAAGTTGTATTGTAATTTGCTGGATAGCTCGGAAGATTCTGCTAGGCCTTCAGCATTTCCTGGAAAATGAATGTGAAATTGTCCAGTGAGATGAAGCAGAAATAAGAGGTAAGGGAAAACACACAAACAAAATGCACAATAAGAATTTCTTTCATATAAAGCATTTGTCAAGTTATTTTTTTTTTTTAAACAGCCTTTTAGTTTTCCAGCTTATCCTGTGTTCGCAGCTAGTTGCTGAGCAAGAAACAGCGTGTTATGCCAGCTGCAGCTGATGTTTGCTGTGCACACACTTGTGTGTGTGTTGGCCAGTTAAACAGAACAGATGCCTCTAGTACATGCTTGACAGTTCTCCTCTGTGTGGGCGTCTCTGCTTTACACAGCCACTTGCTCACTTTCTCTTCTCCACTCCCTCCTCGCCCTTCCCTAAGAAAGGTCGCTTTTAAGGTCGTGAGATAGCGGTCAAATTCTGTGGAAGACAAAGGCCCTAGATGCTCATGAGAAAGGGGGAGACAAGAAGTAACTAATGGTGCAATTTCAGAAACCTTTTTTAGCCAAGAAATGAGGCTTACAAGGTGCCTGTAGATGGTCCTTAATGTTTCACATGGGACCTGTGATTATTCCTTCCAGTCCCGTGGCCTGGGCATGCAACTCTTCCATTGTGAGAAGCCTGCCAGCACACTATGATCCCTTACAAAAGCAGATGGGGCACCTTCAAATTAGCTGTGGAGATCCCAATGAAGTCTTTCACTCTTCTAAATAAGTAGGTGTTTCCTTCCAAACATTCTCTCCTTCTGCTGTGTAGGAACTGGGGAGCTCTGTTTTCCCCTGAGAAGATCAAATATCTGAAGCTCTGCAAGTGACAGAGCTTGTTTAAGACCAGAATGAAATCAGGCAATGTCAAATTCCAGTCCAAGTTCTGCTTCTGAACACTAGTTTTATGGAAAAAGGAAAAAATAAGAGTATTGTTATGTTCTGTTACACTGCGCCTTTATTTTAATAGTTTCATGAAATGATAAATGATAATGCTTTGTAAACAGAAAGCGACCTTGCTTTCTGCCCTGGAATTCAATAGGAATCTAAGGGTGTATGAAAAATAGATGTATCAAGTCCTAGGTGTCGGTACAAGCACTTGTTTACCAGAATCTAAGCAGTAAGAACACCACTGTGAATAGTTAAGTTGGCTGTGCTTTCAGCAAAAGTTAAGATGCGCAGATGCAGCCTACTGTGTTGGCTGGTTTCTGAATCCTCAAAACAAGCTTTTGAGAGCAACTGAATCTCTTCCCAGCCCTATTGAGTTGGACTGAAGAACCATAGTTAGGCAAATAAGCTTCATCTGTTAGGAAGGAAGTTTTTTTTAAGTTCCTCAAGAGCCATTTATTAAACAGGAGCTGTGGAGAATTTATTTTGGCTCTGCAAAAGCATTGGAGAAAGGCTTCGTCTTGGCTTTTTTGTGAGATGAGGTGAACAGGCTTTCTTGGCATTATGCTCTTTATTTACATGGCTGCTCCATTAAGTGGTAGCATATATAAATGGGCTGATGTCCTGTCTGTCGTTCATCAGCCATCACAGATCAGATTGCACTCTTCATGCTACTTATGTGCTATGTAATATAAATTGACTTTACTTAGGGAATGAAGTATCTGAAGTCTCCTTTTTTGTATGTATGAATTATGAAGAAACAGAACTTGATGCCTAAAAATAAAGTTGGATAAAAATTGAGTCTGATTTCAGAAAATTGGAGCTTTTAAAATTTTTTTTATGCAATTCTCACAAAATTTTTGACAGTGCTTGCCACTGCTTGCCACTGCTTTCAAGTGTTTCCAGGCAGAATTCACGGTAAAGCACTTGTATATCTTATCTCTCCTAGTTCACCTTCAAGTTGCATGGTTCCAATGTTTTCAGTTGCTTGGTGCCTAATGTCTTGGTTCTGTATTTAAAAAAAAAAAAAAAAAAGTATTTGATGGTGGCTTTTCCCTGTTGCTGAAATTTGAGGAGGTGGCGTCTTCCAAACCATATTGGATTCCTTGAATGTATAGGAAAATGATGCTAGTATGAGTGACTTCAGAAAGACTAACAGAGATGCTACCTGGACAGACTAACAGAGATGCTACCTGGACACTGCTGTCTCGCTTTGTATGACCTATTGTAGGTTGGCTAGAACCTGACTGTTTTGGGAAATGTCAGCATGCAGTTGAACGTATGAATGACGCAGGTGAAATGGAGAGAAAGCTGTATCTTCTGTCTTCTTCCTCTTGGGAAAGATGGACTTTGTTATTCAGTTCAAGTTTTAGGAAGAGAGGGTTTCCCCTCCTCCTCTCTGGAGGAAGAGAAGGGGAAAATGTGCAGATTTAACTTGCTCATTATAGGCTACAAGACATAATTAAGGTCTAATAAAGACTTGGCTTTTTTTTTTTTTAAAGTCAGATGGAAGTGAAGAAGCTTTTAGACAGGCTGTAACAAATTCCAAATTACTTGTGCTCCATTTTTCTGTCACATTATCACAAAGATTTTTTTTTTTTGTTTAAATGATGAACTAGTGGGAGAGTCCAGCATTTGAGCAAACTGGTTACTTCCACTGCTAGCAAGTAAAGTGAAGAGTGTTTCCTCTCTAGATTCCTAGTTAAACATGTAGGACAGAAGGACCAAAAAAAAAAGTAATCTTCCCAAGGAACAAATGAGCTACTTCAGCTGTC
Organism: Fratercula arctica; assembly: GCA_947846985.1. Taxonomy (NCBI): domain Eukaryota; kingdom Metazoa; phylum Chordata; class Aves; order Charadriiformes; family Alcidae; genus Fratercula; species Fratercula arctica. The sequence continues at coordinate 65,598,680 of CANTUZ010000001.1, forward strand.
AGGGGTTAGGTGAGAAAAAGTAACCTACTTAGAAGCAGAAAACAAAGCACTCCACCCCCAATTCCCCCCTAAAAAAACCCCAACAACCAACAAACCCTTTTGACCTTATAGCTAAGCTGCTGCTTTTTAAGCATTCTGATACAGAAAGAGTTTTAGCAGAAGTGGTACTAACTCTCATACAAAAATTTTCTTTTTCTACTGCATAGCCTTTGCAATTACTTTATAGAAATCTGACTGCATGCATCAGATCAAATGAACCTATGTAGCCATTTAAAACTCTGGTCTTGCAGGTGGATTTGAGAGGAAAGACCATCTCCTCTTTCATAGAGACCTGATGATTAGAAATGGTTGATCGGTCTTGTCTGAACTCTTCTGGATGTGGTGGCCCTCAAAGGGGAGCGCTTAAAGCCTGCATCTTTACAATAATGGAGAAACAGTGCTGGGGTGGGGGAGAGTTTACTGCCAGAAAGAGCAGAGGTCTCTATTTTTCATTTCATTCTGGAGTGTCTCAGAAAAGCAAGTTCTTCTTTTTCACCCAAGCAGTTAGACTCTAACAAATTCAATAGCATAACCTTAACATTTTACTGGCAAACTTTCTTGAGAGATCTGCCAAAGAAATGAGATTGCACTTGTAAGTATAATGAACACTGTAGTAAACAAATTTTGTTGGGGTTTTTTCCCTTCAGAATAAAACGAGGAGTATTTTAGTAGCTTCTGCTTTTAAAATTAAAAGCACTTTCAGAGTCTTCTCACTGAACCTGTAGAATATAGCAAATAGCAGGAGTGAGGATGGACGTTGTAGCTTCTCGACCACACCTCTGTTCCTTTGCCGACCACTCTAAAGCCCACTGTGCATGTTGCAATGTTTATTTACTGCACCTTTGCTGGGTGTCTCTTGCCCCCTTTCTTGATGACTTCAGGATCTCATTTGGAAGAAAAAAAAAAAGTCTCACAGTGTGGTTTCTGTCTGTCTAAATGGGAAGCTTTTAGGCAAGACACTCGGTTTGAATGTGGCCGCTGATGTAAAAATGTAAAGGTTAAGATGCAAAAATCTTAAGTCAGAATAAAAACCAAGCAGTGGTGTGCACCTGGGGGCACGAGAATAGGCCTGGAATCGAGATGCTGGTCTAAGCAGCAGGCGTGGAGGCAGCATTAGTGGTTGTGAAGTGTTAACTTTCTGCATTAATGTTTGAAGTCTGCCCCCTTGGTTGTCTGTCAGTTGGCCACCAGTAGCAAAGGCACATGGTAGGACCTGTATTAGCTTTTCAGTTCAGTGACTGTTACTGTGTTGGTCATCCACGCTATGCTGTGTAACAATTCGAAAAATCTGGGTGTAAAACCAGGCTGTGTTTGAAGAGGAAAAATAAGAAGTTTATTTAGCAGCATGTGGATAGTAATGAAAATCATAAGTGTCTCTGGTTTGCAACCATTTGTGCTGGGGTAACCTGAGCCAGCAGCCGGACACCCACCTGGCTGCTCACTCGTACCCCCTCCCCAACCAGATGCAGGAGAAAATAGAATCGTAGAATTGCCTAGATTGGAAGGGACCTTTCAGATCATCCAGTCCAACCATCAACCTAACACTGACAAAACCCATCACTAAACCGTGGTGCTAAGCACTACGTCTACCTGTCTTTTAAGTACCTCCAGGGATGACGATTCCACCACTTCCCTGGGCAGCCTGTTCCGGTAGGATGGAGAAGCTTGTGAATTGAGGCAAAGATGGGGAGATCGCTTGCCAATTACCATCATGGACAAAACGGGCTTGACGAGGCGGAAAATAGATTTCACTTCTTGCCAGTTAAAATAGATTTGGAAGTTTGAGAAAGAATGACAAAATCTAAAATATCTCTCTGCCCCCCCCCAGCTCTCTTTCCTGGGCTTAACTTCACTCCTTAATTTCTGCCTCCCCCTTCTCCAACCCTGAGCAGCACAGGGGAATGGGGTTTGGGTTCAGTCTGTAATGGCTCCTTCCTCCTCATGCTGTTCCCCTGATCCAGTGTGGGTCCCCCAGGGGCTGCCGTTCCCGTCAGGAGAGCCTGATCCAGCGTGGTCTCCTCCAGGGGCTGCAGAGGAACCCCTGCTCCACCATGGAGCACCTCGTCTTCTCACCTTGGTGTCTGCAGAGCTGTCTCTCTCACTTTCTTCCTCCCTCTGCATGTGTGGCTTTTTTTTTTTTTTTTTTTTTTTTTTTGCCTTAAATACATTTTCCCCAAAGTGCCACCATTTTGGCTGCGGGGCTGGGCCTTGCCCTGCGGTGGGTCGGTTGGAGCCGGCTGGAACCGGCTCGGGTCAGCCCCGGCCTCTCCTCACAGAGGCCGCCCCTGCTACCAACACCTTGCTGCCTACACCCAGTACACCATCCGAGTTTTAATTAGCTGAGAGGGGCTTGCAGGCTCCTAACTAACTCACTGTGGGTTTTTGGAGAGAGAAGAGTATCAGAAGTGTCTACTTCGAAAGGTAAGCTTGAGGCCTTAGTTATTTTGGTGTGCCCCTTTTCCCTGTATGCAGGACGTGGGGTTTCTTTCATCCCTTTAGACTAATTTTGTAAGGCCCTCTGGTAACTCTAGTTGACTGCAACTGGCACTAGGTTTTAGCTCTTCAGGGGAAAACATGAAGGTTTTGCACTCATTCTGTGATTTTCATTCTACTGTGTCCAGCTCTGGAGCCCTCAGCACAAGAAGGACAGGGACCTGTTGGAGGAGGTCCAGAGGAGGGCCATGAAGATGATCAGAGGGCTGGAGCACCTCTCCTATGAGGACAGGCTGAGAGAGTTGGGGTTGTTCAGCCTGGAGAAGAGAAGGCTCCGGGGAGACCTTATAGCAGCCTTCCAGTACCTGAAGGGGGCCTACAAGAAATCTGGGGAGGGGCTGTTTGCAAGGGCATGTAGCCATAGGACGAGGGGCAATGGTTTTAAACTAGAGCAGGGTAGGTTTAGATCAGACATTAGGAAGAAGGTTCTTTACAGTGAGGGTGGTGAGACACTGGAACAGGTTGCCCAGAGAGGTGGTGGAGGCCCCATCCCTGGAGACATTCGAGGCCAGGCTTGATGAGGCTCTGAGCCACCTGATCTAGTTAAAGATGTCCCTGCTTACTGCAGGGGGTTTGGACTAGGTGACCTTTAAAGGTCCCTTCCAACCTAACATATTCTATGATTCAGAAAAGGGGAAAAAAACTCCCAAACAATGCAACCAAACCCAAATAAACCTCAACCAGGCTTTGGATCCCTCATTTCTTTTCGAGCTTTCTCTGCCATCGTCATGTTTTTTCTGTCCTCATCAACTTACACTATCAAAGTGAATGCAGGACTTAAGCACAGTACATAATTTGATTAATTTCGTATCAATAAGCTATGCCAGTAACATCAGTCTAAAAATGTTTGGCTCTTCAGCTAGCTCTCTTTCAGTCTTGTGGATGCGCATAGGCTTTACTGAGCGGCTGCTGATTAAATCCAAGCTGAACCCGAAATGGACTGTTTCTGTGGTGCTTGTACTGGGACTCGGGACACGTGTTTGTGTCCTTGTGGAAAAGTAAGGCTGCCTTAGCACGGGGTATGTTATCACAAAAGCACGGTGTGTGTTTTGCTAGATAGCGTGGGATGGTGTTCAGATAAGCGATGAAATAATATAAATACAGCTTTGTTCTTAACGTGATGAAGGGACTTGTATTATAAAGAGCAGCTCCCTCCCCTATTCAGTCTGTTGGATACTTCCAAATTATCTAGGGATTCAAGAGCTCTGAAACTCCATTTTAGCTAGTTTCTGAGCAGCAGCTGCTGGGTAATGTCTCATAGCCACAGTTCTTAGTCTGTATTCGGGGAAAGTCTGCTCGCGAAGCCTGTGAAAACACTGTGTAAAGTTGGGTTGGCAAAACTTGATGATTTTTGTAAATGAGTGTGTGGAAGTACGTTCTTACTTTCTGTGGGTATGAGCATACAGCCAAGCCTTGTAGAAACATAACAATGTCCACAATTGTAATTGTATGCAACTATAGCGATAAATAATTAGGAGTAAACGTTTTTGATGTGATATCTTCAGAAAATTCTGGGAAGGTGGTGGTGGGGAAACCCTTCAGCATCTCAGCTTCCAGCTTTTCCTTCGCAGCTGCACATCGGAAGCGTTCTAAGGACCAGCCGTTTGGGGGGGGTCCCCTTCTGGTAGGAGTTTCATCTGTCCTCTGGGGTAATTGCTCTTGTAAATTTGAGGCTTTCTAATCATACTTCATATAATTACAGGGTAAGAAACCCTTATGCTGTTTTGTCCACTGCAGTTTTGATAGATGCTTGAGAGTTTTGGGGTTGACAGCAAGTGTGAGTGTGCTTTTAACAGCTGGAGTTGCTTATTTTTTCGTCTCTTCCCCAAACTAATTTCATGCCTTAAAATATCAGGCCTTGCTCTGAAGGCAAATCTCTATTTGGTCTGAGAGGACTAGTACTGTATCAGTAATTAACATGCTTTTTCTCCCTATGCCAATATTACTAAGCTGTTAGCTGCATGAATCTAGTTCCAGGTATGTGCCTTCCAAGAACTGCAGAATCCAAAGCACTATATTATTCCACATTTTAACATTATACGTGATTTGTAAAAGTTTAACTAATAGATACTCTGTTCTTACCACAATATCAGGTCTCAGTATTTGACAGCTCTTGTAGCTGCAGGTCCTTTTTTTTTTTTTTTTCCCCGAAAAGCATGGTAAATCAAAACCCTGAAAGAACAAAACTCAGAATAACATTAATAAAAAGCAGTGGGTTCTTGCTTTCTCCATCAAGTTTCTATTTTTGGTTTCCACAGATTTTTTCCATGCAAAGCATCTTGTAAATTCTGAAGCTGATGCATCACAATTA